>JAPZIH010000704.1:184564-504564 GCA_027410445.1 Discoglossus pictus
TACTGTATCACACACTGAGCACTAGACTCTATATATTATATAGTACCTGCTATCACACTACTGAGCGATAGAAGCTCTATATATTATATACTGTATCACACACTGAGCCTGACTCTATATATTATATATACTGTATCACACACTGAGCGCTAGACTCTATATATTATATATACTGTATCACACACTGAGCGCTAGACTCTATATATATATATACTGTATCATACACTGAGCGCTAGACTCTATATATTATATATACTGTATCACACACTGAGCACTAGGACTCTATATATTATATATACTGTATCACACATCTGAGCACTAGACTCTATATATTATATATACTGTATCACACACTGAGCGCTAGACTCTATATAGTATATATACTGTATCATACACTGAGCGCTAGACTCTATATATTATATATACTGTATCATACACTGAGCGCTAGACTCTATATATTATATATACTGTATCACACACTGAGCACTAGACTCTATATATTATATATACTGTATCACACACTGAGCACTAGACTCTATATATTATATATACTGTATCACACACTGAGCACTAGACTCTATATATTATATATACTGTATCATACACTGAGCACTAGACTCTATATATTATATATACTGTATCACACACTGAGGCACTAGACTCTATATATTATATATACTGTATCATACACTGAGCACTAGACTCTATATATTATATATACTGTATCACACACTGAGCACTAGACTCTATATATTATATATACTGTATCACACACTGAGCACTAGACTCTATATATTATATATACTGTATCACACACTGAGCACTAGACTCTATATATTATATATACTGTATCACACACTGAGCACTAGACTCTATATATTATATATACTGTATCACACACTGAGCACTAGACTCTATATATTATATATACTGTATCACACACTGAGCGCTAGACTCTATATATTATATATACTGTATCACACACTGAGCACTAGACTCTATATATTATATATACTGTATCACACACTGAGCACTAGACTCTATATATTATATATACTGTATCATACACTGAGCACTAGACTCTATATATTATATATACTGTATCATACACTGAGCGCTAGACTCTATATATTATATATACTGTATCACACACTGAGCGCTAGACTCTATATATTATATATACTGTATCATACACTGAGCACTAGACTCTATATATTATATATACTGTATCACACACTGAGCACTAGACTCTATATATTATATATACTGTATCATACACTGAGCACTAGACTCTATATATTATATATACTGTATCATACACTGAGCACTAGACTCTATATATTATATATACTGTATCACACACTGAGCACTAGACTCTATATATTATATATACTGTATCACACACTGAGCACTAGACTCTATATATTATATATACTGTATCACACACTGAGCGCTAGACTCTATATATTATATATACTGTATCACACACTGAGCGCTAGACTCTATATATTATATATACTGTATCATACACTGAGCACTAGACTCTATATATTATATATACTGTATCACACACTGAGCGCTAGACTCTATATATTATATATACTGTATCACACACTGAGCGCTAGACTCTATATATTATATATACTGTATCACACACTGAGCGCTAGACTCTATATATTATATATACTGTATCACACACTGAGCACTAGACTCTATATATTATATATACTGTATCACACACTGAGCACTAGACTCTATATATTATATATACTGTATCACACACTGAGCACTAGACTCTATATATTATATATACTGTATCATACACTGAGCACTAGACTCTATATATTATATATACTGTATCACACACTGAGCACTAGACTCTATATATTATATATACTGTATCACACACTGAGCACTAGACTCTATATATTATATATACTGTATCACACACTGAGCACTAGACTCTATATATTATATATACTGTATCACACACTGAGCACTAGACTCTATATATTATATATACTGTATCATACACTGAGCACTAGACTCTATATATTATATATACTGTATCATACACTGAGCACTAGACTCTATATATTATATATACTGTATCACACACTGAGCACTAGACTCTATATATTATATATACTGTATCATACACTGAGCGCTAGACTCTATATATTATATATACTGTATCATACACTGAGCGCTAGACTCTATATATTATATATACTGTATCACACACTGAGCACTAGACTCTATATATTATATATACTGTATCACACACTGAGCACTAGACTCTATATATTATATATACTGTATCATACACTGAGCACTAGACTCTATATATTATATATACTGTATCATACACTGAGCACTAGACTCTATATATTATATATACTGTATTATACACTGAGCACTAGACTCTATATATTATATATACTGTATCATACACTGAGCGCTAGACTCTATATATTATATATACTGTATCACACACTGAGCACTAGACTCTATATATTATATATACTGTATCACACACTGAGCACTAGACTCTATATATTATATATACTGTATCACACACTGAGCGCTAGACTCTATATATTATATATACTGTATCACACACTGAGCACTAGACTCTATATATTATATATACTGTATCATACACTGAGCACTAGACTCTATATATTATATATACTGTATCACACACTGAGCACTAGACTCTATATATTATATATACTGTATCACACACTGAGCGCTAGACTCTATATATTATATATACTGTATCACACACTGAGCACTAGACTCTATATATTATATATACTGTATCACACACTGAGCACTAGACTCTATATATTATATATACTGTATCACACACTGAGCACTAGACTCTATATATTATATATACTGTATCATACACTGAGCACTAGACTCTATATATTATATATACTGTATCACACACTGAGCACTAGACTCTATATATTATATATACTGTATCATACACTGAGCGCTAGACTCTATATATTATATATACTGTATCACACACTGAGCACTAGACTCTATATATTATATATACTGTATCACACACTGAGCACTAGACTCTATATATTATATATACTGTATCACACACTGAGCACTAGACTCTATATATTATATATACTGTATCACACACTGAGCACTAGACTCTATATATTATATATACTGTATCACACACTGAGCACTAGACTCTATATATTATATATACTGTATCATACACTGAGCACTAGACTCTATATATTATATATACTGTATCACACACTGAGCACTAGACTCTATATATTATATATACTGTATCATACACTGAGCACTAGACTCTATATATTATATATACTGTATCATACACTGAGCGCTAGACTCTATATATTATATATACTGTATTATACACTGAGCACTAGACTCTATATATTATATATACTGTATCATACACTGAGCACTAGACTCTATATATTATATATACTGTATCATACACTGAGCACTAGACTCTATATATTATATATACTGTATCACACACTGAGCGCTAGACTCTATATATTATATATACTGTATCACACACTGAGCACTAGACTCTATATATTATATATACTGTATCACACACTGAGCACTAGACTCTATATATTATATATACTGTATCATACACTGAGCACTAGACTCTATATATTATATATACTGTATCACACACTGAGCACTAGACTCTATATATTATATATACTGTATCACACACTGAGCGCTAGACTCTATATATTATATATACTGTCTCACACACTGAGCGCTAGACTCTATATATTATATATACTGTATCACACACTGAGCGCTAGACTCTATATATTATATATACTGTATCACACACTGAGCACTAGACTCTATATATTATATATACTGTATCATACACTGAGCACTAGACTCTATATATTATATATACTGTATTATACACTGAGCGCTAGACTCTATATATTATATATACTGTATCATACACTGAGCGCTAGACTCTATATATTATATATACTGTATCACACACTGAGCACTAGACTCTATATATTATATATACTGTATCACACACTGAGCACTAGACTCTATATATTATATATACTGTATCACACACTGAGCACTAGACTCTATATATTATATATACTGTATCACACACTGAGCACTAGACTCTATATATTATATATACTGTATCACACACTGAGCGCTAGACTCTATATATTATATATACTGTATCATACACTGAGCACTAGACTCTATATATTATATATACTGTATCACACACTGAGCGCTAGACTCTATATATTATATATACTGTATCATACACTGAGCACTAGACTCTATATATTATATATACTGTATCACACACTGAGCACTAGACTCTATATATTATATATACTGTATCATACACTGAGCACTAGACTCTATATATTATATATACTGTATCACACACTGAGCACTAGACTCTATATATTATATATACTGTATCATACACTGAGCGCTAGACTCTATATATTATATATACTGTATCACACACTGAGCGCTAGACTCTATATATTATATATACTGTATCATACACTGAGCACTAGACTCTATATATTATATATACTGTATCACACACTGAGCACTAGACTCTATATATTATATATACTGTATCATACACTGAGCACTAGACTCTATATATTATATATACTGTATCACACACTGAGCACTAGACTCTATATATTATATATACTGTATCATACACTGAGCACTAGACTCTATATATTATATATACTGTATTATACACTGAGCACTAGACTCTATATATTATATATACTGTATCACACACTGAGCACTAGACTCTATATATTATATATACTGTATCATACACTGAGCACTAGACTCTATATATTATATATACTGTATCATACACTGAGCACTAGACTCTATATATTATATATACTGTATCACACACTGAGCGCTAGACTCTATATATTATATATACTGTATCACACACTGAGCACTAGACTCTATATATTATATATACTGTATCATACACTGAGCACTAGACTCTATATATTATATATACTGTATCACACACTGAGCACTAGACTCTATATATTATATATACTGTATCATACACTGAGCGCTAGACTCTATATATTATATATACTGTATCATACACTGAGCGCTAGACTCTATATATTATATATACTGTATCACACACTGAGCGCTAGACTCTATATATTATATATACTGTATCATACACTGAGCACTAGACTCTATATATTATATATACTGTATCACACACTGAGCACTAGACTCTATATATTATATATACTGTATCATACACTGAGCACTAGACTCTATATATTATATATACTGTATCACACACTGAGCACTAGACTCTATATATTATATATACTGTATCACACACTGAGCACTAGACTCTATATATTATATATACTGTATCACACACTGAGCACTAGACTCTATATATTATATATACTGTATCACACACTGAGCGCTAGACTCTATATATTATATATACTGTATCACACACTGAGCACTAGACTCTATATATTATATATACTGTATCACACACTGAGCGCTAGACTCTATATATTATATATACTGTATCATACACTGAGCACTAGACTCTATATATTATATATACTGTATCATACACTGAGCACTAGACTCTATATATTATATATACTGTATCACACACTGAGCACTAGACTCTATATATTATATATACTGTATCATACACTGAGCACTAGACTCTATATATTATATATACTGTATCACACACTGAGCACTAGACTCTATATATTATATATACTGTATCATACACTGAGCACTAGACTCTATATATTATATATACTGTATCACACACTGAGCACTAGACTCTATATATTATATATACTGTATCACACACTGAGCACTAGACTCTATATATTATATATAATGTATCATACACTGAGCACTAGACTCTATATATTATATATACTGTATCACACACTGAGCACTAGACTCTATATATTATATATACTGTATCACACACTGAGCACTAGACTCTATATATTATATATACTGTATTATACACTGAGCACTAGACTCTATATATTATATATACTGTATCACACACTGAGCACTAGACTCTATATATTATATATACTGTATCATACACTGAGCACTAGACTCTATATATTATATATACTGTATCACACACTGAGCACTAGACTCTATATATTATATATACTGTATCACACACTGAGCACTAGACTCTATATATTATATATACTGTATCACACACTGAGCGCTAGACTCTATATATTATATATACTGTATTATACACTGAGCGCTAGACTCTATATATTATATATACTGTATCACACACTGAGCACTAGACTCTATATATTATATATACTGTATCACACACTGAGCGCTAGACTCTATATATTATATATACTGTATCATACACTGAGCGCTAGACTCTATATGTTATATATACTGTATCATACACTGAGCACTAGACTCTATATATTATATATACTGTATCATACACTGAGCACTAGACTCTATATATTATATATACTGTATCACACACTGAGCACTAGACTCTATATATTATATATACTGTATCATACACTGAGCGCTAGACTCTATATATTATATATACTGTATCATACACTGAGCACTAGACTCTATATATTATATATACTGTATTATACACTGAGCACTAGACTCTATATATTATATATACTGTATCACACACTGAGCACTAGACTCTATATATTATATATACTGTATCACACACTGAGCACTAGACTCTATATATTATATATACTGTATCACACACTGAGCACTAGACTCTATATATTATATATACTGTATCACACACTGAGCGCTAGACTCTATATATTATATATACTGTATCATACACTGAGCACTAGACTCTATATATTATATATACTGTATCATACACTGAGCGCTAGACTCTATATATTATATATACTGTATCACACACTGAGCACTAGACTCTATATATTATATATACTGTATCACACACTGAGCACTAGACTCTATATATTATATATACTGTATCATACACTGAGCACTAGACTCTATATATTATATATACTGTATCACACACTGAGCACTAGACTCTATATATTATATATACTGTATCATACACTGAGCGCTAGACTCTATATATTATATATACTGTATCACACACTGAGCGCTAGACTCTATATATTATATATACTGTATCACACACTGAGCACTAGACTCTATATATTATATATACTGTATCACACACTGAGCACTAGACTCTATATATTATATATACTGTATCACACACTGAGCGCTAGACTCTATATATTATATATACTGTATCACACACTGAGCACTAGACTCTATATATTATATATACTGTATCACACACTGAGCACTAGACTCTATATATTATATATACTGTATCACACACTGAGCACTAGACTCTATATATTATATATACTGTATCACACACTGAGCACTAGACTCTATATATTATATATACTGTATCATACACTGAGCACTAGACTCTATATATTATATATACTGTATCACACACTGAGCACTAGACTCTATATATTATATATACTGTATCATACACTGAGCGCTAGACTCTATATATTATATATACTGTATCACACACTGAGCACTAGACTCTATATATTATATATACTGTATCACACACTGAGCACTAGACTCTATATATTATATATACTGTATCATACACTGAGCGCTAGACTCTATATATTATATATACTGTATCATACACTGAGCACTAGACTCTATATATTATATATACTGTATCATACACTGAGCACTAGACTCTATATATTATATATACTGTATCACACACTGAGCGCTAGACTCTATATATTATATATACTGTATCACACACTGAGCACTAGACTCTATATATTATATATACTGTATCACACACTGAGCACTAGACTCTATATATTATATATACTGTATCACACACTGAGCACTAGACTCTATATATTATATATACTGTATCACACACTGAGCGCTAGACTCTATATATTATATATACTGTATCATACACTGAGCACTAGACTCTATATATTATATATACTGTATCACACACTGAGCACTAGACTCTATATATTATATATAATGTATCATACACTGAGCACTAGACTCTATATATTATATATACTGTATCACACACTGAGCACTAGACTCTATATATTATATATAATGTATCATACACTGAGCACTAGACTCTATATATTATATATACTGTATCACACACTGAGCACTAGACTCTATATATTATATATACTGTATCATACACTGAGCACTAGACTCTATATATTATATATACTGTATCACACACTGAGCACTAGACTCTATATATTATATATACTGTATCACACACTGAGCACTAGACTCTATATATTATATATACTGTATCACACACTGAGCGCTAGACTCTATATATTATATATACTGTATTATACACTGAGCGCTAGACTCTATATATTATATATACTGTATCACACACTGAGCACTAGACTCTATATATTATATATACTGTATCACACACTGAGCGCTAGACTCTATATATTATATATACTGTATCATACACTGAGCGCTAGACTCTATATGTTATATATACTGTATCATACACTGAGCACTAGACTCTATATATTATATATACTGTATCACACACTGAGCACTAGACTCTATATATTATATATACTGTATCACACACTGAGCACTAGACTCTATATATTATATATACTGTATCACACACTGAGCACTAGACTCTATATATTATATATACTGTATCATACACTGAGCGCTAGACTCTATATATTATATATACTGTATCATACACTGAGCACTAGACTCTATATATTATATATACTGTATCATACACTGAGCACTAGACTCTATATATTATATATACTGTATCATACACTGAGCGCTAGACTCTATATATTATATATACTGTATCACACACTGAGCACTAGACTCTATATATTATATATACTGTATCATACACTGAGCACTAGACTCTATATATTATATATACTGTATCATACACTGAGCGCTAGACTCTATATATTATATATACTGTATCATACACTGAGCACTAGACTCTATATATTATATATACTGTATCACACACTGAGCACTAGACTCTATATATTATATATACTGTATCACACACTGAGCACTAGACTCTATATATTATATATACTGTATCACACACTGAGCACTAGACTCTATATATTATATATACTGTATCACACACTGAGCACTAGACTCTATATATTATATATACTGTATCATACACTGAGCGCTAGACTCTATATATTATATATACTGTATCACACACTGAGCACTAGACTCTATATATTATATATACTGTATCATACACTGAGCACTAGACTCTATATATTATATATACTGTATCATACACTGAGCACTAGACTCTATATATTATATATACTGTATCATACACTGAGCGCTAGACTCTATATATTATATATACTGTATCACACACTGAGCACTAGACTCTATATATTATATATACTGTATCATACACTGAGCGCTAGACTCTATATATTATATATACTGTATCATACACTGAGCACTAGACTCTATATATTATATATACTGTATCACACACTGAGCACTAGACTCTATATATTATATATACTGTATCATACACTGAGCGCTAGACTCTATATATTATATATACTGTATCACACACTGAGCGCTAGACTCTATATATTATATATACTGTATCACACACTGAGCGCTAGACTCTATATATTATATATACTGTATCACACACTGAGCACTAGACTCTATATATTATATATACTGTATCACACACTGAGCACTAGACTCTATATATTATATATACTGTATCACACACTGAGCACTAGACTCTATATATTATATATACTGTATCACACACTGAGCACTAGACTCTATATATTATATATACTGTATCACACACTGAGCACTAGACTCTATATATTATATATACTGTATCATACACTGAGCGCTAGACTCTATATATTATATATACTGTATCATACACTGAGCACTAGACTCTATATATTATATATACTGTATCATACACTGAGCACTAGACTCTATATATTATATATACTGTATCATACACTGAGCGCTAGACTCTATATATTATATATACTGTATCACACACTGAGCACTAGACTCTATATATTATATATACTGTATCACACACTGAGCACTAGACTCTATATATTATATATACTGTATCATACACTGAGCGCTAGACTCTATATATTATATATACTGTATTATACACTGAGCGCTAGACTCTATATATTATATATACTGTATCATACACTGAGCGCTAGACTCTATATATTATATATACTGTATCACACACTGAGCGCTAGACTCTATATATTATATATACTGTATCATACACTGAGCACTAGACTCTATATATTATATATACTGTATCATACACTGAGCGCTAGACTCTATATATTATATATACTGTATCATACACTGAGCACTAGACTCTATATATTATATATACTGTATCACACACTGAGCACTAGACTCTATATATTATATATACTGTATTATACACTGAGCACTAGACTCTATATATTATATATACTGTATCACACACTGAGCGCTAGACTCTATATATTATATATACTGTATCATACACTGAGCACTAGACTCTATATATTATATATACTGTATCACACACTGAGCACTAGACTCTATATATTATATATACTGTATCACACACTGAGCGCTAGACTCTATATATTATATATACTGTATCATACACTGAGCACTAGACTCTATATATTATATATACTGTATCACACACTGAGCGCTAGACTCTATATATTATATATACTGTATCATACACTGAGCACTAGACTCTATATATTATATATACTGTATCATACACTGAGCGCTAGACTCTATATATTATATATACTGTATCATACACTGAGCACTAGACTCTATATATTATATATACTGTATCACACACTGAGCACTAGACTCTATATATTATATATACTGTATCATACACTGAGCACTAGACTCTATATATTATATATACTGTATTATACACTGAGCACTAGACTCTATATATTATATATACTGTATCATACACTGAGCGCTAGACTCTATATATTATATATACTGTATCATACACTGAGCACTAGACTCTATATATTATATATACTGTATCATACACTGAGCGCTAGACTCTATATATTATATATACTGTATTATACACTGAGCACTAGACTCTATATATTATATATACTGTATCACACACTGAGCACTAGACTCTATATATTATATATACTGTATCACACACTGAGCACTAGACTCTATATATTATATATACTGTATCATACACTGAGCACTAGACTCTATATATTATATATACTGTATCATACACTGAGCACTAGACTCTATATATTATATATACTGTATCATACACTGAGCACTAGACTCTATATATTATATATACTGTATCACACACTGAGCGCTAGACTCTATATATTATATATACTGTATCACACACTGAGCACTAGACTCTATATATTATATATACTGTATCACACACTGAGCACTAGACTCTATATATTATATATACTGTATCATACACTGAGCACTAGACTCTATATATTATATATAATGTATCATACACTGAGCACTAGACTCTATATATTATATATACTGTATCATACACTGAGCACTAGACTCTATATATTATATATACTGTATCATACACTGAGCACTAGACTCTATATATTATATATACTGTATCATACACTGAGCGCTAGACTCTATATATTATATATACTGTATCATACACTGAGCACTAGACTCTATATATTATATATACTGTATCACACACTGAGCACTAGACTCTATATATTATATATACTGTATCACACACTGAGCACTAGACTCTATATATTATATATACTGTATCATACACTGAGCGCTAGACTCTATATATTATATATACTGTATTATACACTGAGCACTAGACTCTATATATTATATATACTGTATCATACACTGAGCACTAGACTCTATATATTATATATACTGTATCACACACTGAGCACTAGACTCTATATATTATATATACTGTATCACACACTGAGCACTAGACTCTATATATTATATATACTGTATCACACACTGAGCACTAGACTCTATATATTATATATACTGTATCACACACTGAGCACTAGACTCTATATATTATATATACTGTATCACACACTGAGCACTAGACTCTATATATTATATATACTGTATCACACACTGAGCGCTAGACTCTATATATTATATATACTGTATCACACACTGAGCACTAGACTCTATATGTTATATATACTGTATCATACACTGAGCACTAGACTCTATATATTATATATACTGTATCACACACTGAGCACTAGACTCTATATATTATATATACTGTATCACACACTGAGCACTAGACTCTATATATTATATATACTGTATCACACACTGAGCACTAGACTCTATATATTATATATACTGTATCATACACTGAGCACTAGACTCTATATATTATATATACTGTATCACACACTGAGCAATAGACTCTATATATTATATATACTGTATCACACACTGAGCGCTAGACTCTATATATTATATATACTGTATCATACACTGAGCACTAGACTCTATATATTATATATACTGTATCATACACTGAGCGCTAGACTCTATATATTATATATACTGTATCATACACTGAGCACTAGACTCTATATATTATATATACTGTATCATACACTGAGCACTAGACTCTATATATTATATATACTGTATCACACACTGAGCACTAGACTCTATATATTATATATACTGTATCATACACTGAGCGCTAGACTCTATATATTATATATACTGTATCACACACTGAGCGCTAGACTCTATATATTATATATACTGTATCATACACTGAGCGCTAGACTCTATATATTATATATACTGTATCATACACTGAGCACTAGACTCTATATGTTATATATACTGTATCACACACTGAGCACTAGACTCTATATATTATATATACTGTATCACACACTGAGCACTAGACTCTATATATTATATATACTGTATCATACACTGAGCACTAGACTCTATATATTATATATACTGTATCACACACTGAGCACTAGACTCTATATATTATATATACTGTATCACACACTGAGCACTAGACTCTATATGTTATATATACTGTATCATACACTGAGCACTAGACTCTATATATTATATATACTGTATCACACACTGAGCACTAGACTCTATATATTATATATACTGTATCACACACTGAGCGCTAGACTCTATATATTATATATACTGTATCATACACTGAGCGCTAGACTCTATATATTATATATACTGTATCATACACTGAGCACTAGACTCTATATATTATATATACTGTATCACACACTGAGCACTAGACTCTATATATTATATATACTGTATCATACACTGAGCACTAGACTCTATATATTATATATACTGTATCATACACTGAGCACTAGACTCTATATATTATATATACTGTATCACACACTGAGCACTAGACTCTATATATTATATATACTGTATCACACACTGAGCACTAGACTCTATATATTATATATACTGTATCATACACTGAGCACTAGACTCTATATATTATATATACTGTATCATACACTGAGCGCTAGACTCTATATATTATATATACTGTATCACACACTGAGCGCTAGACTCTATATATTATATATACTGTATCACACACTGAGCACTAGACTCTATATATTATATATACTGTATCATACACTGAGCACTAGACTCTATATATTATATATACTGTATCATACACTGAGCACTAGACTCTATATATTATATATACTGTATCACACACTGAGCACTAGACTCTATATATTATATATACTGTATCACACACTGAGCACTAGACTCTATATATTATATATACTGTATCATACACTGAGCGCTAGACTCTATATATTATATATACTGTATCACACACTGAGCACTAGACTCTATATATTATATATACTGTATCATACACTGAGCACTAGACTCTATATATTATATATACTGTATCACACACTGAGCGCTAGACTCTATATATTATATATACTGTATCACACACTGAGCACTAGACTCTATATATTATATATACTGTATCACACACTGAGCACTAGACTCTATATATTATATATACTGTATCACACACTGAGCGCTAGACTCTATATATTATATATACTGTATCATACACTGAGCACTAGACTCTATATATTATATATACTGTATCACACACTGAGCACTAGACTCTATATATTATATATACTGTATCATACACTGAGCACTAGACTCTATATATTATATATACTGTATCACACACTGAGCACTAGACTCTATATATTATATATACTGTATCACACACTGAGCGCTAGACTCTATATATTATATATACTGTATCACACACTGAGCACTAGACTCTATATATTATATGTACTGTATCATACACTGAGCACTAGACTCTATATATTATATATACTGTATCATACACTGAGCGCTAGACTCTATATATTATATATACTGTATTATACACTGAGCACTAGACTCTATATATTATATATACTGTATCACACACTGAGCGCTAGACTCTATATGTTATATATACTGTATCATACACTGAGCACTAGACTCTATATATTATATATACTGTATCACACACTGAGCGCTAGACTCTATATATTATATATACTGTATCATACACTGAGCACTAGACTCTATATATTATATATACTGTATCATACACTGAGCACTAGACTCTATATATTATATATACTGTATCATACACTGAGCACTAGACTCTATATATTATATATACTGTATCATACACTGAGCGCTAGACTCTATATATTATATATACTGTATCACACACTGAGCGCTAGACTCTATATATTATATATACTGTATCATACACTGAGCACTAGACTCTATATATTATATATACTGTATCATACACTGAGCGCTAGACTCTATATATTATATATACTGTATCATACACTGAGCACTAGACTCTATATATTATATATACTGTATCATACACTGAGCACTAGACTCTATATATTATATATACTGTATCACACACTGAGCACTAGACTCTATATATTATATATACTGTATCATACACTGAGCGCTAGACTCTATATATTATATATACTGTATCACACACTGAGCGCTAGACTCTATATATTATATATACTGTATCATACACTGAGCACTAGACTCTATATATTATATATACTGTATCACACACTGAGCACTAGACTCTATATATTATATATACTGTATCACACACTGAGCGCTAGACTCTATATATTATATATACTGTATCATACACTGAGCACTAGACTCTATATATTATATATACTGTATCACACACTGAGCGCTAGACTCTATATATTATATATACTGTATCATACACTGAGCGCTAGACTCTATATATTATATATACTGTATCACACACTGAGCACTAGACTCTATATATTATATATACTGTATCATACACTGAGCACTAGACTCTATATATTATATATACTGTATCATACACTGAGCACTAGACTCTATATATTATATATACTGTATCACACACTGAGCACTAGACTCTATATATTATATATACTGTATCACACACTGAGCGCTAGACTCTATATATTATATATACTGTATCATACACTGAGCACTAGACTCTATATATTATATATACTGTATCATACACTGAGCACTAGACTCTATATATTATATATACTGTATCACACACTGAGCGCTAGACTCTATATATTATATATACTGTATCAGACACTGAGCACTAGACTCTATATATTATATATACTGTATCACACACTGAGCACTAGACTCTATATATTATATATACTGTATCACACACTGAGCGCTAGACTCTATATATTATATATACTGTATCACACACTGAGCACTAGACTCTATATATTATATATACTGTATCACACACTGAGCACTAGACTCTATATATTATATATACTGTATCACACACTGAGCACTAGACTCTATATATTATATATACTGTATCACACACTGAGCGCTAGACTCTATATATTATATATACTGTATCACACACTGAGCACTAGACTCTATATATTATATATACTGTATCACACACTGAGCACTAGACTCTATATATTATATATACTGTATCACACACTGAGCGCTAGACTCTATATATTATATATACTGTATTATACACTGAGCACTAGACTCTATATATTATATATACTGTATCACACACTGAGCACTAGACTCTATATATTATATATACTGTATCACACACTGAGCACTAGACTCTATATATTATATATACTGTATTATACACTGAGCACTAGACTCTATATATTATATATACTGTATCACACACTGAGCGCTAGACTCTATATATTATATATACTGTATCACACACTGAGCGCTAGACTCTATATATTATATATACTGTATCACACACTGAGCACTAGACTCTATATATTATATATACTGTATCATACACTGAGCACTAGACTCTATATATTATATATACTGTATTATACACTGAGCACTAGACTCTATATATTATATATACTGTATCACACACTGAGCGCTAGACTCTATATATTATATATACTGTATCACACACTGAGCACTAGACTCTATATATTATATATACTGTATCACACACTGAGCACTAGACTCTATATATTATATATACTGTATCACACACTGAGCACTAGACTCTATATATTATATATACTGTATCATACACTGAGCACTAGACTCTATATATTATATATACTGTATCATACACTGAGCGCTAGACTCTATATATTATATATACTGTATCACACACTGAGCACTAGACTCTATATATTATATATACTGTATCACACACTGAGCACTAGACTCTATATATTATATATACTGTATCACACACTGAGCACTAGACTCTATATATTATATATACTGTATCACACACTGAGCACTAGACTCTATATATTATATATACTGTATCACACACTGAGCACTAGACTCTATATATTATATATACTGTATCACACACTGAGCACTAGACTCTATATATTATATATACTGTATCATACACTGAGCACTAGACTCTATATATTATATATACTGTATCATACACTGAGCACTAGACTCTATATATTATATATACTGTATCACACACTGAGCACTAGACTCTATATATTATATATACTGTATCACACACTGAGCACTAGACTCTATATATTATATATACTGTATCACACACTGAGCACTAGACTCTATATATTATATATACTGTATCATACACTGAGCACTAGACTCTATATATTATATATACTGTATCACACACTGAGCACTAGACTCTATATATTATATATACTGTATCACACACTGAGCACTAGACTCTATATATTATATATACTGTATCACACACTGAGCACTAGACTCTATATATTATATATACTGTATCATACACTGAGCGCTAGACTCTATATATTATATATACTGTATCACACACTGAGCACTAGACTCTATATATTATATATACTGTATCACACACTGAGCACTAGACTCTATATATTATATATACTGTATCATACACTGAGCACTAGACTCTATATATTATATATACTGTATCATACACTGAGCACTAGACTCTATATATTATATATACTGTATCACACACTGAGCACTAGACTCTATATATTATATATACTGTATCACACACTGAGCACTAGACTCTATATATTATATATACTGTATCATACACTGAGCACTAGACTCTATATATTATATATACTGTATCACACACTGAGCACTAGACTCTATATATTATATATACTGTATCACACACTGAGCACTAGACTCTATATATTATATATACTGTATCATACACTGAGCACTAGACTCTATATATTATATATACTGTCTCATACACTGAGCGCTAGACTCTATATATTATATATACTGTATTATACACTGAGCGCTAGACTCTATATATTATATATACTGTATCACACACTGAGCACTAGACTCTATATATTATATATACTGTATCACACACTGAGCACTAGACTCTATATATTATATATACTGTATCACACACTGAGCACTAGACTCTATATGTTATATATACTGTATCATACACTGAGCGCTAGACTCTATATATTATATATACTGTATCATACACTGAGCACTAGACTCTATATATTATATATACTGTATCACACACTGAGCGCTAGACTCTATATATTATATATACTGTATCACACACTGAGCGCTAGACTCTATATATTATATATACTGTATCATACACTGAGCGCTAGACTCTATATATTATATATACTGTATCACACACTGAGCACTAGACTCTATATATTATATATACTGTATCACACACTGAGCACTAGACTCTATATATTATATATACTGTATCATACACTGAGCGCTAGACTCTATATATTATATATACTGTATCACACACTGAGCACTAGACTCTATATATTATATATACTGTATCACACACTGAGCACTAGACTCTATATATTATATATACTGTATCACACACTGAGCACTAGACTCTATATATTATATATACTGTATCACACACTGAGCACTAGACTCTATATATTATATATACTGTATCACACACTGAGCACTAGACTCTATATATTATATATACTGTATCACACACTGAGCGCTAGACTCTATATATTATATATACTGTATCATACACTGAGCGCTAGACTCTATATATTATATATACTGTATCACACACTGAGCACTAGACTCTATATATTATATATACTGTATCACACACTGAGCGCTAGACTCTATATGTTATATATACTGTATCATACACTGACCGCTAGACTCTATATATTATATATACTGTATCACACACTGAGCACTAGACTCTATATATTATATATACTGTATCACACACTGAGCGCTAGACTCTATATATTATATATACTGTATCACACACTGAGCGCTAGACTCTATATATTATATATACTGTATCACACACTGAGCGCTAGACTCTATATATTATATATACTGTATCACACACTGAGCACTAGACTCTATATATTATATATACTGTATCACACACTGAGCACTAGACTCTATATATTATATATACTGTATCATACACTGAGCACTAGACTCTATATATTATACATACTGTATCATACACTGAGCGCTAGACTCTATATATTATATATACTGTATCATACACTGAGCGCTAGACTCTATATATTATATATACTGTATCATACACTGAGCACTAGACTCTATATATTATATATACTGTATCACACACTGAGCGCTAGACTCTATATATTATATATACTGTATCACACACTGAGCGCTAGACTCTATATATTATATATACTGTATCACACACTGAGCGCTAGACTCTATATATTATATATACTGTATCATACACTGAGCACTAGACTCTATATATTATATATACTGTATCATACACTGAGCGCTAGACTCTATATATTATATATACTGTATCATACACTGAGCGCTAGACTCTATATATTATATATACTGTATCACACACTGAGCACTAGACTCTATATATTATATATACTGTATCATACACTGAGCACTAGACTCTATATATTATATATACTGTATCACACACTGAGCACTAGACTCTATATATTATATATACTGTATCACACACTGAGCACTAGACTCTATATATTATATATACTGTATTATACACTGAGCACTAGACTCTATATATTATATATACTGTATCACACACTGAGCACTAGACTCTATATATTATATATACTGTATCACACACTGAGCGCTAGACTCTATATATTATATATACTGTATCACACACTGAGCACTAGACTCTATATATTATATATACTGTATCATACACTGAGCGCTAGACTCTATATATTATATATACTGTATTATACACTGAGCGCTAGACTCTATATATTATATATACTGTATCATACACTGAGCACTAGACTCTATATATTATATATACTGTATCATACACTGAGCACTAGACTCTATATATTATATATACTGTATCACACACTGAGCGCTAGACTCTATATATTATATATACTGTATCACACACTGAGCACTAGACTCTATATATTATATATACTGTATCATACACTGAGCACTAGACTCTATATATTATATATACTGTATCACACACTGAGCACTAGACTCTATATATTATATATACTGTATCACACACTGAGCACTAGACTCTATATATTATATATACTGTATCACACACTGAGCGCTAGACTCTATATATTATATATACTGTATCATACACTGAGCACTAGACTCTATATATTATATATACTGTATCATACACTGAGCACTAGACTCTATATATTATATATACTGTATCACACACTGAGCGCTAGACTCTATATATTATATATACTGTATCATACACTGAGCACTAGACTCTATATATTATATATACTGTATCATACACTGAGCGCTAGACTCTATATATTATATATACTGTATCACACACTGAGCACTAGACTCTATATATTATATATACTGTATCATACACTGAGCACTAGACTCTATATATTATATATACTGTATCACACACTGAGCACTAGACTCTATATATTATATATACTGTATCATACACTGAGCACTAGACTCTATATATTATATATACTGTATCACACACTGAGCGCTAGACTCTATATATTATATATACTGTATCACACACTGAGCACTAGACTCTATATATTATATATACTGTATCATACACTGAGCACTAGACTCTATATATTATATATACTGTATCATACACTGAGCACTAGACTCTATATATTATATATACTGTATCACACACTGAGCACTAGACTCTATATATTATATATACTGTATCACACACTGAGCGCTAGACTCTATATATTATATATACTGTATCATACACTGAGCACTAGACTCTATATATTATATATACTGTATCACACACTGAGCACTAGACTCTATATATTATATATACTGTATCACACACTGAGCACTAGACTCTATATATTATATATACTGTATCATACACTGAGCACTAGACTCTATATATTATATATACTGTATCACACACTGAGCACTAGACTCTATATATTATATATACTGTATCACACACTGAGCACTAGACTCTATATATTATATATACTGTATCATACACTGAGCACTAGACTCTATATATTATATATACTGTATCATACACTGAGCACTAGACTCTATATATTATATATACTGTATCACACACTGAGCGCTAGACTCTATATATTATATATACTGTATCACACACTGAGCACTAGACTCTATATATTATATATACTGTATCATACACTGAGCACTAGACTCTATATATTATATATACTGTATCATACACTGAGCGCTAGACTCTATATATTATATATACTGTATCACACACTGAGCACTAGACTCTATATATTATATATACTGTATCATACACTGAGCACTAGACTCTATATATTATATATACTGTATCATACACTGAGCGCTAGACTCTATATATTATATATACTGTATCATACACTGAGCACTAGACTCTATATATTATATATACTGTATCATACACTGAGCACTAGACTCTATATATTATATATACTGTATCACACACTGAGCACTAGACTCTATATATTATATATACTGTATCACACACTGAGCACTAGACTCTATATATTATATATACTGTATCACACACTGAGCGCTAGACTCTATATATTATATATACTGTATCACACACTGAGCACTAGACTCTATATATTATATATACTGTATCATACACTGAGCACTAGACTCTATATATTATATATACTGTATCATACACTGAGCACTAGACTCTATATATTATATATACTGTATCATACACTGAGCACTAGACTCTATATATTATATATACTGTATCACACACTGAGCGCTAGACTCTATATATTATATATACTGTATCACACACTGAGCGCTAGACTCTATATATTATATATACTGTATCATACACTGAGCACTAGACTCTATATATTATATATACTGTATCACACACTGAGCACTAGACTCTATATATTATATATACTGTATCATACACTGAGCACTAGACTCTATATATTATATATACTGTATCACACACTGAGCGCTAGACTCTATATATTATATATACTGTATCACACACTGAGCACTAGACTCTATATATTATATATACTGTATCACACACTGAGCACTAGACTCTATATATTATATATACTGTATCACACACTGAGCACTAGACTCTATATATTATATATACTGTATCACACACTGAGCACTAGACTCTATATATTATATATACTGTATCACACACTGAGCGCTAGACTCTATATATTATATATACTGTATCATACACTGAGCACTAGACTCTATATATTATATATACTGTATCATACACTGAGCACTAGACTCTATATATTATATATACTGTATCACACACTGAGCACTAGACTCTATATATTATATATACTGTATCACACACTGAGCACTAGACTCTATATATTATATATACTGTATCACACACTGAGCACTAGACTCTATATATTATATATACTGTATCACACACTGAGCGCTAGACTCTATATATTATATATACTGTATCATACACTGAGCACTAGACTCTATATATTATATATACTGTATCACACACTGAGCGCTAGACTCTATATATTATATATACTGTATCACACACTGAGCGCTAGACTCTATATATTATATATACTGTATCATACACTGAGCACTAGACTCTATATATTATATATACTGTATCACACACTGAGCGCTAGACTCTATATATTATATATACTGTATCATACACTGAGCACTAGACTCTATATATTATATATACTGTATCATACACTGAGCACTAGACTCTATATATTATATATACTGTATCACACACTGAGCACTAGACTCTATATATTATATATACTGTATCACACACTGAGCGCTAGACTCTATATATTATATATACTGTATCATACACTGAGCGCTAGACTCTATATATTATATATACTGTATCACACACTGAGCACTAGACTCTATATATTATATATACTGTATCACACACTGAGCACTAGACTCTATATATTATATATACTGTATCATACACTGAGCGCTAGACTCTATATATTATATATACTGTATCATACACTGAGCACTAGACTCTATATATTATATATACTGTATCATACACTGAGCACTAGACTCTATATATTATATATACTGTATCACACACTGAGCGCTAGACTCTATATATTATATATACTGTATCACACACTGAGCGCTAGACTCTATATATTATATATACTGTATTATACACTGAGCGCTAGACTCTATATATTATATATACTGTATCACACACTGAGCACTAGACTCTATATATTATATATACTGTATCACACACTGAGCACTAGACTCTATATATTATATATACTGTATCATACACTGAGCGCTAGACTCTATATATTATATATACTGTATCACACACTGAGCACTAGACTCTATATATTATATATACTGTATCACACACTGAGCGCTAGACTCTATATATTATATATACTGTATCATACACTGAGCACTAGACTCTATATATTATATATACTGTATCATACACTGAGCACTAGACTCTATATATTATATATACTGTATCACACACTGAGCGCTAGACTCTATATATTATATATACTGTATCACACACTGAGCACTAGACTCTATATATTATATATACTGTATCATACACTGAGCACTAGACTCTATATATTATATATACTGTATCACACACTGAGCACTAGACTCTATATATTATATATACTGTATCATACACTGAGCGCTAGACTCTATATATTATATATACTGTATCACACACTGAGCGCTAGACTCTATATATTATATATACTGTATCATACACTGAGCGCTAGACTCTATATATTATATATACTGTATCACACACTGAGCACTAGACTCTATATATTATATATACTGTATCACACACTGAGCACTAGACTCTATATATTATATATACTGTATCACACACTGAGCACTAGACTCTATATATTATATATACTGTATCATACACTGAGCACTAGACTCTATATATTATATATACTGTATCACACACTGAGCACTAGACTCTATATATTATATATACTGTATCACACACTGAGCACTAGACTCTATATATTATATATACTGTATCACACACTGAGCACTAGACTCTATATATTATATATACTGTATCATACACTGAGCGCTAGACTCTATATATTATATATACTGTATCATACACTGAGCACTAGACTCTATATATTATATATACTGTATCATACACTGAGCGCTAGACTCTATATATTATATATACTGTATCACACACTGAGCACTAGACTCTATATATTATATATACTGTATCATACACTGAGCACTAGACTCTATATATTATATATACTGTATCACACACTGAGCACTAGACTCTATATATTATATATACTGTATCATACACTGAGCGCTAGACTCTATATATTATATATACTGTATCATACACTGAGCACTAGACTCTATATATTATATATACTGTATCATACACTGAGCACTAGACTCTATATATTATATATACTGTATCATACACTGAGCACTAGACTCTATATATTATATATACTGTATCATACACTGAGCACTAGACTCTATATATTATATATACTGTATCACACACTGAGCGCTAGACTCTATATATTATATATACTGTATTATACACTGAGCGCTAGACTCTATATATTATATATACTGTATCATACACTGAGCACTAGACTCTATATATTATATATACTGTATCACACACTGAGCACTAGACTCTATATATTATATATACTGTATCATACACTGAGCACTAGACTCTATATATTATATATACTGTATCACACACTGAGCGCTAGACTCTATATATTATATATACTGTATCACACACTGAGCACTAGACTCTATATATTATATATACTGTATCATACACTGAGCGCTAGACTCTATATATTATATATACTGTCTCATACACTGAGCACTAGACTCTATATATTATATATACTGTATCATACACTGAGCGCTAGACTCTATATATTATATATACTGTATCATACACTGAGCACTAGACTCTATATATTATATATACTGTATCATACACTGAGCACTAGACTCTATATATTATATATACTGTCTCATACACTGAGCGCTAGACTCTATATATTATATATACTGTATTATACACTGAGCGCTAGACTCTATATATTATATATACTGTATCACACACTGAGCACTAGACTCTATATATTATATATACTGTATCATACACTGAGCGCTAGACTCTATATATTATATATACTGTATCATACACTGAGCGCTAGACTCTATATATTATATATACTGTATCACACACTGAGCACTAGACTCTATATATTATATATACTGTATCATACACTGAGCACTAGACTCTATATATTATATATACTGTATCACACACTGAGCACTAGACTCTATATATTATATATACTGTATCATACACTGAGCGCTAGACTCTATATATTATATATACTGTATCATACACTGAGCACTAGACTCTATATATTATATATACTGTATCATACACTGAGCACTAGACTCTATATATTATATATACTGTATCATACACTGAGCACTAGACTCTATATATTATATATACTGTATCATACACTGAGCACTAGACTCTATATATTATATATACTGTATCACACACTGAGCGCTAGACTCTATATATTATATATACTGTATTATACACTGAGCGCTAGACTCTATATATTATATATACTGTATCATACACTGAGCACTAGACTCTATATATTATATATACTGTATCACACACTGAGCACTAGACTCTATATATTATATATACTGTATCATACACTGAGCACTAGACTCTATATATTATATATACTGTATCACACACTGAGCGCTAGACTCTATATATTATATATACTGTATCACACACTGAGCACTAGACTCTATATATTATATATACTGTATCATACACTGAGCGCTAGACTCTATATATTATATATACTGTCTCATACACTGAGCACTAGACTCTATATATTATATATACTGTATCATACACTGAGCGCTAGACTCTATATATTATATATACTGTATCATACACTGAGCACTAGACTCTATATATTATATATACTGTATCATACACTGAGCACTAGACTCTATATATTATATATACTGTCTCATACACTGAGCGCTAGACTCTATATATTATATATACTGTATTATACACTGAGCGCTAGACTCTATATATTATATATACTGTATCACACACTGAGCACTAGACTCTATATATTATATATACTGTATCATACACTGAGCGCTAGACTCTATATATTATATATACTGTATCATACACTGAGCGCTAGACTCTATATATTATATATACTGTATCACACACTGAGCGCTAGACTCTATATATTATATATACTGTATCACACACTGAGCGCTAGACTCTATATATTATATATACTGTATCATACACTGAGCACTAGACTCTATATATTATATATACTGTATCACACACTGAGCACTAGACTCTATATATTATATATACTGTATTATACACTGAGCGCTAGACTCTATATATTATATATACTGTATCACACACTGAGCGCTAGACTCTATATATTATATATACTGTATCACACACTGAGCACTAGACTCTATATATTATATATACTGTATCACACACTGAGCACTAGACTCTATATATTATATATACTGTATCACACACTGAGCACTAGACTCTATATATTATATATACTGTATCATACACTGAGCGCTAGACTCTATATATTATATATACTGTATCATACACTGAGCACTAGACTCTATATATTATATATACTGTATCATACACTGAGCACTAGACTCTATATATTATATATACTGTATCACACACTGAGCACTAGACTCTATATATTATATATACTGTATCATACACTGAGCACTAGACTCTATATATTATATATACTGTATCACACACTGAGCACTAGACTCTATATATTATACATACTGTATCATACACTGAGCACTAGACTCTATATATTATATATACTGTATCATACACTGAGCGCTAGACTCTATATATTATATATACTGTATCATACACTGAGCACTAGACTCTATATATTATATATACTGTATCACACACTGAGCACTAGACTCTATATATTATATATACTGTATCACACACTGAGCACTAGACTCTATATATTATATATACTGTATCACACACTGAGCGCTAGACTCTATATATTATATATACTGTATCACACACTGAGCACTAGACTCTATATATTATATATACTGTATCACACACTTTCTAGTACCCAGGTATCACTCTCTCTTGTATTCTGATGAGCTGATACCGCTCTTTGTTAATCCGGTTTCAGTGCAGGTTTAATCTGATCTCTCGCTGTGTTTAGTTTACCCTGGGGCTGAGTCCTGGTGATTTCTGCCCTTGCCTGAGGGCCGTGTGTTTACATCCACAGAAAGGATGGTCCAGAGGGGGCGTGACTGTAAATAAGGTAAAGATCCATATATAGGTAGGTAGGTATGGGACCAGCCAGACCATCTCATATAGACCAAGACCTAACATCTGACCTCAGAGGACCAAAGGTACGTTCTACAAAACCTGCTCTATATTGTGTCAGTAACACACTGTGTGATATATGGGCTTTTATTATCTCACTCTGTATATATCACTATCTATATATCACTCTTTGTATATATATCATTCTGTATATATCACTCTCTGTATATATATCACTCTCTGTATATATCACACTCTAAATATCACTTGTTGACGATTGTTGAATGAAGTCATGTGGATGATCATCTCATATCGTACCCTGTGGGCTAACAGATCTATTTGGGGCCAGTTTCTTGATTCCCCCATTCAATGTATTCATTGTTACCCAGTTGATCTTAGTCTTTATCAGTTATTTCCAGAAAGCTTGTTAGGGATGTTCTTGTAGGACTTGGGTTTCTGTGTTTTTACACTTGTTGTGTTGCTTTGTGTAAGTAGCAAAAGTAGCGATAACTTACCTGCCCTGATAAATATGGCATTTACATGGTGGCTTGGCTTGTATCATCTGTAGGTTGGGCATAGTCTTGTGTCATTCATGTTAATTATGCAGTGAAAATAGAAACTTAACCAGGTGGGTTCTTTGGGTTGGTCTTTTATGGTCCATTGTGTTGGAGAAGACAAAGGAAAACCATTAATCTGTATGAGGTCTAGGTTTATAATTGCAGAGCCACTGATATTACTAAACAGGATTGAATTAAAGGTGAACTGACCAAAAGAATCTCTCTCTACTCTTCAATTAATAGTATAGAGGTCAAGACTTATAGAGATCTAATAATCTCTTTCCATTGGTGTTCATGACACTCTCATAACTAGTCTTTGTGTTGGCAATATATGGTTATCACCCTGGGTTGTGATGGTCTAGAACCCCTACGTATCTCGCTCTGTATATCACATTATGTGTATCTCACTCTGTATATCTCACTCTGTATATCACATTATGTGTATCTCGCTCTGTATATCTCACTCTGTATATCACATTATGTGTATCTCGCTCTGTATATCACATTATGTGTATCTCGCTCTGTATATCACATTATGTGTATCTCGCTCTGTATATCTCACTCTGTATATCACATTATGTGTATCTCGCTCTGTATATCACATTATGTATATCTCACTCTGTATATCTCACTCTGTATATCACATTATGTGTATCTCGCTCTGTATATCACATTATGTGTATCTCGCTCTGTATATCACATTATGTGTATCTCGCTCTGTATATCACATTATGTGTATCTCGCTCTGTATATCACATTATGTGTATCTCGCTCTGTATATCTCACTCTGTATATCACATTATGTGTATCTCGCTCTGTATATCACATTATGTGTATCTCGCTCTGTATATCACATTATGTGTATCTCGCTCTGTATATCACATTATGTGTATCTCGCTCTGTATATCACATTATGTGTATCTCGCTCTGTATATCTCACTCTGTATATCACATTATGTGTATCTCGCTCTGTATATCACATTATGTATATCTCACTCTGTATATCTCACTCTGTATATCACATTATGTGTATCTCGCTCTGTATATCACATTATGTGTATCTCACTCTGTATATCTCACTCTGTATATCACATTATGTGTATCTCGCTCTGTATATCTCACTCTGTATATCACATTATGTGTATCTCGCTCTGTATATCTCACTCTGTATATCACATTATGTGTATCTCGCTCTGTATATCTCACTCTGTATATCACATTATGTGTATCTCGCTCTGTATATCTCACTCTGTATATCACATTATGTGTATCTCGCTCTGTATATCACATTATGTGTATCTCGCTCTGTATCTCACTATATTTGTATCTCATTTTGTGACCCAGTCTGTTTCTCAGTTTGTATCTTGTTTGTGTCTCAGTTTGTATCTTGTTTGTGTCTCAGTTTGTATCTTGTTTTGTGTCTCAGTTTGTATCTTGTTTTGTGTCTCAGTTTGTATCTTGTTTTGTATCTCAGTTTGTATCTTGTTTTGTGTCTCAGTTTGTATCTTGTTTGTGTCTCAGTTTGTATCTTGTTTGTGTCTCAGTTTGTATCTTGTTTTGTATCTCAGTTTGTATCTTGTTTGTGTCTCAGTTTGTATCTTGTTTGTGTCTCAGTTTGTATCTTGTTTTGTGTCTCAGTTTGTATCTTGTTTTGTATCTCAGTTTGTATCTTGTTTGTGTCTCAGTTTGTATCTTGTTTTGTATCTCAGTTTGTATCTTGTTTGTGTCTCAGTTTGTATCTTGTTTTGTGTCTCAGTTTGTATCTTGTTTTGTGTCTCAGTTTGTATCTTGTTTTGTGTCTCAGTTTGTATCTTGTTTTGTGTCTCAGTTTGTATCTTGTTTTGTGTCTTAGTTTGTATCTTGTTTTGTGTCTCAGTTTGTATCTTGTTTTGTGTCTTAGTTTGTATCTTGTTTTGTGTCTCAGTTTGTATCTTGTTTTGCGTCTCAGTTTGTATCTTGTTTTGCGTCTCAGTTTGTATCGTGTTTGTGTCTCAGTTTGTACCTTGTTTGTGTCTCAGTTTGTATCTTGTTTTGCGTCTCAGTTTGTATCGTGTTTGTGTCTCAGTTTGTACCTTGTTTGTGTCTCAGTTTGTATCTTGTTTGTGTCTCAGTTTGTATCTTGTTTTGTGTCTCAGTTTGTATCTTGTTTTGTGTCTCAGTTTGTATCTTGTTTTGTATCTCAGTTTGTATCTTGTTTTGTGTCTCAGTTTGTATCTTGTTTTGTGTCTCAGTTTGTATCTTGTTTTGTGTCTCAGTTTGTATCTTGTTTTGTGTCTTAGTTTGTATCTTGTTTTGTGTCTCAGTTTGTATCTTGTTTTGTGTCTCAGTTTGTATCGTGTTTGTGTCTCAGTTTGTATCTTGTTTTGTGTCTCAGTTTGTATCGTGTTTGTGTCTCAGTTTGTATCTTGTTTTGTGTCTCAGTTTGTATCTTGTTTTGTGTCTCAGTTTGTATCTTGTTTTGTGTCTCAGTTTGTATCGTGTTTTGTGTCTCAGTTTGTATCGTGTTTGTGTCTCAATTTGTACCTTGTTTTGTGTCTCAGTTTGTATCTTGTTTTGTGTCTCAGTTTGTATCTTGTTTTGTGTCTCAGTTTGTATCTTGTTTTGTGTCTCAGTTTGTATCTTGTTTTGTGTCTCAGTTTGTATCTTGTTTGTGTCTCAGTTTGTATCTTGTTTTGTGTCTCAGTTTGTATCTTGTTTTGTGTCTCAGTTTGTATCTTGTTTTGTGTCTCAGTTTGTATCTTGTTTTGTGTCTCAGTTTGTATCGTGTTTGTGTCTCAGTTTGTACCTTGTTTTGTGTCTCAGTTTGTATCTTGTTTTGTGTCTCAGTTTGTATCTTGTTTTGTGTCTCAGTTTGTATCTTATTTGTGTCTCAGTTTGTATCTTGTTTTGTGTCTCAGTTTGTATCTTGTTTGTGTCTCAGTTTGAATCTTGTTTTGTGTCTCAGTTTGTATCTTGTTTTGTGTCTCAGTTTGTATCTTGTTTTGTGTCTCAGTTTGTATCTTATTTGTGTCTCAGTTTGTATCTTGTTTTGTGTCTCAGTTTGTATCTTGTTTGTGTCTCAGTTTGTATCTTGTTTTGTGTCTCAGTTTGTATCTTGTTTGTGTCTCAGTTTGTATCTTGTTTTGTGTCTCAGTTTGTATCTTGTTTTGTGTCTCAGTTTGTATCTTGTTTTGTGTCTCAGTTTGTATCGTGTTTGTGTCTCAGTTTGTACCTTGTTTTGTGTCTCAGTTTGTATCTTGTTTTGTGTCTCAGTTTGTATCTTGTTTTGTGTCTCAGTTTGTATCTTGTTTTGTGTCTCAGTTTGTATCTTGTTTTGTGTCTCAGTTTGTATCTTGTTTTGTGTCTCAGTTTGTACCTTGTTTTGTGTCTCAGTTTGTACACTGCTATCTGACTCCACTCTGTGTACATTTATTTACAGACCCCACGTTATAATGACCTCTGTGTACCTGACCCTTCTGGTGCTCCTCTGTGTGAGTCACAACTCAGCGGGTAAGTCACAAAACACCACAACAGGCCTTAATGGCTCCAATATACCCTGTGTCTACTGTGCCTATCACTGCCCTATTACATGACCCCTCACCCTATCACTGCCCTATTACATGACCCCTCACCCTATCACTGCCCTATTACATGACCCCTCACCTATCACTGCCTTATTAGAGACCCTCACCCTATCACTGCCCTATTACATGACCCCTCACCCGATCACTGCCCTATTAGAGACCCTTACCCTATCACTGCCCTATTACATGACCCCTCACCCTATCACTGCCTTATTAGAGACCCTCGCCCTATCACTGCCCTATTACATGACCCCTCACCCTATCACTGCTCTATTAGAGACCCTCACCCTATCACTGCCCTATTACATGACCCCTCACCCTATCACTGCCCTATTAGAGACCCTCACCCTATCACTGCCCTATTACATGACCCCTCACCCTATAACTGTCCTTTATCATTGCTTTATTACAGGATCCTCTGAGTGGTGTTACACAGAAGAAATATGCGGTGAGAAATTATACTGATAAACACACACAATCGGACACACACACACACACAGTGCCTCTGTCATTGTGTTGTTGTGTCAGTGTGTCCTATACATACTGGCAGTGACTGTGTCATTGTGTTGTTGTCATTGTTTGTGTCATTGTGTTGTTGCGCCATTGTGTCCTATCCATACTGACAGTGTCCGTGGGATTGTGTTGTCGTGTCATTGTGTCCTATACATACTGACAGTGTCCGTGGGATTGTGTTGTTGTGTCATTGTGTCCTATACATACTGACTGTGTCCGTGGGATTGTGTTGTGTGATTGTGTCATTGTGTTGTCGTGACATTGTGTCCTATCCATACTGACAGTGTCCGTGGGATTGTGTTGTCATGTCATTGTGTCCTATCCATACTGACAGTGTGTTACATTCATCTCCTCAGGACCCGACACTTGGGTGCATACCTACTTCTGCAATGGATCCCGTCAGTCTCCCATTAACATTCCTGAGAGTCAGGTCCAGATAAACTCAAGTCTTCAGAACTTCACCTTCACAAACTACAACCAAACGGGCACACTGCTGACCCTCACTAACAATGGACACTCAGGTACAGAATACACTGCTGACCCTCACTAACAATGGACACTCAGGTACAGAATACACTGCTGACCCTCACTAACAATGGGCACTCAGGTACAGAATACACTGCTGACCCTCACTAACAATGGGCACTCAGGTACAGAATACACTGCTGACCCTCACTAACAATGGGCACTCAGGTACAGAATACACTGCTGACCCTCACTAACAATGGGCACTCAGGTACAGAATACACTGCTGACCCTCACTAACAATGGACACTCAGGTACAGAATACACTGCTGACCCTCACTAACAATGGGCACTCAGGTACAGAATACACTGCTGACCCTCACTAACAATGGGCACTCAGGTAGAGAATACACTGCTGACCCTCACTAACAATGGGCACTCAGGTACAGAATACACTGCTGACCCTCACTAACAATGGGCACTCAGGTACAGAATACACTGCTGACCATCACTAACAATGGGCACTCAGGTACAGAATACACTGCTGACCCTCACTAACAATGGGCACTCAGGTACAGAATACACTGCTGACCCTCACTAACAATGGGCACTCAGGTACAGAATACACTGCTGACCCTCACTAACAATGGGCACTCAGGTACAGAATACACTGCTGACCCTCACTAACAATGGACACTCAGGTACAGAATACACTGCTGACCCTCACTAACAATGGGCACTCAGGTACAGAATACACTGCTGACCCTCACTAACAATGGGCACTCAGGTACAGAATACACATTATGCTAAATTACAGAGCACACCGATGACACTGACACTGGACACTCACACTTGACACTCAGATATTGAGCACTCCGTGTACTCACTCACCACACACTGCTGGATCTAACACTTAGCTCCTGTCTCTTTGCAGCTGATGTCTCTGTGAGCGATGGCGTGACGGTCTCAGGGGGGGGTCTACCCTCCATTTACACAACTAAATCTTTACATTTTCATTGGGGAAATGGATCACGCCCAGGCTCTGAACATCAACTGAGTGGGAAGCAGTATCCAATGGAGGTGAGCGCAGAGAGTGAGCGTGCGTCAGATACAGAGAGTGAGTGTGCGTCAGATACAGAGAGTGAGTGTGCGTCAGATACATAGAGTGAACGTGCGTCAGATACAGAGAGTGAGCGTGTGTCAGATCAGCGAGTGAGCGTGCGTCACATACAGAGAGTGAGCGTGCGTCAGATACAGAGAGTGAGTGTGCGTCAGATACAGAGAGTGAGTGTGCGTCAGATACATAGAGTGAACGTGCGTCAGATACAGAGAGTGAGCGTGCGTCAGATCAGAGAGTGAGCGTGCGTCAGATACAGAGAGTGAGCGTGCGTCAGATCAGAGAGTGAGTGTGCGTCACATACAGAGAGTGAGCGTGCATCAGATACAGAGAGTGAGTGTGCGTCAGATACAGAGAGTGAGTGTGCGTCAGATACAGAGAGCAAGTGTGCGTCAGATACAGTAAGTGAGCGTGCGTCAGATACAGAGAGTGAGAGAGAGTAGCTCTATATGTAATAATATGTATGTTTCATTTCACATGTAACTCTATATGTAATATGTATGTGTAACATGTGTCTCCGCTCTTTAGATGCACATTGTTCATGTTAAGGGAAACATGACCTTGACTGATGCCAAAAAAGACTCAACTGGGATTGCTGTGCTGGGATTCTTCATTGATGTAAGGACACGTGACACCAAGACCCTTCCCTAGATAGAGACAACATGACACCAAGACCCTTCCATACATAGAGACAACATGACACCAAGACCCTCCCATACATAGAGACAACATGACACTAAGACCCTTCCATACATAGAGACAACATGACACCAAGACCCTTCCATACATAGAGACAACATGACACCAAGACCATTCCATAGATAGAGACAACATGACACCAAGACCATTCCATAGATAGAGACAACATGACACCAAGACCCTTCCATACATAGAGACAACGTGACACCAAGACCCTTCCATACATAGAGACAACATGACACCAAGACCCTTCCATACATAGAGACAACATGACACCAAGACCCTTCCATACATAGAGACAACATGACACTAAGGCGGACCCTTCCATACATAGAGACAACATGACACCAAGACCATTCCATACATAGAGACAACATGACACCAAGACCCTTCCATACATAGAGACAACATGACACCAAGACCATTCCATAGATAGAGACAACATGACACTAAGACCCTTCCATACATAGAGACAACGTGACACCAAGACCCTTCCATACATAGAGACAACGTGACACCAAGACCCTTCCATACATAGAGACAACGTGACACCAAGACCCTTCCATACAGAGACAACGTGACACCAAGACCCTTCCATACATAGAGACAACGTGACACCAAGACCCTTCCATACATAGAGACAATGTGACACCAAGACCCTTCCATACATAGAGACAACGTGACACCAAGACCCTTCCATACATAGAGACAACATGACACCAAGACCCTTCCATACATAGAGACAACATGACACCAAGACCCTTCCATACATAGAGACAACTTGACACCAAGACCCTTCCATACACAGAGACAACATGACACCAAGACCCTTCCATACATAGAGACAACTTGACACCAAGACCCTTCCATACATAGAGACACATGACACCAAGACCCTTCCATACATAGAGACAACATGACACCAAGACCCTTCCATACATAGAGACAACGTGACACCAAGACCCTTCCATACATAGAGACAACGTGACACCAAGACCCTTCCATACATAGAGACAACGTGACACCAAGACCCTTCCATACAGAGACAACGTGACACCAAGACCCTTCCATACATAGAGACAACGTGACACCAAGACCCTTCCATACATAGAGACAATGTGACACCAAGACCCTTCCATACATAGAGACAACGTGACACCAAGACCCTTCCATACATAGAGACAACATGACACCAAGACCCTTCCATACATAGAGACAACATGACACCAAGACCCTTCCATACATAGAGACAACATGACACCAAGACCCTTCCATACATAGAGACAACATGACACCAAGACCCTTCCATACATAGAGACAACGTGACACCAAGACCATTCCATACATAGAGACAACGTGACACCAAGACCATTCCATACATAGAAACAACATGACACCAAGACCCTTCCATAGATAGAGACAACGTGACACCAAGACCCTTCCATACATTAGAGACAACATGACACCAAGACCCTTCCATACATAGAGACAACATGACACCAAGACCCTTCCATAGATAGAGACAACATGACACCAAGACCCTTCCATACATAGACAACGTGACACCAAGACCCTTCCATACATAGAGACAACGTGACACCAAGACCCTTCCATACATAGAGACAACGTGACACTAAGACCCTTCCATACATAGAGACAACATGACACCAAGACCCTTCCATACATAGAGACAACGTGACACCAAGACCATTCCATACATAGAGACAACGTGACACCAAGACCATTCCATACATAGAAACAACATGACACCAAGACCCTTCCATAGATAGAGACAACGTGACACCAAGACCCTTCCATACATAGAGACAACATGACACCAAGACCCTTCCATACATAGAGACAACATGACACCAAGACCCTTCCATAGATAGAGACAACATGACACCAAGACCCTTCCATACATAGACAACGTGACACCAAGACCCTTCCATACATAGAGACAACCTGACACCAAGACCCTTCCATACATAGAGACAACGTGACACCAAGACCCTTCCATACATAGAGACAACATGACACCAAGACCCTTCCTATAACATTTTCATAGAGTTAGTTTAATACCTAAATCTTTCCCACAGTGGTGTTTTCCTTTATATGACTTGGTAGCTCTGGATTCTGGATTCTGGAGGTAGCTCTGGATTCTGGAGGTAGCTCTGGATTCTGGAGGTAGCTCTGGATTCTGGAGGTAGCTCTGGATTCTGGAGGTCAGGTGACTGATTTCTCATATCAGTGTTGTGACTGTTCATTGGACTTTGGTTGCTCTTCATCTAAACTCAATGTCTTCATTTTCAGGTTGATGACTCAGCAAATTCATCTCGGCTGGACAATCTGGCTAATTTCTTAACACAAATCTCTCTTCCTGGTGAGTCACGGTCCAAGCAGTCTCTTACACCTTTATCTGATGAACCATCCTGCATCTGACACTCTCTTGTGATTTCAGGACAAATGATGAACCTCTCTTCATACTTCTCTGTGGACTCTCTGCTGGGCAGTGTTGATCGTACACAATATTATCGATACTTGGGCTCTCTCACCACTCCAACTTGTGATGAGGCTGCCATTTGGACTGTCTTCAAAAACGCCATCAAAGTCCCCTCCAGTGTGGTGAGATTCACTTATCCCTTCTCATTCTCTCTTCCCATAGGCTGACTGTTCCTCTCTCTCTTTCCATTAGTAGACTGTCTGTCTCCTCGCATAGGCTGCCTACTCCTTTCGTTCTCTCCTCTTGTAGACAAACTACTTCTCTCTCTTTCCATTCATAGACTGCTGGCTGCTCTCTTCTGCTTTCTCTTTCCTCCTCTACCTCTCTCTATGTCTCTTTCCTATCTGACCTCTGCTCTGGATTTCTATAAATACTGACTTAATTACAATATCTGTCTTTCTATTTCAGATTAAAGCCTTCACCTCAAGCATTCAACACAATGTCTCAGGGGAGATGGAGACTTTAATTAATAACTTCAGACCCCCTCAAGCTCTTAATTCCCGGTTGATCGAGGCATCCTTAGCTGTGAGTCCACTATTCAATGTAAGCACCACATCCACGACCAGTACCACGACCAAGGCCACATCCACGACCAGGGCGACATCTCGTGTGACATCAGTTCTCCGTGCCACATCTGCCTCTAGTTCACACACCACAAGTAGAGCCAACCGTCCAGACTCTGTCCTGAATCTGATGGTACCCATATCGCTGCTAGTACTGCTTGCTCAGTGGTCTAGTTCCCAGAGATAAAATAAATCCACATAGCCACCCCCACCCTACACATACAGCTACCATCATCTAACCCCAACTAATCCACACACCGACACGCCATCAACCAAATCCAAACTACACCACACACAGAGCCATTACCACTTGACCCCAAACTAACCCATACACACAGCCACTCACACACCATCTCACACAGCCATCATGGTTTCAACACATGTCTACATCCTTAAATTAATTAATTAGTTCCTGGATGATCTTGTCCACATAATGATATTGGAAAGAAAATTACACAAAGTCACGTGACCAAACTAAATTAAAATGCACAAAAACCCTCCATTACCAGAACTTAGACACAAGTATCCATCATCAGGTACCAACCATATCATACAGGCTTAATCTTAAAATGAAACATACATAGCTTCCATCATTCAACTTTAAACTTAACCCTTAACAACTTTAAATATAGACCCCCTGATTCTCAATCTACTGTATGTGTAATCACCTCCATTACCTAGAAGGCTTCCATAAACTGAATTTAAGACAGTTGGAGTCTCCCATCACCCATCCCTACTGCTGACCACACAAACACTCACCATCAAAAACCATGTTCATCCTCGGGTCTCACACACAGAGCCTTCATCCCTTAGACTTAACAGTGTACATATCCTCCATCATGTTAAAACCACACACATCACTTGCACCATAACCAAAAGTAGAGCTACCATTAACTATAATTAATCAAATGCGAAGGCACCCTGACTTGAAAAGTGGAGCCACCTCTGTAACCCGGACTTCAGCAAACTTCAAGCCATATCACCTGGACTTAACCACACAGAGACATTGTTACCTGTGCTTATCTGTCAAAAAGCACCTGGACCTAAATGAACACTGGCATAATTACTGGGACTTAACCAAATTCATATGATAATCACCCGGACTTAACCATATATAGAATATTGACTAGGTTCCCTAAGACATGCTTTTTCATGTGTATATGTATATGTTTATTTATATGAGTAGAATCAGAGAGAGAGGAATCTTAGAGAAAGACAGAATAAAAACCAGAGAGAAACTGGGTGAGAGAATCTATCAAAAAATATGTTATAAAAAATATATAAAATATGAAAGATGGAACAGGGTAAGACGACTTCTCACAAGAGTTCTACAGAAAATCAAGAGCAAATTCTCAAAGTATTTTGGGAATTTGTTCTTAAAGAGTAACATTTGATAAAAAATTGTTTTCATCCCAATCTCTCAAATCATTGCCTAAAAATGTCTGCATGTATATTGGAGTAATTCTTGACTTTTTATAACTCAAAGCATTAAACATGACCTTTCCAGGGATAAATCATGTTCATTTTTTTGAGTTATGAAACATAATGTATATATCTTTTATATTATCTTTTAGTTCCCTAATTGTCTTGCCAACGTAATGCTTTTGGCAAGAACAAAGAGCTAAAAAATAAATAAGTTACATTTTACTGTGAAAATGTCCATATTGTCATGTTATTGTTTTAGTATCTTGTAAATCACTGAGTGCTTTGCAATGTTTGATGTTCAGTTTTGATAATAAAAGTAAACCTTGGTTCCTCAGTGATGACATACTTGTCTTCTTTCTAGCCTACTAGTGTTGTTGTCTACTTGTGTTTCATAATTTTATTGCATGGGTTACGATGTTCACTAGTATACTCAGTAATAAAAAAATATTATTCTTATTATTCCATTGTTTCCATTATTATGTGACTTTATTGGACATATTTTCTTATGGTCTTGGTAGGGCCATCCCCTTTTTCTTCTCTTCCTATACATTTTTAATATTGGGTCTATTTTTTAAGTTGCAAGGCTATGCTTGGGACAAGTCAAGAGGGTGAAGGAAGGATCCCACTTTGGGGTATTTAATGACACATTTAATACCTGAAATATAAACACAGTGATGTGTGTATTGGCAATGCCCATCCCAGAGAGGTCCATTCTGCTGCAGTAAAGTGCACCTTTTGTGTCACTGCATGGATGGCATAACCATACTGAGCTTTATACACTAGCTACTTGCCCATCAAAAATGAGGGTAATAACATTTTAAGGCTCGGAATGCTGTACCTTCGGCGCTCATTGTGAGCCCTCAGCGCTTATTGAGTGGTTCGCAATAATCATTGCGAGCCTCTCCCGCAGTCTACTGTATGGGCCCCGCTCATTGCAGGACTTGACAACCCACAACTTTCGTGCATTGCAATGATCACCTTCGGCGCTCATCGCAAGCCTCTCCCCTCATCTACTGTATGGGCCTTGCAATGAGCGCCTTCGGTGCTACGCCACTCATTGCAGGCCTTGGCAACCCACAACTTTAATGCTTTGCAATGATCACCTTTGGCGCTCATTGTGAGCCTCTCCACACTCTCTGACCCCTGTGTCTGTTTCCCCCTCTCTCCCTCCCCCTCTCTCCCTCCTCTGACTGCCCTGTGTCTTTTGTATTTCCTCATTTCGCCCCCCCCATGTCTCTTTTCCTCTGTCTCTCAGCCCTGTGTCTCTTTCCACCTTCAGTTTTGTTTTTACTGTTTTCAGACTCGTTTTCATCCAGTTACATTTTTTCGCCTGCCATGTTTTTTTTTCTGCTTAGCCGATTTTCGATTGGCAAAAAACGCCAAACATACCTTAAATTATATTGCAACCTCACTCCCAGGCTCCCTGGCTCTCCCCCTGTGCTGTGTGTGAGTGTGTAAGTTATTTTTTTTATTATTTGGCGTTTTTGGGTGGTCTTCTGAGTTTGGTGGTTCGGACGTTAAAGTTGAAATTTAGGGCAGCCCCGTAAATGCGGCCCTTGGTCCTAAGTCCTACGGGCCTCGCGATGAGTGCCTGTGGCGCTCATCGTGAGGCCTGCAATGAGCGCCTTTGGTGCTCATTGCAGCCTAAGTCCCACAGGCCTCGGAATGAGCGCAAACGTGATCAACACCAACAACTATATATGAGATTTGAGATCACCTGAGAACTGGTCACTCATTGTGATACAAGCTCTATGAAAGGATTTTTATTTATTAGTGAGATATCAACTGACCATCATCTACAGATCCACCACCAATGTCGCCACAAGCTCACAAATATAAACACCAAAAAAGGACAAAACCCCCCCATCTAGTAGGCCAATTCTCTTAGCTTTATGTATCTCAAGGACATTCCTGAATTGCCTTATTATAGTGTCACCCCCATCCCACCTAACACCTAAGTAATTGTTTTGTCTATAAAAACCCTCCTTTGTCTCATTAAAGTTTTCAGTTGCCCCATAGTCTAATTGGTGATGAGTATGTTGCAAATTAATATGATTTCAGTGCTCATTGGGCTTAGAAAATGATGTAACAACGTTTCACTGAACTACTTTTTTTAATGTTTTTATTATGTTTTTTTCACAATAAAGATATGACTAGAGCATTACCGAAACTTACCAGGAGTAAGGGCACATGAGCAAGTGTAAGAGGTGTAAGGTACCACCAATAAATACTTCGGTACGTTTTCAGAACCTTGAGCAGTATAGCTTGGACTCTTAGATGTTTCAGTGGCTATGATCGGTGGTCATCTCCCAGACCCCAACCTACGTCTTGTTGCTGTCAGATTTCTTATGCTCATTTAATAGTTTTGGATTCGGTGTTGGAGTGTTAATGAACGCTTCCTCCAACCATCTGGTCAAGATATATTTCAAGGCTCTGATAGATGTAAAGTCTAAGAGATGAAGAATTTGTTTATTTATTGGGAAATGCATGGAATATAGACCCAATGATGTACTTGCCTTGTGCGGGGTCTAGGTTTAGCACAGCTTTAATCCCAGGATTCCTGCCCGACCATAGTCAAAACAGGCCCCGAGACTGTGTATACTGGTGGGACAAAAACAGGTAAAATCTAAGAAATGAAAACGCAGGGTATTTAGATCTTTGTCAGAAAACCACTGAGGAAGCCGATCATACGGAGAAACGAGCGTCTGGTTGATGAAATACCCTAAAACTGAGGCATTCATTGTTTGGAAGCTAAGTAAAAAAAATATATATTATTATTTAATTTGGGGTCTTACTAGCATATCACCAATTATTTGAGAGAAATTCTTACAATATTGTCTGGTATATAACGTGCCTTGCAAAAGTATTCACCCCCTTGGCATTTTTCCTGTTTTGTTGCCTCACAACCTGGAAGTAACACGGATTGTTTGAGGATTTGCATCATGTAATTTACAGAACCTGACGAAACTTTGAAGATGTTTTTTTTTATTGTGAAGCAAACAACAAACAGGACAAAATAACAGAACAAGTCCCTGTGCATAACTATTCACCCCCCCCTAAAGTCAATACTTTGTAGAGCCACCATTTGCGGCAATCACAGCTCCAAGACGCTTTGGATAAGTCTCTATGAGCTCGTCACGTCTTAAAACTGGGATGTTTGCCCATTCCTCCTTGCTGCTCCAGCTCCTTCAAGTTGGATGGTTTGCTCTTGTGAGCAGCAATCTTTAAGTCTGACCACAGATTTCCTATTGGCTTGAGGTCTGGGCTGTGACTCGGCCATTCCAACACATTTACATGTTTCCCCTTAAATCCCCCAAGTGTTGCTTTAGCAGTGTCTTTGGGGTCATTGTCCTGCTGGAAGGTGACCCTCCGTCCTAGCCTCAAATCACGCACAGAGTGGTACAGGTTTTGCTCAGGAACATCCCTGTATTTAGCACCATCCATCTTTCCCTCAACTCTGACCAGTTTCCCAGTGCCGGCTGCTGAAAAACATCCCCACAGCATGATGCTGCCACCGCCATGTGTCACTGTGGGGATGGTGCTCTTTGGGTGATGTGTTGGGTTTGCGCCAGACATAGCGTTTCCTTTGATGGCCGAAAAGTTCGATTTTCGTCTCATCAGACCAGAGCACCTTCCTCTATACATTTTGGGAGTCTCCCACATGTGTTTTCGCAAAATCAGAACGTGCCATTTTGTTTTTTGCTGACAGTAATGGCTTTCTTCTTATGGAGCGTACAGCTTATTGTCGTCCTATGTACATATACTCCAGTCTCTGCTGTGGATCTCTGCAGCTCCCCCAGGGTTACCTTAGGTCTCTGTGCTGCCTCTCTGATTAATGTCCTCCTTGCCCGGTCCGTGAGTTTTGGTGGGCGGACGTCTCTTGGCAGGTTTGCTGTTCCATGTTCTTTACATTTGGTTATGATAGATTTGATGGTGCTCCTGTGGATCATCAAAGATTTGGATATTTTTTTATAACCTAACCCTGACTTATACTTCTCAACAACATTGTCCCTTACTTGTTTGGAGAGTTCTTTGGTCTTCATGGCAGTGTTTGGTTAGTGGTGCCTCCTGCTTAGGTGCTAAAGCCTCTGGGGCCTTTAAAAAAAAAAGGTGTGTATATGTAATGACAGATCATGTGACACTTAGATTGCACACAGGTGGACATCATTTCACTAATTATGTGACTTCTGAAGGTAATTGGTTGCACCAGAGCTTTTTATAACAAAGGGGGTGAATACATACGCACATGCCAATTTTCTGTTTTCTATTTCTAAAAAATAGTTTTATGTATAGGTAATATAATCTCTCTGCAAAAAGAGTAGAGGTGCTCAATTGGGAATGTAAAATACTCAGTGGGTTTGTCCTATAGGTCTGGTTACCCACTCTGGGAGCAACCTCTCTTAGCCGCTTGTGCCCTTCACAGGGAGAAATATCCTAAAGTATATCCTAAAGTATATCAGTTTGGTCTCAAATGAGTGATCCAGTCCCGAAATACCAGGCAATTCTACCCTGAACAGGAGAAACAGCAAACCCCAGACGCGTTTCGACTGGGAACAAGCGAGCAAAAAGCGGCCGCTCTCAGAGTGGCTTATCATGTCCATAGAACTAACCTATTAAGGTTGGTTCGTTCTCTGATGAGCGCCTCTGACTTAGTTGTTTTGTATATGCAAATTACCTTTAGGGTTTAGTCTCCCTAAGGGTAATAGGGGACTCCAGACTTGGACCGCTTGCTCACTGTGCCTTAGGGAGTTCAGCTACACCTCACTGACGAGGTCCATAAAGGCCGAAAGCGTCTGGGGTTTGCTGTTTCTCATGTTCAGGGTGGAATTGCCTGGTATTTCGGGGCTGGGTCACTCTTCTGAGTGGGACCAGACTGATATACTACAGTATATTTCTCCCTGTGAAGGGCACAAGTGAGTTAAAAGAGGTTGCTCTCAGAGTGGGTTACCATGGCCATAGAACTAATCTATTAAGGTTGGTTCGTTCTCTGATGAGCGCCTCTGACTTAGTTGTTTTGTATATGCAAATTACCGTTAGGGTTTAGTCTCCCTAGGGGTAATAGGGGACTCCAGATGGCCAAAATCGCTATTCAATTGCTCCAATTCGCCAAGGCCGGAAAATGTTTTCACACACATAAACAGCAAATGTAGGAGAGGACCCGCAAGGGGGTTTAACCCCAGTCCGAGGAACTGTAAATGCAAATAAAAAATCACTACTGCACTTGACATAGCGGGGAAAGCGATGATAGACATTAGAATTAATTGCACAACAGTCTCAAGCCTGCAAATCAGCAGTAAAATAAATGTATTTTTATGTTAAATTTTGGGGTTATATCGATCTTAGGTATCAATGAGTTAATACATATCGGGCCACCCATATGGACTAGAACAGTATTGGCATTCACTTTTATAATTTCGTATTTTGAGGGTTTGCAAGTCCTATCACACATCGGACCCTCGAACCTAATTGATTGATATGTAACCTCCATGTTTTACTGCCGTAATAATGATGGTCTCATTGTCAATTGTCTGTTTCAAATAGGGCGGTTACGGTCTTGCTTAATTGATTATTTTCCTGCCCTGAACTGCTATGGACCAGTGCATGGTTTATGGAGGTGGCTTTCAGCCCTTGACTTGCAGGCACTGTCAATTGAATAGCACCGCAATCGGAGATGAACAGGAGTCTGCGGCATGCCAGCATACAGCCTGTATCCCGCGAGATGCGGGCTTGCAATTGAATCAGGCTCAATGTTTGTAACTTGACACTGCTCCAGACTCATTTATTATATTCCGTGGTCAGTAGAAGAGATTGGGTTGCTTGTAGATAGTAGAACATAATTTGAAAAACCATTTTCTCCCTAACTAAAGTAACCTGTTGATGTTCTTGTCGTCCCTCAGTGTTCTCAGTAATGGTTCCAACACCAACCTAAACACAAAAGGGGAGAGGGGGCCATCTTGCCTAGTTTCTTTAAATAATTCAAAGTACTGTTTGCTAGAATAAATTATTGAGGTATAGAACCATTGACCAATATGTCCTTATATAAGGTTACCATATGTATGTGCTATGGTCCATATTGTTACAGGAAGTTGGACATGACTGAACATCTCAACAACAAAAACAACATTATTAGATATGAGAGAAAATCTTACTCTCTTGTAATGTTATGTAGGAAGCCACCTGCAACTCTTTGTCTAATGCTTCAACTGTAGTTGGCTTCTCCAAGAACTGGGTCTGTTCTCTTGTTAGTTTGGGCAGGTGAAGAGTCTCGTTGTGTCTGAGAACTGTATAAATCTTAAGATATTTTTTTTAAAGATATCAACATTTGGGTATATTTCTTCATAATTTGACCTGAGATAATGCCTCTTATATCCTTATTAGAGTGTCTGGTGATTATAGATCTCTCTCCCAGATATGGCTACCACTCCTATGAGCCCTAAAAGCCCAATTCGGTATACCATTATTCTCTCACAGATAGCCCTCTATGAGTACCAGCTCTCTATCTGTCTGCTACCTCTTAGGTGTCGGGGGTGGTTTGTCCGAGCCTACTCTTCAGCTCTATATATAACCATCTATAGATTCTAGCTAATGTGTTGCTTGGACTTGGCAACTGGAGTGGTTTCCCACAGGTTATATCAACTCTGCTGTAATGAGCGCATCTCTCACTTGGTGAATGTCTTACAGGAGCAACAAGAGCTTTTATAACTATTATTTTAAACAAAATTGGGGTTGATCCTAAAAAATTGGTTTCACCCAAAAACTGATTTTGTTGAGAAACTTATCAGCTACACATCTGCATGCTGCCCTCTCCACCATACTCCTCCCTGACTTCGTATTAAAGGTTGTACTCCACCCCACCAATTGGAGCCTGTTGTACATCAAAGAGTGGGTTGTCGATCTCTGATGTGTGCAAGAATTGTATATGCACCCAACAAGCTACGGCGCATTCTCTCACTTGGCTGGACATGTGGGACAGCACTACGTTACCACCACTAATACCATTCCTACTTTCTCTAGGAATTCCACCTTCTGAGGGAGGAACACACCCCATTAAAATATCTCATATCTAAACTAAACATTAAGATTTTCATTTTTAAAGGCATTGCATATATTACACGCAAGCGGCATAGCCTGGTAGAGAGGGGTGTCTCTTTTTTAAGATTTACATAAAACAGGGTAAAACAGTGATGGGTTCCGCTACAATTTACTTTCCAGTGAAAATTTTATATACGGGTTAGAGCTGGAGTACAGATCGAGCTAGAATGGTTATGCCATGGTAGCCCTAGACTTTGGACTATTTGCTAAAAGCATCAACTCCAAAAAGTTCTGAGGTTACTGGGGAGTGTCTGGCTAAGGTCCTGCTGACTTACAGAGGGGATTCCAAACGGACCAAAAACGATACTGCGGGGTAGGCTCTACTAAGCCTTCTCATGCCCCACAAGAGGAGCAGATCGTCACAGGTTAGAATCGGCTTAAAGAGAACACCCAAAAGATAGAAAATTTAGTTTGGATTGATGATACTACTGAATACACCTTTGACGTCAGGTAGCTCTGACATGCAATTAGTATTATCCATGCAATAAGACTTGCAGCTATTCCTTACAATATATGTAAATTTGAAATGGGTATCAGGCTTGATTTCAGGGTCATAAGTATATATGTTTTTTGGGGCCAGTGTGAGACTCCCCTGAACCCCATGAGTACTGGGTTGTGTTTTACCCGAGATCTTGTCTAATAAACGGACATAATAATACAAAATCATCATCACCCCCTGCTGATTTTTTTTTTTTTATAATTAACTTTTTTATTGAAAGAATAAACAAATAGAACATCGTAAGTTCAGCAAATCATATAACAAATCTCTCAAGTATCAACAAGATATATCAAAAAGTTTCTTTCAAAGTTTTTCTTTTTTGGTTAGAATAACACATGAACATGTAAAACATATATATAAAGTCACACAAGGTCTTGAACATATATACATTCCTCAAAGCAGACATGTGTCTAGGAGGTACAGTAAGGTGAAACCATAGATCAAACATCAGGTCAACCCATAAAAGTAGTTCACACGAACCTTATTGTGGACCTCGTAGAGTCCATAAGTCCCAGCAGGAGGCCCATCGACGGTATCTTTCATCAATTTCAGCTGAAAGTGAGCTCATAGCCCGAATGAACCTGATTTTGTGAAGTACTTCAATGTGAGTAGGGGAGGTAAGTTTCCAGTGTTTAGCTATGATGCATCTCGTGGCCAAAAATATCTGTGTTGTTAAACATTGTTCTGATTTGAATAGCCCCGTAATTGGAAGGCCTAGCAAAGCTTCCTCAGGCTTTTGTGTTACTGTTGTCCCCAAAAGTGTTTCTAATAGGTCGTATGTTGCTGTCCATATGGGTCTTATTTTCGGACACTCCCACAGCATGTGAATCAGTGTACCAGTGTCTGTGCAGCCCCTAAAACATGTGTCAGGGTGTGTTTTGTTCAGAAGATGGAGTCTTGCTGGTGTAAGGTACCACCTCATTATTGTCTTAAAAGAGTTTTCTTTTAGTGTCACGTTTAGTGAAGAGGTATTGGCTTGTTTTAGGATCTTATTCCATTGGCTGTCGTCTAGAGTTACCTGCAAGTCAGCCTCCCATGCAGTTTGGTAATGTGGTTTAACCCTGTTGGTGAGAGACACCATCTGATTGTAAATGATGGCTATATTGGCCTTACCTCCGGGATTGTTGATACAGCATTTCTCAAAGGGAGATTTGGTGTGATATTTGTTGATTTTCGTAGAGTGTGTTAGTGTCTCATTAATTGCCATCAGATTAAGCCACTCTCTATGTGGCACCTGAATTATGTCAGTGATAATTGACGATGTGTTGCTTTGTGAGGTCACCCAGGTATCTGCCACAATTGTTATTTTGTTCTTTATCCACCATTTCATCTGGGTAAATTTATTGAGGTGCTGACCTTTGTGTGATTGCCATAGTGGAATCAAGCCAGAACCCACGCTCAGGAGGTCCACCCTTCTGTTCAGGTCTTTCCATAATTTCAAAGAGTGGCTAATACAAATTGGTAACTCTCCTGTTCGTAGGTCCCGACCTAAGCTAAGCCATAAAACCTGCGATAGTACCCAATGCTTGTCTTCTAGAAGTTGCCTCTCTATGTCTGCCCACACCGGTATGGCCTCTTTTTTAAACCAGGTCGTGGTTTGAGCTAATCTAGTGGCCTTATAATACTTGATTAGATCAGGGAAGGCTAGCCCCCCTTTCTGTTTAGGCGCACACATTGTGGTTCTATTAATTCTTGGTTTCTTGTTATTCCATGCGAACTTAAAAAGTGTTTTTTGCAACACTCTAAGGTCGGGTAACCTGATCGGGGTTGGGATTGTCCTAAATAGGTATAATAATTTAGGAATCACATTCATCTTGATGGAATTTATTCTGCCCAACCATGAGATGTTAAGGAAGGACCACTTGGAGATATCTGCCTTGATTCTGTTAAAGACAGGAGGAAAATTTGCCTCGTATACCAACGCTATAGACCGCGGAATATGAATACCCAAATAAGTTATCTGTTTGGGTGCCCATTTTATGGGAAAGCTGTTTTCTAAGTTCTGTTTCACCGTTTGGGGTAGTGTAATGTTGAGGGCTATGCTCTTGTTAGTGTTGATTTTGAACCCTGACACTCTGCCAAAGTCTGTGAGCAATTGGAATAAATTAGGCAGGCTTGGTATTGGATCTGTAAGTGACAGCATGATATCGTCTGCAAAAAGGTTGAGCTTAAGCTCATTAGGGCCAATCTGCACTCCTTTAATGTTTGGACAATTTCTAACTGCCGCTGCCAATGGTTCAAGACTAAGGGCGAAGAGCAAGGGGGAGAGTGGGCAGCCCTGTCTAGTTCCCCTAGTAATATTAAATTGTTTGGACACAAATCCCTGATATATAATACATGCTCTGGGATCGCTGTATAAAGGCATAATGCCCTTCAAAAAGCCGTCCCCCAGACCAAACTTCGCCAATGTTTTCCACATAAAAGTCCAGTCTATCCTATCAAATGCCTTTTCGGCGTCTAAAGATAGGAGCATTAGCGGGATATCCTCTCTGGTAGCCAAGTCTATCAGGTTAAAGATTCTCCTGGTGTTGTCGGGTGCTTCTCTACCTGAGATGAAGCCTACCTGGTCCGGATGGATCACGTCCGGCAACAAAGGGGCCAATCTGTTTGCCATTATTTTGGAATATAGTTTGAGGTCCGTGTTGATCAATGAGATCGGTCTATAACTACCGCACTGTGCTGGGTCTTTCCCCTCTTTGGGTATTACGATAATTTTAGCCTCTAGAAATTCTGGTCTGAATGAAGAACCAGAAAGGAAACTGTTAAATAATTCTTGGAGGTGCGGTAGCAAGAGATCGATGTATTGTTTATAATAAAAATTTGTGAATCCATCCGGACCAGGTGCTGCATGTGATCTCGTGGCCTTAATAGCCTGTTTAATTTCCTCAGCAGTTATGTGGTCTGCTAGGGTCTCTGCCTGTGATTCCTCAATTTGTGGCAGCTGAATCCCAGAAAGAAATTCATCAATTTGTGATTTGTGAGAGTAGGATCCTGAGTGAGAGGGGGCGGCATACAGTTCTGTATAAAATTGTCGAAAGACATCAGCAATCTGGTCTGGTTTAGAGACCGGGCCTTTCCCTTTAGTAAATATCTTTGGGATGAATGAGTCCGCCCTCTGTGCTTTAAGCTTTCTGGCCAACATACTGTCAGGTTTATTGGTGCTCATAAAGAAGCTGGCCTGCGTACGTTGCAGCATGGAGACCACCTTCTTCCTGAGCACTGTGTTTAAGGTGTGTTTGTATTTCAGAATTTCATTGTAGATCTTAGGATCATGATTCCTGGCAAATAGTGATTGTAACTCTGTGATCTTGCTATTGAGGTCCCTAATTTGCACTCTATCTGCTTTTTTCGCTGCTGCTCCTAGCTGAATACAAACTCCTCTAATCACTGCCTTATGGGCTGCCCACACTCCTCCCCCGTCTACCTCACCCCCACTATTGATCCCGAAGTATTCCACAATTGCACTGCTGATTTTTTCCCTTAGGACTAGATCGTTTAATAGACAGGGATTTAGTGCCCACGAGGGGGACCGTCCCACTGGTAGAAGTCCAGACAGGGAGATCAGAACCAGGTCATGATCTGACCACGAAATGGGTCGAATGGAAGCTGCTTCTAAGTTTAGTGATAGGTGTTGTTGAATGAACAGGTAATCAATTCTGGAGTGTGACAGATGTCTGGGGGAGTAAAAAGTATACTCTCGATCAGTGGGGTTCATTATCCTCCAACTGTCTATCAGGCAATTAGATCTGAGAATATGTTTAAGAGCTCGGGTAGCCGTGGGAGGTGTGAGTTTAGTGGTAGCAGTTGATTTGTCTGTAGATGGATCTAGGACTGTGTTCATGTCCCCCCCTATGATCAGGAGGGAGTGCTCCCAGCCCATAATCAGATCTGAAATCTTAGTGAAGAATTGCTTCTGATCAGTGTTTGGCGCATATATGTTAAGGAAGGTAATTTTCTGGTCATGAACGGTGCCATGTACTGCCACATATCTACCCTCTGGGTCTGTCTGAGTGCGGGTGTGGCGAAATGTAAGCCTATTATGAATAAGGAGAGTCACCCCTCTTTTCTTTTCTGTTGCGGTAGAGTGGAAAGTTTGTTTATATGCTTTCCCCCAGTATTTGGGGACCGCTAGTTTCTTAAAATGTGTTTCTTGCACAAATATTACATCTCCCCCTAGTCTCTGATACTCTTTTATGGCAACCCCTCTCTTAATCGGTTCATTCAGGCCCTGAGCATTATGTGAAATGATATTAATATTCATGACTCACCGTTTGTCTGGGGCTCAAGGCCAAGCTTAGTAAAGCACTAAGGGTTATAGCCGCCTTCGAGTATCTAGTCTGATGAGCCTCCCGCTGGGACTCCGTCCAGAAACCACCTGCGTCACTTCACTGTGCAAATTGATGTAAACGTAAAGTAAAAAGTTAGGGTAGAACGGATGAGGAGAACACAACGATATACAGTGGTTGAAACTGCTTGTCAAGTAATCCGGCGTCAAATTTGTTGACACAAATTTATCAAAAAAAAACTTCTTTTTTTTTAATTCTAAAAAAAAAATTATACTAATAGAATATAACAAAACTAGGAACGTAGTATAACACTACTTCAAGGAGAGCGAGCGCTGTCCTTTTAATTAAATTGGTGAGTCCAGTAGTATTAGACTCCAATACTGACTGGATTCGCCGGGGGGGGTGTATATGGTGAAGCCCTTAAGGGACACTATCAATATCTATATAAAAAAAAAAGAAGAAATATTCTTCTAAAGTGACAGATAGTTATGCAAGAGTTTAACTAGTCATGTCTGTTCATATTTTTGGTCGCAAGTTTTAGAAGATCAAAATAAGAGGTAAAACCTAACTATAACATATATAACAATACATCACAGTGTTATTGGATCTATGGCACATCTGGCTGGTCAGGGGCCCTGTTTTGATGTCTTCTGGAGGGGAGGTTGGAACCTCTACCACGAGAATTAAGACCAACTGTTCTTCCTCGGGGACCCTCTGTCAACTCCCTGACGGGTTGGCTGTCGCCAGAAACTCCAGGAGCATCTGTTAAAGTAATGCCCCAGGTAGCTAGAAGGGCCATCCCCTCCTCTAGGGTTCTGATGGTAAAGAACTTGCCGTCCCTGGCAATCAGTAGGCGAAATGGAAAGCCCCAAGAGTATTTCCAGCCATGGGCCAGGATGTTGTCCAGGAGTGGTTTCATCATTTTCCTCTTGAATAACGTTTGTTGAGCGAGGTCCGCAAAGACACTTGGTCTGTGCCCTTCGATGTCAGGGATACCCCCCCTGGATGCTCTCATGAACATTTCCTTAGTTGTATAGTAATGGAAGCGGGCGATGATATCTCTGGGGCGTTCAGACATGGTGGAACGACCTCCCAGAGCTCTATGGATCCGGTCCAGTCTGTATTGCTCAGAGTCCAGATTTGGTAGCAGAAACTCACAGAGCTCTGACATGTATAGATGGAGGTCAGTTACTGATTCAGGTACGTTTCTCAGTCTGATATTCTGTCTCCGAGATCTATTTTCTAGGTCTTCCTGAAATGTTAAGTGGCGGGCTTGCTCCTCCTTTAGCATGGAGATTTCTTCCTCAATCTTGACATGAGATTGTTTTAGTTTGTTATATTTTTCTTCAAGCGAGTCAGTTTTAGCGTCCACTCTTTTTATCTCGGACGTCAAGTCTGCTGAGACTTTTTGGATGTCCGCTCTGATGTCCTCCCTGAATGTGAGGATCAGGTCTTTGAGGTCTTGGATATCACCCTTAGTGCTTGGCGCTGTATGCTCCATCATTGTTGCTGCCGTGGTTTTTGAGTTAGGCTGTTGTTTTTGAGATGCAGGGGGTGACGCTCTAGGCAAGTAATAAGATTGTATATTCTTGCTACTTTTTCTCGTAGCTACTCCAGCCATGACATAAGAAAAGGTATTTTGTCACTTTTGCGTTTGTAAGTGTCCCCATGTAACGGGCATATGGGAATAGGAAGTTACATCCTGGAGAATATCAAGTCTCTCATGTGAAACATATGCCCCATAAGCTTTGTGCTATCAGGAAGTCCCTTTGTGGTTTACCACTTTCCTCCACTAGATGGCAGTGGCAGACCAGGGAAGTATCAGATGTAATTGATAGTCTTAATTTCTTGTAGTAGTAAGTTAATGTAGTTTAAAGATCACTGATGTTATATTCCTGAAATTTCTCTGGGTAGTAGTGCTGTATATCTTTATTGCAGTACACTGAATATATGTGCACCCCATTAGACCCCAAGATATAGTAAGTTACCAGAGTGCTTCAGGAATTGTCACTTTGACCATCGGGCGGCTGAATTGTAGTGTGCTCTGCTCAGCACCAGCCACATTGTAGCTTGATCCGCCAAAGAAGGAATAAAATACTTTTATTGTACACATGAGAATCTGTGAACTTCCAATGTAGGGTAGATGGTGCCCCTTTTCTACTTTGACAGATAACAATTGTATTCACCTGCCTTTGGTGTCAGGCAGCTGCATGCACTTAGTGAAATCAGAATGGCAGTCAGTCACTGGGCCTAGCCCTGCCCTAGTTAGAGCATAGAGACCACAAGTCACAAAATGCCCCCTATCACAGGGGAGTGAGGCATAAGAACTTGCAGAGTTGTGTGTCACAGTTCCAAGGTAATGATAGTTGGATTCTTTGCCACAGCTGTAAATATTGACAACAAAAAATCAGGGCTTGGCTGTCGTTTGAAATAGGACTAAAACATAAGAATGCAAATCAGGCTCTAGTCACACACTTAACAAACTTCAGTAGACAATAGCAACAAAATCAAAGGACACTGGGTTGTAAAGGCCTAAGTAGGCTTGTCAGTTGTAGTGGATTTCAGAGGCACTGATAGGCATGTCAGTTGTAGTGGATTTTCAGAAGCACAGATATATATATTGCATTCCTGATTTGCATTTTTAAGCCTGAGCATGTAATTTTCGTAAGCTGCCACTTGGTGGTAGTGTTGAGCTGTCTTTTATACAGGGAGTAGTCATCAGCAAGCTTATACAACCAGTGTAGCCGATCCCTTTATCTCATATAACATAAACAAGTTAAGATGATAAGGGATTGAGGAAAAAAAAAGTAAATTCCTTGTCTTAAACAGTTCATTACATTTGGCTGTGGCAGTTTTGCTTCAATTGCTTTGCTGATTAGAGTCCAGCACCAATTAGGATTTAATAAACAGAGCTTTTAATGATGGTTGCAAACATATGTGTCCCAGCAATGAGATGCTGTAAAGGTACAGTCCCTGGGGTGTGGGGGTACAACTCCACTTGCTCTTTATGATCACAGATTGGTGTAGAAGTTCATTGAATGCACTTTAATCCCTTTTTTTCTATGTCCACCAGTGTCTGTGTGTAGTTGCAGGGCTAATGCTAGCTTTACCCTGTGTTAGCTTTCAGTAGTAATCCATATAGAGTGCTTGTTAATTTTTATGAAGTGAAAAATTATATGTTGTGCTCCACTTTATATCTCCCATCAAGAGGCCCTTCCCTGGGTAGGTGAGCTGGGGTCTAGCTGGGGTAGGATGACATAAAAGGGTCCCCTTTGGGGTTTAGACTCACCAGACACCTTTCCAATAGTTGTTGATTGTGCCCCATCCAGTATCTTTCAGTCCAGTAGATCTGTGCTAAAGTGAAGTCCAAAAGTTGCTGCACAGTGCTAGAGCAATCCAGACTGTTCAGTCACTGCATCTGGTCTTGTAGATCAAAAATAATCCAAATTGCTTGGTAATTTCATGTTGTATTAAAGCCTTTTTGCAGGGAGCTCTTTAATTGTGCTTCCTCTCTACCCCCTGCTGATTTTGAACGTTTGTCCACTGACAATGAAATGATTAGTCTATAATATTAATGGTAGGTGTATTTTAACAGTGAGAGACAGAATAACCACCCCCTTGTTAAATCTCAGCTTGATACCTGTATAAAAAAGACACCTGTCCACAAAAGCAATCAATCAGATTCCAAACTCTCCACCATGGCCAAGGCCAAAGAGCTGTCCAAGGATGTCAGGGACAAGATTGGAGACCTACACAAGGCTGGAATGGGCTACAATACCATCACCAAGCAGCTTGGTGACAAGGTGACAACAGTTGTTGCGATTATTCACAAATGGAAGAAACACAAAATAACTGCCAGCCTCCCTCGGTCTGGTGCTCCATGCAAGATCTCACCTCATCGAGTTTCAATGATCATGAGAACAGTTAGGAGTAAGCCCAGAACTGGACAGGAGGATCTTCTTAATGATCTCAAGGCAGCTGGGACCATAGTCACCAAGAAAACAATTGGTAACACACTACGTCCTGAAGGACTGAAATCCTGCAGCGCCCGCAAGGTCCCCCTGCTCAAGAAAGCCCATGTACAGGCCCGTCTGAAGCTTGCCAATGGACATCTGAATGATTCAGAGGAGTACTGGGTGAAAGTGTTGTGGTCAGATGAGACCAAAACTGAGCTCTTTGGCATCAACTCAACTGGCTGGGTGAAGGAGGACACCATCCCCACCATCAAACATGGAGGGCAAGGGGAACATGGATTGCACTCTCATCCCAGGAAGCAGGAAGGTGCATAGCTGAACTCGCGAATGCAGGTCAAGAGACTGACGCGGACAGTAGTAGGCTGATGAAAAGCAGGCTCCTTATTTGGAGAGTGCATAGCGGAGAGCAAATAGTGGAAGGCATAGTCCTTTCCATGTCACCAGTTCAATGGAAAAAGGAAAACGGGAACCCCATAATGATTATGGTGTAATGATATGGCAGATTTCACCCCTGCATTGTGTCCTGTCCCGTTTTGAAACCTGGGGAAGAGAACATCGAGGTGAGCACGGATTGTTCAATCCAGAAGCAGAGCAGAGCATTGAGCTTGGAGAGCTGCGCTTTCTGGGAAACGGAGAGAGAAGTCCTCTATTAGGAGGTGCACTAGAAGATTGCACCGAGAAGCAGCCGGTTGTTTTTTCACAGGGAACGCAGTCTCCCAGGTGTGAGCAGCTCACTGCATCAGACAGGAGAACTGTGGACTGAGGATCTTCAAACTCTCTTCGAGCAAAAAGCACGACCGTATCGTGGACAGTGAACATTATTTCCCTATTACTTGGACTGGTTGAATTGCCATATATATTAGGTACATCTAGTTCAATGACTCGGGGAATATTACAATCATTGGGAAATATCAAGGTTTTCTAAATATTTATTGTACATTTTCATTTTATGCATTCGGTCCATGTTATGGTTGGCATGTAAAGGGTTCCCCCATTCCTAAAAACGGGGGAAAGAAAAGAGAAAGAGAATAAGGGGGGGGGGGGAGAGGGGAGGGGGGGAGGAAGAAAGGAAAAAGAGAAAAAAAATGGAGGGGAAAGTGAGAGTAGAGAAGAAAGGGAAGGAGACTTTGGGAGAAAAGTTAGAGGTTAACTTAAGAAGAGATGAAAAATAGTAAAGAACAGAAGCATCTTTTCTTTCCCCTAAAGTCAGTGGAAGTGGGATATAAAAAGATCAGAATCTGTATGTGCTGGAATATCCTGTTATGCCTCTCAGTACCGTTCCAAAAACATCTAACTCCTCAGAAATGTCTCAAGAGGTCCTAACAACAACAAATGTAAAGAACATACTAGCAGGGTTTCAAATAGCCCTTATACAGGAATTATCACAAGGAATAATTAATAATAGTAAGGCTATTAATTTAATACAGATACAAACAGATGAACCAGGCTATTCTTGCTAGGGTACTACTCTTAGAGGAGGAAGTAGAATTATTGAAAAAGAAAAACAACAGTCTAGAGAACCAATCAAGACAAAATAACCTGAGAATTAGAGGCATTGAAGATACAATCCTGCCAGTGGAATTAGAGAATTATGTTACAAATGTTTTTCAATATTTGCTAGGAACCGAAAAGGTAGAGGAAAATAGAATTGACAGATTACATAGAATACCATTGTCAAAAAATTCTCCTAAAAAGGTGCTTAAAGAGATGTCATTCTAAGAATGCATTACTACTTGTGTAAATAAAGAATTATAAGAGCAGCTTGGATAAAAAAAAACATTCTGAAGCGCCATATGAAGGTCTGCAAATTTTTGCAGACATCACAGCTGAAACATTAATTAAAAGTAGAGAGTTTAAAGGGGTGACATTGGCTTTGGAGCAAGAGAATATAGTATATAGATGGGGGTTTCCAGCAAAATTAGTAGTTAAAGAAGGCCAGAAAACTATTATGAACTTACCACTAGAAGCAGAAAAAAATCTACCAGAATGGGCATCAAAGACTTAGATAAAACCCCAGGATGAATCAGTGGAGAGTGGTAAATATAATATCCCTCACTGGCACGGAATTATTGGACTAATGTCTCCCCCCGTTTTCTCTTTTCTTTTTACGTGGGCTGGACACAAAATTATTTTTTATATGTACTAGTATGGGTAATACGAAACATGTCACTGAGGAGATAGGTCCTTAAACACTGAGGGAATTTGCCTAATTTAGGAAAGTAATAATACTTAATATAAAAAAAAAATGTTTCGCGTTTGAAATACACTTTATACTGGTTACTTAAAGTTTAGAATCATAAAATACACTGTATAATTAAAAAGTCTACAATGCTAAAAATAGTTATATATGAAGTAAAAATTATATAAAAGATGTAATATTTACACTTTTTTTCTTCTTTTTTTCTTCAGTTTGTTGCTACACATTTCAAAATAGAGTCTTGGATTTTCTCTAGTGTACTGGTGAGCGCAATTGGGGATCCAGTTCACATAAAAATCCACAAGTTACATCTCTCATAACCTGCTTAATGACAGCTCAGGAACTCTTGCTACTGTTTAGAGACGTAATGCAAAGTAATATGGCGGCTATTTTTATGGGGAATGTATGTCGTTTATTTAGTAATGAAGAGACAGCTTGTTGGGAAATTATGTTGAGTAATTGGTACGTCAGCTTTCATCTTTTTTTTCCTTTCTTACATTGAAGCTAGTCTTTGTACAATTATGAGGATGGAATGGAGGGAGGGGTAGGAGGTCTAAGGCCAGGGAAAACTTCAAAGTAAATTAATGTGTAGATGGAATTTAAGATAATGTCCCTTAATATAAAAGGTGTTAAATAAACATTTTAAAATGCATGCAAAATGCATAAAGTATGTGCTTATGTCTCCAGTAGAGGATTTATATCAATGTTTTTTAGAATAAGCAATGGGACGAGACAGGGGTGTCCTTTGTCACCCCTGATATACGTCCTCATAATAGAACCTCTGGTGGAGAGTATAAGACAGGAAGAAAATATCAAAGGTATAAAGATAAGAAATAAAACGAAAGTCATGCTGTATGCGGATGATGTGGTCAAAACCAGCTTAATCTTTGGCTAGGTTGCTCTCGTTATTAAAAGAATATAGTAATATTTTGTATTACAAACTAAATACTACGAAATCACAAATTATGACATTAGGTTTAAAAGCAGAAGTCAAAAAAGAGCTGAGAGATACCTACAAGTTTGATTGGAGGCAAAATGGGTTCACTCATTTGGGCATTGATTTTACCCCAAATTTAAGGCGACTTATAAAATTACATAAACAGATCTCTTTGGAGACCTGGAATAGGTTGAATCTCACATGGATGGGTAGGATTGCCACAATTAAGATAGTTATCCTGCCCAAAATGACATATTTGAACATACCACTCAGTGTATCATAATATATAGTGAGACTATTTCAAAAGAAAATGTACTTCTTTATGCTGAATGGTAGAAAGTCTTGTGTAAGATCGAGAATTAGAGAGAGGAGGTTTGGCCACCCCTAACCTTGCAGATTACTATGAAGCTATATATCTAGTTCATTTTACCAACTTGAAATCACAAGAGATGAAACCGGTATACTGGGAAATTGAAAGAACTTTAGTTGGAGAATTAACATCAAATCTCTGATTTGGTCAAAGGACCTAGATAAATGAACTACAAAGAGACTCCCATTGGTGGTCCAGACCGCGATTAAGTCCTGGCATAGATGTGCCCAGAGATGGCATCTAGCACCTTTCCATCTCCAATCACACTAATCCAGGCAATTAGTACTCATCTACCCAAGGTCTATTATAATAATCAGTATCAGATGGGGAGCTTAGTTTTGGCAGATTTCTATAAGAATGACAGATTGAGATCCTTCGAGGACATGAAGCCAACTTATGGCCTTTCCAATGACAGATGGTTGCACCTTTTGTCCTGGAAACAGAAATCCAACTTTGCACCATATCAAGCAAGAGAACTGTAACGGAGCAGGAACACGCAGTCCAAAATCTCCGCTGGTATACGATAAAATACCCAAGAGGCACTACAGTTTCACCATTCCCGACCTCCCATATTGGACGACACACAATTTGGGAGTCAAATGAATACTGACTTTATTTTGTTATTGCAGAAATATATATACATCTCTTTGGCCACAGGCAATACACATGCCCATATTTGGCCACACACAATACACATAAAGAGAACAATAGGGGGGTCACACCTCCCTGGCAACTTTGATACAATCAGACATTGATTTAATTACACTTCTTTGTTCTTATCTGAGAATGAAAACACTTTGGAAAATGCAAGGATCCTTTACAACTTTCTTATCTCTTGAATCTCTGTAATAGGATTATCTATTAGCCTAGGTCTGCAAAAGTCTGGCTAATATTCTGCAGAGCATAAACCAGCATACATATTGTAGGATCATATTTTAACCATAATAATCATAAAACAGGGTAAAACAGTGATGGGTTCCGCTACACACCTCCCCCGTGACCATAAGCCGGCATACACGGTCTGATCCCAACGGATCGGCCTGGGGATGTCCGGACAAAAGTATTTGTTGGTCAATTCTCTAGTTTGACAACCCATCAGCATTACTGCAATTCACATTTACTCACATTTCCCATATCCCCAGATAGCTGGGATCTGAGCGCACAAAACTACCGAATAGCGCTCAGATCCTCTTCACACAGTTCAATTGCCAAGTAGCTAAAGTCTTTCCCATAGTCTTTCATCATATGAATGGGCTCCATGGCATAGCTATCTGGGGTATCACCGCTCCCACAGGGCAAGTACAGAATGACCCCCTGTATGTAAAGGGCCAGAATGAGTGATATACACTCTGGTATGGCCGAACACTGGTTCCAAAGGGCAATATGTACCAGGGCCATAGTCGCAGGGCAGGAGGCTGGCAAACAGTCCTCTCCAAGACAAAGTGGCGAAGGGTACTTCGTCACACATCTCCCGTTTGGGGGGAAGTCTAACCAGGCACCTGGATATTTTGCTGGGGTGATGGTGCAACACGCTGAGGGGACTTGAGGGGCAGAGGCCAGCGGCACTCTGCCCTGATGTCAGCTCTTCTGCTGGTATAACCTGCAGGACCTCCTGCTCTGTACAAGGGACAAAGGGAGGGCAGAGGCCGACTGCACTCTGCCCCGCTGTCAGCTCTTCTGCTGGGGTACTTGGGACATATTCCGGCTCAGTAGCCAGGGAAACGTGGGGGTCAGTGGGGGTTAACATTTCCTCTGTTAACCCTGGGGCCACATTAGAAGTTAGCTGGGGAGGGGAATTTGTACTTACCCCCTCCTCCGGTTGTCCCAGTGACGGTAGTTGGGGATCTGGACAAGCTGTGGGCGCAGAGACCACGGTCCCATCTGCGCCGTCTGGGAGATTGGTGTCTCCCCTGGTTAGGGTAAACTGTCGCTGGGGGGGAAGGTCGACACCTTCTGCCCCCTGTGTTTCACACTGCCGCTGGGGGAGAAGGACGACACCTTTGGCCCCCTGGGGTTACCCACTGCCGCTGTGGAGGAAGGTCGACACCTTCTGCTCCCTGGGGTACACACTGCCGCTGGGGGGGAAGGACGACACCTTCTGCCCCCTGTGTTTCACACTGCCGCTGTGGGAGAAGGCCGACACCTTCAGCTCCCTGGGGTTCACACTGCCGCTGGGGAGGAAGGACGACACCTTCAGCTCCCTGGGGTACACACTGCCGCTGGGGGGGAAGGCCGACACCTTCAGCTCCCTGGGGTACACACTGCCGCTGGGGAGGAAGGACGACACCTTCAGCTCCCTGGGGTACACACTGCCCCTCGGGGGAAAGGACGACACCTTCTGCCCCCTGGGGTTCACACTGCCGCTGGGGAGGAAGGACGGCCCCTTCTTCTCCCTGGGGTACACACTGGCGCTGGGGGGGAAGGACGACAGCTTCGGCCCCCTGGGGTACACACTGCCGCTGGGGAGGAAGGACGACACCTTCGGCTCCCTGGGGTACACACTGGCGCTGGGGGGGAAGGACGACACCTTCGGCCCCCTGGGGTACACACTGCTGCTGGGGAGGAAGGACGACACCTTCAGCTCCCTGGGGTACACACTGTCGCTGGGGAGGGGAATTAGTTGGAGTATTCCACGTGGAGCGGTTTCTGTTTCTGGGACAGTCTCTCTGCATGTGACCCTGCAGGTTACACGTGTGGCACCTGATGTACCGTGCAGGGGTTTGGTAGTTCCCACCACCCGGACGCAGTGCTGGGGGGGGGTTAATGGTGGGAGGTGGGTTAGTAGCTCCCAAGATGGACCGCTCCCGTGCCCGCTGCTTTTCCATTATGAATTTGTGGACATCTGTCATTAACCATTCCAAGGTTTTCATGGGAAGCGTACCTGGGAAAAAGGCCAGTCTGCTTTGGAGTTCTCTTCCAAACTCATTCTGTGGGGTAATACGAGGTACTGTAACCATGAGTTCCTTTCTGTCTGCGTCCCTGTAGTCCGCGGCCGCCTCCTCCTCCTCATGATGGAACGCTGTCTGAAAACTAGCCGGTTCCATCCTGCTGTAGCCAGGGGCGCTGTACGGATACTAGCGTTGCCCTCAATTTGTACTCCACGGAATGGTGTCTCCTGTAGCTGTCCTTCTGACCGTGGGAACAATCCCACCACTGCCACCAAATGTAACGGAGCAGGAAAACGCAGTCCAAAATCTCCGCTGGTATACGATAAAATACCCAAGAGGCACTACAGTTTCACCATTCCCGACCTCCCATATTGGACGACACACAATTTGGGAGTCAAATGAATACTGACTTTATTTTGTTATTGCAGAAATATATATACATCTCTTTGGCCACAGTCAATACACATGCCCATATTTGGCCACACACAATACACATAAAGAGAACAATAGGGGGGTCACACCTCCCTGGCAACTTTGATACAATCAGACATTGATTCAATTACACTTCTTTGTTCTTATCTGAGAATGAAAACACTTTGGAAAATGCAAGGATCCTTTACAACTTTCTTATCTCTTGAATCTCTGTAATAGGATTATCTATTAGCCTAGGTCTGCAAAAGTCTGGCTAATATTCTGCAGAGCATAAACCAGCATACATATTGTAGGATCATATTTTAACCATAATAATCATAAAACAGGGTAAAACAGTGATGGGTTCCGCTACAAGAACTGACTAGCTTAGAAAAAAATTACAGCATAGATCGAGTCCTCTCAATCTCGAAATACTATAAACTTATTAGAGATATCAAAGACAAAGATAAAACAATCGGTATACAGAAGTGAGAAGAGGATCTGTGAATAAGTTATACATAAGAAAAATGGCTAAGAGCATTTACACATACAGATAGATGGATTAGCTGTGGTTTTCTCAAAAAGATATTGTAGCGGAACCCATCACTGTTTTAAACTGTTTTATGATTATTATGGTTAAAATATGATCCTACTATATGTATGTTGGTTGATGTTCTACAGAATATATTGGCTCAGAATATTAGCCAGACTTTTGCAGACCTAGGCTAATAGATAATCCTATTACAGAGATTCAAGAGATAAGAAAGTTGTAAAGGATCCTTGCATTTTCCAAAGTGTTTTCATTCTCAGATAAGAACAAATAAGTGTAATTGAATCAATGTCTGATTGTATCAAAGTTGCCAGGGAGGTGTGACCACCCTATTGTTCTCTTTATGTGTATTGTGTGTGGCCAAATATGGGCATGGGTATTACCTGTGGCCAAAGAGATGTAGAAATATTTCTGCAATAACAAAATAAAGTCAGTATTCATTTGACTCCCAAATTGTGTGTCGTCCAATATGGGAGGTCGGGAATGGTGAAACTGTAGTGCCTCTTGGGTATTTTATCGTATACCAGCGGAGATTTTGGACTGCGTGTTCCTGCTCCGTTACATTTGTTGGCAAGTGGTGGAATTGTTCCCACGGTCAGAAGGACAGCTACAGGAGACACCATTCCGTGGAGTACAAATTGAGGGCAACGCTAGTATCCGTACAGCGCCCCTGGCTACAGCAGGATGGAACCGGCTATTTTTCGGACAGCGTTCCATCATAAGGAGGAGGAGGCGGCCGCAGACTACAGGGAAACAGACAGAAAGGAACTCTGGTATGATGCCCTGGAAGATGCCCAATGGCGGCGAGGTGAGAGTCTCCCCAGTGATGAGCAGCGGGTACAGAAGCGTGTGGCGATGCGGATGTATCTATTGGGAGAGCAGCCCCTGGATGAGTGGGTGACAAGACTAGAGACCCTGGTATGGCGAGAGCTCTGGCTAGACAACGCATACCAGGCCCTCTGGTGGCATACCGTTCGACTTACCCCCTGGACGGCTGAACACGACTTACCGGAGGGGGATGATTATGATGGCCCGGGTTTATTATGGGATGCCTTGGAGGACGATATTGATCTTGGCAGCACGGAGGGGTCTAGGTTTTGGGACATCTACGACTACCGGATGGGCATGTATGTCTGGGATGACGAAGGCGAGGTGAGCAAAGACATGACCCACCTGGTAACGAGAGAGTGGGAGCTGGAGCAGGACTACCAACACCTGCTCAGCCTTGTGCAGCCCCAACCTACTCGACAAGCAGAACCAGACTTCATTGACTTGTCCTGGGATGACCTCCAGATGGCAGGTAGAGATGGGACTGAGGTCTCTCTACCGGCCCTACAGAGAGCTGAAGGTGTCGTCCTTCCTCCCCAGCGGCAGTGTGTACCCCAGGGAGCTGAAGGTGTTGGCCTTCCCCCCCAGCGGCAGTGTGTACCCCAGGGAGCTGAAGGTGTCGTCCTTCCTCCCCAGCGGCAGTTTGTACCCCAGGGAGCTGAAGGTGTCGGCCTTCCCCCACAGCGGCAGTGTGTACCCCAGGGAGCAGAAGGGGCCGTCCTTCCTCCCCAGCAGCAGTGTGAACCCCAGGGGGCAGAAGGTGTCGTCCTTTCCCCCCAGCGGCAGTGTGAACCCCAGGGGGCAGAAGGTGTCATCCTTCCCCCTCAGCGGCAGTGTGAACCCCAGGGGGCAGAAGGTGTCGTCCTTCCCCCCCAGCGGCAGTGTGTACCCCAGGGAGCAGAAGGTGTCGACCTTCCTCCACAGTGGCAGTGGGTACCCCAGGGGGCCAAAGGTGTCGTCCTTCCCCCCCAGCAGCAGTGTGAAACACAGGGGGCAGAAGGTGTCGTCCTTCCCCCCCCAGCGACAGTTTACCCTAAGCAGGGGAGACACCAATCTCCCAGACGGCGCAGATGGGACCGTGGTCTCTGCGCCCACAGCTTGTCCAGATCCCCAACTACCGTCACTGGGACAACCAGAGGAGGGGGTAAGTACAAATTCCCCTCCCCAGCTAACTTCTAATGTGGCCCCAGGGTTAACAGAGGAAATGTTAACCCCCACTGACCCACACGTTTCCCTGGCTACTGAGCCGGAATATGTCCCAAGTACCCCAGCAGAAGAGCTGACAGCGGGGCAGAGTGCAGTCGGCCTCTGCCCTCCCTTTGTCCCTTGTACAGAGCAGGAGGTCCTGCAGGTTATACCAGCAGAAGAGCTGGCATCACGGCAGAGTGCCGCTGGCCTCTGCCCCTCAAGTCCCCTCAGCGTGTTGCCCCATCACCACAGCAAAATATCCAGGTACCTGGTTAGACTTCCCCCCAAAGGAGAGATGTGTGACGAAGTGCCCTTCGCCACTTTGGCTTGGAGAGGACTGTTTGCCAGCCTCCTGCCCTGCGACTATGGCCCTGGTACATATTGCCCTTTGGAACCAGTGTTCGGCCATACCAGAGTGTAAGTCACTCATTCTGGCCCTTTACATACAGGGGGGTCATTCTGTACTTGCCCTGTGTGAACCATGATACCCCAGATAACTGTGCCATGAAGCCCATTCATATAATGAAAGACTATGGGAAAGACTTTAGCTACATGGCAATTGAACTGTGTGAAGAGGATCTGAGCGCTATTCGGTGGTTTTGTGCGCTCAGATCCCAGCTATCTGGGGATATGGGAAATGTGAGTAAATGTGAATTGCAGTAATGCTGATGGGTTGTCAAACTAGAGAATTGACCAACAAATACTTTTGTCCGGACATCCCCAGGCCGATCCGTTGGGATCAGACCGTGTATGCCGGCTTATGGTCACGGGGGAGGTGTGTAGCGGAACCCATCACTGTTTTAAACTGTTTTATGATTATTATGATTAAAAAATGATCCTACTATATGTATGTTGGTTGATGTTCTACAGAATATATTGGCTCAGAATATTAGCCAGACTTTTGCAGACCTAGGCTAATAGATAATCCTATTACAGAGATTCAAGAGATAAGAAAGTTGTAAAGGATCCTTGCATTTTCCAAAGTGTTTTCATTCTCAGATAAGAACAAATAAGTGTAATTGAATCAATGTCTGATTGTATCAAAGTTGCCAGGGAGGTGTGACCACCCTATTGTTCTCTTTATGTGTATTGTGTGTGGCCAAATATGGGCATGGGTATTACCTGTGGCCAAAGAGATGTAGAAATATTTCTGCAATAACAAAATAAAGTCAGTATTCATTTGACTCCCAAATTGTGTGTCGTCCAATATGGGAGGTCGGGAATGGTGAAACTGTAGTGCCTCTTGGGTATTTTATCGTATACCAGCGGAGATTTTGGACTGCGTGTTCCTGCTCCGTTACATTTGTTGGCAAGTGGTGGAATTGTTCCCACGGTCAGAAGGACAGCTACAGGAGACACCATTCCGTGGAGTACAAATTGAGGGCAACGCTAGTATCCGTACAGCGCCCCTGGCTACAGCAGGATGGAACCGGCTATTTTTCGGACAGCGTTCCATCATAAGGAGGAGGAGGCGGCCGCAGACTACAGGGAAACAGACAGAAAGGAACTCTGGTATGATGCCCTGGAAGATGCCCAATGGCGGCGAGGTGAGAGTCTCCCCAGTGATGAGCAGCGGGTACAGAAGCGTGTGGCGATGCGGATGTATCTATTGGGAGAGCAGCCCCTGGATGAGTGGGTGACAAGACTAGAGACCCTGGTATGGCGAGAGCTCTGGCTAGACAACGCATACCAGGCCCTCTGGTGGCATACCGTTCGACTTACCCCCTGGACGGCTGAACACGACTTACCGGAGGGGGATGATTATGATGGCCCGGGTTTATTATGGGATGCCTTGGAGGACGATATTGATCTTGGCAGCACGGAGGGGTCTAGGTTTTGGGACATCTACGACTACCGGATGGGCATGTATGTCTGGGATGACGAAGGCGAGGTGAGCAAAGACATGACCCACCTGGTAACGAGAGAGTGGGAGCTGGAGCAGGACTACCAACACCTGCTCAGCCTTGTGCAGCCCCAACCTACTCGACAAGCAGAACCAGACTTCATTGACTTGTCCTGGGATGACCTCCAGATGGCAGGTAGAGATGGGACTGAGGTCTCTCTACCGGCCCTACAGAGAGCTGAAGGTGTCGTCCTTCCTCCCCAGCGGCAGTGTGTACCCCAGGGAGCTGAAGGTGTTGGCCTTCCCCCCCAGCGGCAGTGTGTACCCCAGGGAGCTGAAGGTGTCGTCCTTCCTCCCCAGCGGCAGTTTGTACCCCAGGGAGCTGAAGGTGTCGGCCTTCCCCCACAGCGGCAGTGTGTACCCCAGGGAGCAGAAGGGGCCGTCCTTCCTCCCCAGCAGCAGTGTGAACCCCAGGGGGCAGAAGGTGTCGTCCTTTCCCCCCAGCGGCAGTGTGAACCCCAGGGGGCAGAAGGTGTCATCCTTCCCCCTCAGCGGCAGTGTGAACCCCAGGGGGCAGAAGGTGTCGTCCTTCCCCCCCAGCGGCAGTGTGTACCCCAGGGAGCAGAAGGTGTCGACCTTCCTCCACAGTGGCAGTGGGTACCCCAGGGGGCCAAAGGTGTCGTCCTTCCCCCCCAGCAGCAGTGTGAAACACAGGGGGCAGAAGGTGTCGTCCTTCCCCCCCCAGCGACAGTTTACCCTAAGCAGGGGAGACACCAATCTCCCAGACGGCGCAGATGGGACCGTGGTCTCTGCGCCCACAGCTTGTCCAGATCCCCAACTACCGTCACTGGGACAACCAGAGGAGGGGGTAAGTACAAATTCCCCTCCCCAGCTAACTTCTAATGTGGCCCCAGGGTTAACAGAGGAAATGTTAACCCCCACTGACCCACACGTTTCCCTGGCTACTGAGCCGGAATATGTCCCAAGTACCCCAGCAGAAGAGCTGACAGCGGGGCAGAGTGCAGTCGGCCTCTGCCCTCCCTTTGTCCCTTGTACAGAGCAGGAGGTCCTGCAGGTTATACCAGCAGAAGAGCTGGCATCACGGCAGAGTGCCGCTGGCCTCTGCCCCTCAAGTCCCCTCAGCGTGTTGCCCCATCACCACAGCAAAATATCCAGGTACCTGGTTAGACTTCCCCCCAAAGGAGAGATGTGTGACGAAGTGCCCTTCGCCACTTTGGCTTGGAGAGGACTGTTTGCCAGCCTCCTGCCCTGCGACTATGGCCCTGGTACATATTGCCCTTTGGAACCAGTGTTCGGCCATACCAGAGTGTAAGTCACTCATTCTGGCCCTTTACATACAGGGGGGTCATTCTGTACTTGCCCTGTGTGAACCATGATACCCCAGATAACTGTGCCATGAAGCCCATTCATATAATGAAAGACTATGGGAAAGACTTTAGCTACATGGCAATTGAACTGTGTGAAGAGGATCTGAGCGCTATTCGGTGGTTTTGTGCGCTCAGATCCCAGCTATCTGGGGATATGGGAAATGTGAGTAAATGTGAATTGCAGTAATGCTGATGGGTTGTCAAACTAGAGAATTGACCAACAAATACTTTTGTCCGGACATCCCCAGGCCGATCCGTTGGGATCAGACCGTGTATGCCGGCTTATGGTCACGGGGGAGGTGTGTAGCGGAACCCATCACTGTTTTAAACTGTTTTATGATTATTATGGTTAAAAAATGATCCTACTATATGTATGTTGGTTGATGTTCTACAGAATATATTGGCTCAGAATATTAGCCAGACTTTTGCAGACCTAGGCTAATAGATAATCCTATTACAGAGATTCAAGAGATAAGAAAGTTGTAAAGGATCCTTGCATTTTCCAAAGTGTTTTCATTCTCAGATAAGAACAAATAAGTGTAATTGAATCAATGTCTGATTGTATCAAAGTTGCCAGGGAGGTGTGACCCCCCTATTGTTCTCTTTATGTGTATTGTGTGTGGCCAAATATGGGCATGGGTATTACCTGTGGCCAAAGAGATGTAGAAATATTTCTGCAATAACAAAATAAAGTCAGTATTCATTTGACTCCCAAATTGTGTGTCGTCCAATATGGGAGGTCGGGAATGGTGAAACTGTAGTGCCTCTTGGGTATTTTATCGTATACCAGCGGAGATTTTGGACTGCGTGTTCCTGCTCCGTTACAGATATGCTTAAAACAACATTGGAAAAAACCCTCCAATTGTTGGAGAGGCTGTCAAAATCTGGGCACCGAAACCCACGTGGTTCGGAGTGTAAATATATTCAAGTATTATGGTCTAAATGTGGAGAACAATGGTCAGTAATGTTGGCATATGAGATACAATTTACACCAGACCTGTTCCACTTGACACTGAAATCTATGAAACCATCTGAGATAGCGTTGACTATAAATATTGTGCTTGTGGCCAAATGGCTAATTGTAAAGAGATGGACAACTTCATGCTTTCCACAGTGGAATGAAAAAGAAACAGCTATTAATAGGAATAGACAAATTGAGGAGGACTATATAAAAATAGACCGTGCCTCAAAGAAGAAATGTAAGACAAAATGGTCAATAAGTTTTGACCCCGAGATCATTATACCCCCTGAAATCCATCCTTACAGGGTTTTGCCTATTATAAGGCTACATGCGAAGACTGGCTTCCTTTCTTTCCTTTTTTTCTTATCCTTTGGATCTTTTGGATGGGATAATGTAAGTGTTATTTGTCAAGTTCTGCGTAATAGGTGTTCTAGAAAAATGATATTTGTATTAAGTTTCAACATTAAATGATTGAACACTTACACGCAATAACTATTATTGAGACGTATTTATTTGTATGAGAAGAAATTTTGGATTATTTGGTTGGGATATTGTATATGTTATTTATGATGGTCTGCGTCATAGGTGACCCTAAATGGGGTATTTGTATTATACTTCTGTAACAAAAAAATGGAACACTCATACACAACTATTGTATATGTGAAGATTGTATACTGTGATGTGGTTATTTGTATGTGAAGGAAATAAAGAAACTTTTTGAATGGAAAACATGGAGGGGGAAACATTATGCTTTGGGGGTGTTTTTCTGCTAAGGGGACAGGACAACTGCACCACATCAAAGGAACGATGGACGGGCTTGTACTGTCAAATCTTGGGTGAGAACCTCAGCCAGGGCATTGAAAATGGGTCGTGGATGGGTATTCCAGCATGATAATGACCCAAAATACACGGACAAGGCAACAAAGGAGTGGCTCAAGAAGAAGCACATTATGGTCCTGGAGTGGCCTAGCCAGTCTCCAGACCTTAATCCCAAAGATCTGTGGAGGGAGCTGAAGGTTCGTGTTGTCAAACATCAGCCTCGAAACCTTTATGACTTGGAGAGGATCTTCAAAGAGGACAAAATCCCTCCTGTGCAAACCTGGTGGCCAACTACAAGAGACGTCTGACCTCTGTGATTGCCAACAAGGGTTTTGCCACCAAGTACTAAGACGAAGGGGTCAAATACTTATTTCCCTCACTGACCTACAAATCAATTTATAACTTTTTTGACATGCATTTTTCTTGTTTTTTCATTGGTTATACTGTCCCTCACTGTTAGACTGAGCATTTCTTTGTCAGTTCTTTGTATATTGATATCAAATTGTTAATTGTCATATAATGATCAAATGTCATCATTCTTTTTTTTTTTTTCATAAAGTTTTTATTAAGAATTATCAAGAAAAAACTTGTACAAAAATAAGCACATACTATAAAACATAATTCCACATGTCAGGAAAGGATAATTACTATCCTAAGCAACTGCTTCTCTTTGTTGAATTATTCCTTAATATAATTTTAACGTTTTCAGTGCACAAATTGGTTTAAATAAACAATCGTGTTACAATCAATATATTCTATGAACACATGAGAAGAGAGAAAGAGGAAGAAGTGAAGAAAAGAAGAGAAAAATAAACAAATAACCAAGAAATGAAGAAGTAAAGAAAATAACAAATAGTAGATAATTGCTTCCCATCCGCTCTTCTACTACAAAAGGTCAGGACTTGACTATACCGTGGCCTTTTCAGTTCCTGTGCTACCCAATCTTAGTTTTACTGTCGTTACCTTTCGTCCGAAGTAGCCTCCAGTGTCCTCTCCCGCTCCGCCTGTTCCAGTCCGCCCCCCGCTCCACTCCTCTTCCAATTGTAAAGAGCCTCCCTAGCAAAAATTCAACTCGTCCCCCCACTACCTAAGAAATGCAGTCGGGGGAGGAGATCCAGGGTCCCCAAATTTCCAGAAACTTTTGATGTGTGTCCAATAGTGTATGAGTCATTCTCTCATGTATAAATAGGAAGTTTATTTTGTTTTTGATTTCCTGGAAGTTAATGGAATTATCCTTCCACCTTCTCGCTATGATGTTTTTTACTGCCAGATAAATCAATTGTGTCAATTTATTGCCCACCCCTCCCAGTTCCTTATAATTCCTGCCTAAGAGACATGTCGCTATGGAAGATTTAAGTGGGATACTAAATAATCTGGAAAGTAGATCAGCCGCTCCAGCCCAGGTTTCTGAGACTAAAGGACATTTCCACCACGCGTGAATGAAGTCCCCTCGTTCTAAATGTCATCATTCTTAAGTGATGTTTGGTGCTACACTGTCTCCTAAACTGCTGCTGGGGCACTCAGCAAAGGTTTTAAAACCATCATCAAGTGGTCCCTGGTACCCGTTATATTTTCTTCTTTTTTTTTTTTGTAGTTAGAGAAGTGCTCTGGCTTGCGAGTGATGTGTAAAATCTTATTAGCATGGGGTTTTGGTGTAAAAGTCTAACCGAGTAACTGGTTATTTGTGGTCAGTGAAAACTCAATGGAGATTAGTGCTGCAGATAAAGATGGTCAGGAGCTAACAACAGACCAGAAGACAGGGGAGGGTATGAGTCCTAAGATCCTTCCGGTCAGAGATCAGGCTAATAAGACACACAAGCACATGGCTAACTGGAGTCCCACCGCTACGAGCAAGGCTGTAGGAGAGGAAGGGGACTACTTGCAGAACCAAGGCCACAGGGAAAGTCCAGATTGGAGTAGCAGTGCTCACCAACCCTTGAGAAACGTTGTAATAGACTGTGAGACACCGATAGAGCTCCACCTGACAATGATGGTCAGTGAGCTAGCAAACAGACCAGAGGGCAGGGGAAGCGATGAGCGCTGAGATCCTACCAGTCAGAGATCAGACTATTAAGCCAAACAAGCACACTGCTAGCCTGAGCACCACCACTACTAGGAAGGCAGTAGGTGAGGAAGGAAGACTACAGGCAAAGCCCAGACCAAGGGAAAGTCAGGATTGGAGCAGCTGTGCTCACCAGTCTTTGGTAAAGGTTGTAATGGACTGCAAACCATTGAGTGGCTACAGATGATAAAGATGGTTAAGGAGCTAGCAACAGACGAGACGTGAGGGGATGAGCCCTGAGATCCAACCCAACAGAAACCAGGCTAATAAGCCAAACTTCAACCGTACTCCATATTGTGGGCCCAGGCAAAGTTAGCTGGGGTACCTTGCCCAGAAGGTTGTGCAGGGAGACATGGAGTACCCTGCTCAGACCGTGGTTCCAGGCAATATGGAGTACAATGTCCAGACCGTTGTGCAAGGTACACTGGAGCATACTGCCCAGGCCGTAGTTCAACCCAGGAGGATGGAGGCAACATTTCTGATGCTGGCAGGGTCCTAGTTGAAAGTTTTTGCCACATAGTTTTTGCCACAAAGTAATATAATTCTGCTCCTGGTCTCATAGCCAGGAGGGAGACTTGCCTCTCCTTGATATTGATGACGTTGTTTGTTTAGATATTCACGCAAACTCCGAAACCATGGGGCGCTCCAGCAGCCGAGCTGAGCGCCATTCAACTAAGGTTATTCCTAAAGGCAACTGGATATAAAAGTTTATTTTATTTATAATTTGTTTTCTAAATACATAGATTATTTCCACAGATTGTAACACTACAAAATGTGAGGAAGGACACAAAATGTGAGGAAAGACACATACTTACCTTGGCAAGGTGTTGCAAGTCACACATGGGCAGAATTTAAAAAAAAAAAAAAAAAAAAAACACACACAAGTAAATAAATTAGAATCAGACTTATTGTGCCTCATTACTTTAGGAAGAACAGTGAGGGTTAATGTGCAAAATGATTCCATTACACATAGGGTAGGCCTACAGTAGTGTTAATAAGATCAAATACTGCGGAGGTATTTAGGCATGCCAGAAGGTCATACTGAATGTTAAATAAAATTAAATAGATTCTTAAATAGATAAAATGGGGAACTAGATGGGCCCTTTGGTTCCTGTTAGCTCTAGGATTCAAAAAGCTTTAATTTCTAAGACTTCTCAAATAAAAAAGTGACAGTATTCAATAATCTGCTGAAATACATTTTGCACGTCATTTGCTATCTGTGTCACTATTCAGTATTATTCCAGATTACTTCTGGGTATGGCCGCAGGGTTTGTGATATCACCCAAAGGGATCCTGTCTTGGATGGTGTCAATGTGCATGGCAGAAAAGGTCACTGTAATCCGTAACTAATGTATGCCGACCTTGTACCTTTTGCTCTCACAATAAATGAAAAACATTGGATTTTTGGATAAATTCGGCAACAGCCACTTTATTAAACAATTGTCAACATGACAAAACCAGAACTGATCACATGACCAAACTTAGAGGTTCAGGCACTGACCTCACATTGATGGACCCGAGAAGCCTTACTTTGGCTACTATGAATAAATAGTCCACGTTCAGTAGCAGTTAAGCCTAACGAAATCCAGGTCCCAAGTTGCTCCCCTCTACTAGCAGGAAAACAGCTGCTTTCATGGTATGGTCCAGTTGTAGCCTTCTTTCGCACAGATTGAAGTTCCAAGAACCCACGCCCTTAAACCATTGTCTGTTTTTCTATACAAATGTCTTAATTAAGCTTCATTAATTAATTGTATCTCCCTTATGTAGATAATCTACACTTTGCTAACTTCAAAGAAACCCAACAGTTTCTAAGGATCTAGAATCACCTTTTTTCTGTTTATTCTCCAGTATGCTGCCATCTTTCATGTCTATGGTGAAAGGCCACGCCCACAGGAAGGGGTTTTACAGTTCAATTCTGCCAGTAGTGTCATGCAGAGTGCTAAAAGCGGCAGTAAGACACGCAACTGGCAGGATTCCCTATATTTTTATAAAACAAATCAACATTTTTAAATTAAGGAGAAAGATGTAGAGATGTTTTTTTGTTTTTTTTTACAGGACAAAAACGAAGTATTTTAATCTACCTCCCTTTATTAGACTGTATCCTACTTTTCAAAAAGCTGTAAAAAGCCATCGTTTCAGGCAGTGAATAACTTATCTCTGCCACCTATACCTTCAACAAGGCCATCTACTGGGGCTTATATCTCACCCTTCACACACAAGGACATCTATCCATCAAACTGTCCCCTCGACGCACGTCTGTACCGGCCCGGTTACCTCGGATTAGAAGCGCTCATGAGAGCACGGACCTTAACTTCCCGTGTACGAATACAAATGTGAGGTCTCTCGATTTACACAATATGTAAACAACAACATATTGCCATCTCTCTCTCACACTCGAGGTGTCACCTCGAATACATATTACTCACCACACATAAATAGTTATGTACCATGCCATCCATCACAAATGCCACCACTCTCAAACACATACAGGCACCACCTCCCACACACTATTCTATAGCGTGCTATACGGAGCCAGCTCCCACGCTGGGGCATAAGGAGCCAGCTCCCACGCTGGGGCATAAGGAGCCAGCTCCCACGCTGGGGCATAAGGAGCCAGCTCCCACGCTGGGGCATAAGGAGCCAGCTCCCATGCTATCATGTACACAAACACAATTTGATTCCACTACAAATCTTTACACATCTTTATTGTGCCATTGTGACTGATGATAATTGAAGTATTAGCAGCTCTTCTCAGAATTGAAGGTTTCTCTCCCTCCACGAGGGACGGGCCGAATGCCCCTGCAGGGCCGATGATCCCTGTACCTGGAAGCCCCACGGCCCCCGTTTAGAACTGGTTTGGATTCTGCTTGTTCTGTCTTGTAATATACCCTGCGAGAGTTATAGCTTGCACGGTCTGTCTCATTATACACTCTGCGATGGTTATAGTATGAATGGTTTGTCTCAGACACTCTGTGAGAGGTATGGTCTGCACTGTCTGTCTCATTATGCACTCTGTGTAGGCTATTCGGTGCATGATCGGTCTCATTAGACACTCTATGAGAGGTATGGTCTGCACTGTCTGTCTCATTATGCACTCTGTGTAGGCTATTCGGTGCATGATCGGTCTCATTAGACGCTCTATGAGAGGTATGGTTTGCACTGTCTGTCTCATGTACTTTGGGAGGAGTATTAGGTGCACTATGTGTCTGGTTAGACACAATGTGAGAGGTATTAGGTGCCCTATGTGTCTCATTATACCCTCTGTGAGAGGTATTGGGTGCACGAGCCGTCTCGTTATACCCTCTGTGAGAGGTATTAGGTGCTCGAGGTGTCTCGTTATACCCTCTGTGAGAGGTATTAGGTGCCCTATGTGTCTCGTTATACCCTCTGTGAGAGGTATTAGGTGCTCGAGGTGTCTCGTTATACCCACTGTGAGAGGTATTAGGTGCGCGAGGTGTCTCGTTATACCCTCTGTGAGAGGTATTAGGTGCTCGAGGTGTCTCGTTATACCCTCTGTGAAAGGTATTAGGTGCTAGAGGTGTCTCGTTATACCCTCTGTGAGAGGTATTAGGTGCCCTATGTGTCTGGTTATACCCCCTGTGAGAGGTATTAGGTGCTCGAGGTGTCTCGTTATACCCTCTGTGAAAGGTATTAGGTGCTAGAGGTGTCTCGTTATACCCTCTGTGAGAGGTATTAGGTGCCCTATGTGTCTGGTTATACCCCCTGTGAGAGGTATTAGGTGCTCGAGGTGTCTCGATAGACACTCTGTGAGAGGGGTTAGGTGCATGATCTGTCTCGTTATACACTCTATGAGAGTTATAGAATCCTTGGTCTGTCTCAGATTTGGACTTGTTCTGGAATTTGCCTTCTTCGATCTCAGGATGGTTGCTGTGAAAAGGACGACTTTTATGGAACGGCCTAAAACATGACCTCTTCCCACCTCTAGCCGAGCCCTTGGGGTTTGGCAGAAGATGACCCGACTCTGTCCCTGACACAGGGACCTCATCTATCTCATCTTTCCATAATACAGAGTCCTCCCTAACGAGTGGCTTAGGGTCCACGGTTGGCTGCGGCATAGGATCCTCGCCTATCAGTGGCACAGGGCCCTCCTCTTCTCGTGCAGGCGGCTGTAAAATCAGAAATTGAACACTATATCGATGTGTTGATGGTTTCCCACCATCCCATTCCTCCCTCCTCTCTGCTCACCTCCTGAATGCTGATAAAAAAGCGGTTTCTTTCTGCTTCCACGTCAATAATTCCTCCCTTTGCCAGTTGTCGTTCATAAATTTGGAGAAGCTCTTTTTGCTGCTGTAGCCTGTGGGCATCAGGAATGTACATCTCCTGCGGCACATAAAAGACAAACAAAAAAATGGCCAAATATGTCAGTCACAAGATACGGAGGAGGAGAACTTAAGAGCAAGTGTGGCAACAGCCCTAATGACTTTGTGTACGATGGGATAATAGCGGAGACATCAGAAATAGCCACATCACAGTTGATTATGGGAACAAGAAGTCAGACAACATGGGATATCTGCCATTCTAAGATGGTGGGTCAACATATTTAATGCCCTTGTTAGAGGCAAACAATCTACAAGGTGGAATAACTACCTGCAGATATGCTAGGTTCATGGTTGCCAGGAATGGGTTAGTTGTTATGTGGTGGAGACAAAGTTCCAAAAAGTTTGATTATTTTTTTCTTAGTCACCAACAGCGATGTAACGCTACCCGCTACAGGCACGTAAGTATCAGGATTTACACTATGGGGCACAGAGAGATCCCCCCCCCCCCCCCCTTGCCAACATCATGGTAGACTACCAATAACTATCCAGTGCAAATTCTACTATACTCTGGAGATATCTCTTTAACATTACAAGTTAATTCCACCCAATTTACTCTAATTGCCGTCAAAGGCCCAAGTTCCCAGGAACACACAACTTCAAAATACAGGATATATTACGGTGGCACATTCTCATGAGCTCACCAAACATCCAACACCAGGAAGATATTACATTGTAGGATTAGTAAATGGAAATTACCGTATAAATAAAAAAAATATTATAGACCAGTACAGCAAAACAAAAAGGAGAATCACAGAGTGGGGTCTTTACACAGGGGGGGGGAAATCACAGTCTTAACCCCAAGTGATGTTGTTGGACACCATCCCACACACTGAATACAATTCCTTGTACTCCACTCCAGGATATAGAACACAATCGGGGACATTCTTGAATCCCTGCTAGCCCCTTATGGGGGTTTGAAGTAGTTTCCCTCCAATAAAATTAAATGGTGGGTTATCTTCTTAGACCACTTCAGATTTTTAGGACTGTACTTTGATCATGCATGAGAGACTAGGGAGTAGAGTATCATCTGGGATAGTATAGTATAAACCATTTCTGCCACCTGTAAGCAACCACTAGTACATATCATATCACATAGTAGAATTCATTATTGTGACCAACATTATGTTAAACATAAAAACAACATATGTCTTTAAAACAAGTCTCATGTCCATTGTAATGGCCTTTTGATCTTAGTAATCACACGTGTTAGGGTCCCAAATTACAGGGATGCTTGTGGAGTTCAGGGGAGTCCCAAAATTAGTCATGACAGTGACCAAAATGCTGCAAAAACAAGAAAATTGTAAAGCTATATAAATGTGCAAAGATGACAAAGTGGCCAACTTGCATAACTGCTGTGCGGATGCTCCATGCTATCTGGCTCAGGATGTTGCAAGACCTCTGGTGGACTTGGTTGACCTGCCAATAGTGAACTTGGAAGCCATCTGGCCTCTCTTTCTGTCTGTGTAAAGAACAAATAAGAAATCGGATGACTGAAAATTAGCAATAGCCCACACTTATGTTAGTAGACTTCTCAATACATCCAAACAGTGTAAATATTCTTCCTTGGAGCTTGCTGGATTCGGACAGAAGGAAGGAAGAATAATCTCTTGATTCAAATGAAAAAAATGTTACTATAGGTTGAAAAGAAGGTAGAGTGGTGACACTGCTGTATGGTAATGAAAAATCAAAAAAGGAGAATTACATGACATAACTCCAAGCTCCGAAACCTTATGAGCTGAATTGACAGCCATCAGAAAAATGGTTTCCAAGTAAATAAGTTTAATAAGTGCTGTTCTACAGGTTTACATGATCTTTAATGTAACACACGTAGGATTGAAAATTAATCCCATGGAGGGACCGGGTACAAGAAATGTGGGCATAGTTTTTAAAGCACCTGCAGAAAACCGCTCATCTGAATGGGGAACAACGATAGACCCTTCTACAAGCCGTTATGGATTCCTTCCTGCAGAACCTGTAGGATTACCCTGAGCTGGAGCCTGTTGCAGTGAAATATATATCTTGGATATTGTGCAAAAGATACACCACACTCCATAGTAAATGTGTGAGGTCACTGGTTTTCAGGCCTAAATGAAGGTAGTGATAACTGAATCCAAAAAAGCTTAGGCATTAAAAATGGCTGTCAAAGTGAGGCTGGACAGATTTGAAGGTCAAAATAGTCCAGATGCACTGGTAAATAACCTTGAGGTAAGAAAACCGGACACATCCAAACTGGAGAGCCATCACCATTTTCAGCCATTACTGAGCAGTTGAAATCACTTCAATTTTGTACTTGCTTGATTTTAGCCAAGACTCTCGGCAACATTGGTAAAAGATGTAAACACCTACATAGGAGTGGAATTTCATGGTACGACCATTAAGTTGACATAGATCCCTGGATCTGGAACCTCTTGGTTGTGTCTGGAGATCATGAGGTTGATGGCTGGTCTCCCTAAGCTTGAACAAGGGAGAGAAATAGCTATGGATGAAGCAACCATTGGTTTGGGTCAACTGATAGTGGCAATTGATATTATCTGCTTCCCAGATGTCCACGCCTGGGATAAATATGGTACTAAAAATAAAATTAGTTTGATCTCTATCTGGAACCAATTCAAAGAAAGACAACTAAAATGGTGCATAGTATGAAAGACAAACATATATTGAGAGACATCATGACCTGTAATGAATATATATATATATATATATATATATATATATATATATATATATATATATATATATATATATATATATATATATATATATATCCTAGAGACCAGAAAAGAGAGGGGGATATGATAGAAACCTTCAAATATATCAGGATTTAACTAAACTCAAGAGGGAAGTGTCTTTGAGAAATAGAGGAGCAAGAACACAAGACAAGAGTTTAAGATTTGAAGTTTATGGGGTAGAGTGAAACAAAAGTACTACTTTACAGAAAGTAATAGATAGCTGATACAGTCATACATCTGTTTGGTAGGACACCGGTAGGAATGTAAGCATGCCTGCGTTGTGGGTTTTGAGGGTAAAAAGAACACCACACCCATCTATTATTTACATTATATGGTTGTCCATTGCCACTTACTATTTACCATTGTAAACATATATTCAAACACATATAGTATGCCTCTTAACATGTAAGAGTTAAAACATTTTCCTGTTAAAATGAAATAGTTCAACATGCCTAAGACTGAACTCCTAATCTTCCCTCCCTCTACCACAGCGTCAATTCCTCACATCTCTCTCACTTTCAACAGCATAATCACCCCCTCCTCCCAATCCCGTTGCCTTGGGGTTCTATTGGACCCCGCCCTCTCTTTCGTCCCTCACATACAGTCACTAAAAAAATCTTGTCTTCTCCATCTAAAAAACATCTCCAGAATTTGCCACTATCTTACACAAGACACAACTAAAATCCTAATAAACTCTCTCATCATCTCTCGACTAGACTACTGCAACTCGCTTCTTGCTGGCCTACCCACCACCCGACTATCCCCACTTCAATCCATAATGAACGCCTCTGGGTACTGAAGATGAGTCTCGCAAAGTTCAGTGACGGCATCACCTCTCCGTCAGTCACTGGCTTCCCTTAGCCTCCAGAATAAAATGTAAAACCATGACCCTAACTACAAAGCCCTCAACAATAGCGCACCCCCGTACGTCTCTGCACTCATGTCCAAATATTCCCCCAACCATCCTCTTCCTTCTGCTAATGACCTTTTTCTTTCTACAACTCGTCACCTCCTCTCACTCTCTCCTTCAGGACTTCTCGTGCAGCCCCTATTCTCTGGAACTCCTTGCCTCGCTCCACCAGATTATCCTCCTGCCTCAAAACATTCAATACCTCACTAAAAATGCATCTCTTTAAAGAAGCGTATCACCTTCCACCCTAACACGCTCAGCACCTCTCTCTCCCTCCTTTATCACGCACAATACCTTTAGGTTGTAAGTCTGAGTTTCAATCCTGCAGGATGCTTTGGGGAAAGCACCATGGACACTGGATTCGAGGGTCAAAGACAGGGCCCTCCTTGCTTTGCTAGGTGTTGATTTGTATTTACCTTTGCCTGGAACTTATGTACAGCGCTACGGAATATGTTGGCGCGTTATAAATAAACTTTTTTATAAATATATTCCAATGTTTTACATGTACATGAAAGAGGGGAGTACCTTTTTGTGATTGGTGGAAACTAACCTTGTGACAAGGAGGAAGAAATAGTTATCAGATACAGAGAGAATATTTCTTTTCTGGGGTCTTTCCTGCTTTTACCTGAACCTCTTCTTCTATACCATTTTCTAGCTTTTCTGATGGTCCGGTCATCGGACAATCTTGACTGTCATCCTTGGCATAAACTTATGTTCCCTTCATATCTTCCATAAGAGATATTACTATATCTGTCTATATCAAATTCTATTCTCTCTCCAACTTTTTCAAACAATCCAAATGCAATTCAAAATACACAACCCTATGATCAGTGGATATATGGGGATCGATCATGAAACGTCAGCCATTATAGCAAAATGTTTATCACCTCTTTCCATTGAGGGTAAAAAGGGTATGCGTTTGTTTCTGGTTATTGAGGATTCTCAACGTCCAATCTATATTGGAAATGATTTATCGCATCGACTTGCGTCTCTAATTGACCTCATACGGAATGTTCTCTGGTCTAGACTGAAAGAAACTCCCTTAGCATTTGACAATGACTCAGAAGTTACGTGCAGTCTGTTTATCCTTTTATTTCCACTGAAGGAAACTGTAAAATTACAGATGATGAGCTTATCTTCAACCAGGACCTGGACAAACAAGGAGAAGGGAGGAAGGTGAGAGGCTTCTGGTGGGTCTGTCACTCTTGGTGGTGGTCTGTCTGTCACTTCCTGACATCACCTTCGGTCCTTTGATCTTTCCTCTGTGAGTTTCCAATACATCTGTATATACTTCCAAAGGATTAATACTAACAAGTGGAGGAACGACCCTTTTCAGCAAGGATCCCCATTCTGCTAACATCATACTGGGTAAAGTATAGACAAGGCTCTATTGTCTTAATTTTTATAATAGTCCGTAAGAGGTCTTTCTGCTACAGTTGGCAAACGGGTTACAACCTGAAATAGGATTTTGGGGGGCATGGGCCGGACATGAACCCCAAACCATCAGTGTTTTCTACTTGCTTCCACCTTGTTAAAAACAGACTGACTGCCTTGATAAATTAATTGAAATCAATTATGTTATAAAACCCCTTATCAATACAAAAGCTTGTATATAGCGCTTTTAGACAACTAAAGTAGTTTTCTGCAAAAGCCGTCCGTTTTGGGACGTTAGTTGCAGATAACTTGCTTTATGTCTGGATACCAAATATGCCTTAATAAGATAATAATACTCTTTTTACTAATTGCCATCTTGTCATAACTGAATCTAGAACGTTGTAAATTGTGTTCTTATCACTTTAATGATTTTGTATATGGTTAATTGATTTTCTATTGTAATCGATCTAAATATCAAAGCTTGACCGACTTGCTATTGTTTATTCTGGATGTTTTGCGGTTATCCCAATAAATGCTATCCTACAACAAAGCGTATACTCGTCCATGAATCAATTACTGAACTCAATAAAAATATATTGAATCAAAACATTGTGATATTTGTGTCATGACAAACTGCATGACACCTGGGATATCCTGACGCTTAACACAAACCTTTTGGTTATCTGCCGTTAAGACCAGAGTATCAAAGGTAAAGCATCTCCAGACTCCTCAGGTTGTGAGGAAGAGTCAGACTCTGATGCCCAAGACGACAGGTGCAGAACAGAAAAATAAGTGCAATATTTAAAGCGATGATGCAGAGTAAGGTGAAGGAAACAAGGAAAGCCCACCCATATTTATATGCATAGAGCCTCCGTTATGCTATCTGACCATATTGGCTGTGAGATTGAGAGGTCAACACAGGGAATGTGCGCACTGCCAAGATTACATCTAGTCACCCAAACATATACTGTTAGGCAGTACAGTACTGTTAGGCAGTCTGAGCAAACACGGGGGGGTGTTTGCTCAATGGAGACCCTAGCCCAACCATGAAAGGCACTGCCCCTGGACAATGTCAATCATTAGGCAGTCTGAGTGTAGTGAGGAAAACAAGGGGGATATGCTCACGGACACGCCTACCCCAAACATGGAAGGCACTGCCCCTGGACAACGCCAATCAATAGGCAGTCCGAGTGTAGTGAGGAAAACAAGGGGGATATGCTCACGGACAAGCCTACCCCAAACATGGAAGGCACTGCCCCTGGACAATGCCAATCATTAGGCAGTCCGAGTGTAGTGAGGAAAACAAGGGGGATATGCTCATGGACAAGCCTACCCCAAACATGGAAGACACTGCCCCTGGACAACGCCAATCATTAGGCAGTCCGAGTGTAGTGAGGAAAACAAGGGGGATATGCTCACGGACACGCCTACCCCAAACATGGAAGGCACTGCCCCTGGACAACGCCAATCAATAGGCAGTCCGAGTGTAGTGAGGAAAACAAGGGGGATATGCTCACGGACAAGCCTACCCCAAACATGGAAGGCACTGCCCCTGGACAATGCCAATCATTAGGCAGTCCGAGTGTAGTGAGGAAAACAAGGGGGATATGCTCACGGACAAGCCTACCCCAAACATGGAAGGCACTGCCCCTGGACAACGCCAATCATTAGGCAGTCCGAGTGTAGTGAGGAAAACAAGGGGGATATGCTCACGGACAAGCCTACCCCAAACATGGAAGGGACTGCCCCTGGACAATGCCAATCATTAGGCAGTCCGAGTGTAGTGAGGAAAACAAGGGGGATATGCTCACTGACAAGCCTACCCCAAACATGGAAGGCACTGCCCCTGGACAATGCCAATCATTAGGCAGTCCGAGTGTAGTGAGGAAAACAAGGGGGATATGCTCACGGACAAGCCTACCCCAAACATGGAAGGCACTGCCCCTGGACAACGCCAATCATTAGGCAGTCCGAGTGTAGTGAGGAAAACAAGGGGGATATGCTCACGGACAAGCCTACCCCAAACATGGAAGGCACTGCCCTTGGACAACGCCAATCATTAGGCAGTACGAGTGTAGTGAGGAAAACAAGGGGGATATGCTCACGGACAAGCCTACCCCAAACATGGAAGGCGCTGCCCCTGGACAACGCCAATCATTAGGCAGTCCGAGTGTAGTGAGGAAAACAAGGGGGATATGCTCACGGACAAGCCTACCCCAAACATGGAAGGCACTGCCCCTGGACAACGCCAATCAATAGGCAGTCCGAGTGTAGTGAGGAAAACAAGGGGGATATGCTCACGGACAAGCCTACCCCAAACATGGAAGGCACTGCCCCTGGACAACGCCAATCATTAGGCAGTCCGAGTGTAGTGAGGAAAACAAGGGGGATATGCTCACTGACAAGCCTACCCCAAACATGGAAGGCACTGCCCCTGGACAACGCCAATCATTAGGCAGTCCGAGTGTAGTGAGGAAAACAAGGGGGATATGCTCACGGACACGCCTACCCCAAACATGGAAGGCACTGCCCCTGGACAACGCCAATCATTAGGCAGTCCGAGTGTAGTGAGGAAAACAAGGGGGATATGCTCACTGAAAAGCCTACCCCAAACATGGAAGGCACTGCCCCTGGACAACGCCAATCATTAGGCAGTCCGAGTGTAGTGAGGAAAACAAGGGGGATATGCTCACGGACACGCCTACCCCAAACATGGAAGGCACTGCCCCTGGACAACGCCAATCATTAGGCAGTCCGAGTGTAGTGAGGAAAACAAGGGGGATATGCTCACTGAAAAGCCTACCCCAAACATGGAAGGCACTGCCCCTGGACAACGCCAATCATTAGGCAGTCTGAGTGTAGTGAGGAAAACAATGGGGATATGCTTACTGAAAAGCCTAACCCAAAAATGGAAGGCTCTGCCCCTGGACAATGCCAATCATTAGGCAGTCCGAGTGTAGTGAGGAAAACAAGGGGGATATGCTCATGGACAAGCCTACCCCAAACATGGAAGGCACTGCCCCTGGACAACGCCAGCCGTTAAGTTCGACTAGACTGTCACTGCTAGCTCCACAGAAAAGAATGGGGCGAACCAGTTGCCTTCTCATGCATCCATTTTGTGCGCACTGCCATATGTATGAATTTTTAATTTCTCCCAAACCTTCATGATGTGAGAGCTCATACAAACCGTATATCCCCAGCAAGAATGGTTTATAATCTGAATCAGTCCAATATGGAGAAAATGAATGCAAGCCCTGCCTAGCACTAGGAGTTAACCCATTAACACCTGTACTGTTACAAAGGAAAAGGAGAAAAAATAAGAGTCAGAGTACTTTGGCGGAGAGCACAAGGTAATATGGCAAGGTCCGCTCATGGCGGCTCCTCCTGATGTGCCTGTCCATGCTCAGTGTTAGTTGGTCAGGTATGTGGGCTCGTCTAGCCGCCTTTGGTAGTCACAAAGTATTAGTGCTTTTAGATTTTGAGTATGATTTTTGGAGCAGAGCGCGCCTCGTGTCATAGCTCTGTCTGATAGAAGCAAAAGCGAGAGAGCGGGTCAGAGAGAAGAGAGTGTCAGAGAGAAGAGGGCGAGAGAAAGTCAGAGAGAAGAGAGAGGAGACTAGGCATACAGGAAAGAGGCAGATAGACAGCAGAGCGCGCCTCGTGTCATAGCTCTGTCTGATAGAAGCAAAAGCGAGAGAAGAGAGGGTCAGAGAGAAGAGGCGGCGAGAGAGCGGGTCAGAGAGAAGAGGCGGCGAGAGAGCGGGTCAGAGAGAAGAGGCGGCGAGAGAGCGGGTCAGAGAGAAGAGGCGGCGAGAGAGCGGGTCAGAGAGAAGAGGCGGCGAGAGAGCGGGTCAGAGAGAAGAGGCGGCGAGAGAGCGGGTCAGAGAGAAGAGGCGGCGAGAGAGCGGGTCAGAGAGAAGAGAGTGTCAGAGAGAAGAGGGCGAGAGAAAGTCAGAGAGAAGAGAGAGGAGACTAGGCATACAGGAAAGAGGCAGATAGACAGCAGAGCGCGCCTCGTGTCATAGCTCTGTCTGATAGAAGCAAAAGCGAGAGAAGAGAGGGTCAGAGAGAAGAGGCGGCGAGAGAGCGGGTCAGAGAGAAGAGGCGGCGAGAGAGCGGGTCAGAGAGAAGAGGCGGCGAGAGAGCGGGTCAGAGAGAAGAGGCGGCGAGAGAGCGGGTCAGAGAGAAGAGGCGGCGAGAGAGCGGGTCAGAGAGAAGAGGCGGCGAGAGAGCGGGTCAGAGAGAAGAGGCGGCGAGAGAGCGGGTCAGAGAGAAGAGGCGGCGAGAGAGCGGGTCAGAGAGAAGAGGCGGCGAGAGAGCGGGTCAGAGAGAAGAGGCGGCGAGAGAGCGGGTCAGAGAGAAGAGGCGGCGAGAGAGCGGGTCAGAGAGAAGAGGCGGCGAGAGAGCGGGTCAGAGAGAAGAGGCGGCGAGAGAGCAAGTCAGAGAGAAGAGGCGGCGAGAGAGCAAGTCAGAGAGAAGAGGCGGCGAGAGAGCAAGTCAGAGAGAAGAGGCGGCGAGAGAGCAAGTCAGAGAGAAGAGGCGGCGAGAGAGCAAGTCAGAGAGAAGAGGCGGCGAGAGAGCAAGTCAGAGAGAAGAGGCGGCGAGAGAGCAAGTCAGAGAGAAGAGGCGGCGAGAGAGCAAGTCAGAGAGAAGAGGCGGCGAGAGAGCAAGTCAGAGAGAAGACGGCGAGAGAGCAAGTCAGAGAGAAGACGGCGAGAGAGCAAGTCAGAGAGAAGACGGCGAGAGAGCAAGTCAGAGAGAAGAGAGTGAGAGAGGGGTCAGAGAGAAGAGAGTGTCAGAGAGAAGAGAGAGGAGACTAGGCATACAGGAAAGAGGCAGATAGACAGGAGAAAGAGGAGAGACCGTTACATAGGAATAAGCAGTAGGGGTGAGGGGATTCGCACCATGGCGCCCTGTAGCGGCGCGGGGTCCTTACCTCGGGATGCTGGGGTGGCGCAGCCGCTTGCAACTTGCGGAGGTCACAGGATAAATTCTCCCGACAAACTGGACATAACACAGCGAGATCCTGCAATAATACAAACATTATATCACCCAGTGTATATCACGGCAGATACCAAATGTATGTGTTATACATGGAGTCCCCCTGCATGTAGGTGTGTGTGCGCGTTATACACGGAGTACCCCTGCATGTAGGTGTGTGTGTGTGCGCACGTTATACAAGGAGTACCCCTGCATGTAGGTGTGTGTGTGCGCACGTTATACAAGGAGTACCCCTGCATGTAGATTTAATCCCAGAGGAAGTGGGAACTGCTCACAAGCAAGGGCCAGATAAGTTTAGTCTGCCCTCAGAAGTTCTAGGCAAAGTGCGTTGGCCAGAACTGTTAATGGAGCCAGAGGCTCAGGATGATTATGTGATGGACGGTGGGAAGGGAGCCTTAGAGGCCAGGCTGGGTGGGAATGATGAGATTCCCCAGCCTGCATCAGATAACCACTGTCTGTAGCCTGACACCCCAGGGGAGTTGTTCCCAGAGGTGCTAGTGAAGCACAGAGCCCAGGAGGGTTGTTTAAGAGACTGTGGGGAGGGAAAGGAATTGGTTTCTGGCTACAGGGAACCTGACCTCACACAGCAAGAGAGTGCCAGGGGCACAAAGAGCCAGGCCGGGGCAGCAAGCCTGCCAGCCTTGGCAAAAGCGTTATGGGTGCAGAGTGGCACCATGAAAGAGGGTGTACCAAGTGGGGAGATACCCTGGATAACCATTGTCCAGGGGCCCACTGGAACAGACACCACTCCAAAGATCCAGTTCAACATAGAGGACTGGGATAAAGTTGCTCAACCCCGGGCAATGGAGGAGTCCGGCACTTCAGCTGGATGGGAGCAGCATAGCCCCCCAGCCAAGTCAGAGGAGTGTAAGCACAGCTTGGGTGGGAGCAGCGTAGCTCCCCAAGCAGCAATGGAAACAGCTGGACCAGAGGAAGAAAGCCAAGAGGAGCTGTCCCTTTGCGATCCCATAAGCCCAGAGACTGTTTTAGAGATCCCAGCCCAGCTGTGGGGACTGGCTGGGGGGAACAGGGTTGCTATGGGACAGAAACTGTGGCCCACCTGTTGTACTCTGGGATCCCAGATTATTGGGGAGGTACCCTGGACTATTTGGGTGGGTGTGAATGGGAAGAGCAATTTGCTCTATACAGTGGGTGCAAGGCCAAGGGCTGGGGGAGGTTGTTACTCAGCACTTTGGGACTGTTTTCTAAAGGACTTGAACGTGGAGAGAGTGCAGAGGGCCTAGCCAATCCAGAAGAGTCATGACTATCAGCGTAGCTGGGAAAATCCTAGGGGCATGGATGTTTCCTGCCACGCTTGGGGAGGTGTTGTCATGAATCACCCAGGGGCCATATTGGATTTGGTGTGAACTATGCTGGGGCCATTTTGTGACTGGCAGCAGTGGCCATTTTGGGCTGGGTTATCTTCCACATGCTGTTGCCATGTGGAAGAACAAAAGGTTTGGGTTGTAATTTGCTTTTTGTAGCAAGAGATTTTCAACTGACAAGAGGACATCCGTTGAGGTTAGAGGAAAAAAGATTTCACCTTAAACAAAGAAAAGGGTTCTTCACAGTTAGGGTGGTTAAACTGTGGAATTCTCTACCAAAGGAGGTGGTGACAGCGAATTCGATAGACAACTTCAAAAAGGGGTTAGATATATTTCTGAATAAAGAGGGCATTCAAGGCTATCCTAGATAACTAGCGAAGGAATATTGATCCAGGGAGAAATTTGATCGCCAGTTTCTGGGGTCAGGAAGGAATTTTGCTTTTTTTCCCCCTTATGAGACAATTGGCAAAGTTTCAATGGGGTTTTTTTTATGTTTGCCTTCCTCTGGATCAATTAACAATAAATAACAATTAACAATAATAATAAATAGTCCAAATTAAAAAGATCAATAGAGATCTAAAAAGGTTGAACTTGATGGACTAACTCTTTATTCATTCTCCAATACTATACTATTAATAATTATTTAATCAATAATTTAATTAATAACTAATCCGCATATTGCAGATCAGAGGAGATCTTAACAGGTTGAACTTGATGGACTGAAAGTCTTTTTTCAACCTTAATTACTATGTAACTACTATGTAACTATGTAATAGTTAATTACAGTATAAGCTTGCATATAGTACTATGGCGGGATTATATTTAGTTAACCATCCCCCAGTAGGTAAACACTGAGGCAGGAGCTGAGCTAAATGGGGTTAACCTAAACAAAGAGATTTGCCAGACAGCCAGGCACCTAGATAACAATGGGGGGGCCTAGGAGCTCAACAGGAAGTTTCCCCTGGGACAGTCTGGGTCAGAATGAGCTTGGTGGCCACGCATGGGGTTGGCCCATGGGAGGGGTCTGGTGGTTCCCATAGCCTACCTCTGTTACATTGGACAGAGGTAATTAGGTTACTCTAGAGGTTACCCTATTGGCCAGAGAAAGGGGAAAGGTTGATCCACTCCCTCCACTGTGTGTGTGTGAAATGTTTTAAATATGTTGTTCCAAAATAAAACGTGGTTCATAATTTTCATCAAGACGTGGTGTGTAGATGTATTATTTACCCGGGGACATATGCTTGCAGTAAGATTCGTCAGACTTACTGTCAATATTGCTCAGTCTAAACCAAGGGCTGAGACATGATGTTCCTGTACTCAAAGCTACTCCAAGGTCCAGAGTAACCCAAATCCGGTCAGCAGACCCCAGCCACGGAGACGACTGTGAGACCCATAAACCTAACTCGCATCCTCCTGACCACCACGGAGACGACTGTGAGACCCATAAACCTAACTCGCATCCTCCTGACCACCATGGAGACGACTGTGAGACCCATAAACCTAACTCGCATCCTCCTGACCACCACGGAGACGACTGCGAGACCCATAAAGCTAACCCGCATCCTCCTGACCACCACGGAGACGACTGCGAGACCCATAAAGCTAACCCGCATCCTCCTGACCACCACGGAGACGACTGTGAGAACCATAAAGCTAACCCGCATCCTCAGGACCACCACGGAGACGACTGTGAGACCCATAAACCTAACCCACATCATCCTGACCACTACTATGGTGACCACCCCGGTCCAGTATGTAGGTTTCACTGGCTGACCCATATCAGTAAAGCATTTACACCGATAGATTCTCTGTACTATATAGCATTACACTGTATGGACAGATAAGACTGTATTAAAGGGATATGAAGGTTCCTGGATGTTACCAGGTATATATCCATCCCCTTTAATACACCACGACTCACCTGCTCTCGGCTGTGCGCTGCGTACCGGCCCAGACAGTGGGAATGGAAATGATGGAAGCACTGGGTCTTGGTTAGACAGTCTCCTTCCTGGGGAAGAAACCATGAATAATAATACATAGGCGTAGACAACAACTGGCGCAATCGCACACACATATCACGGACGCACAAGGTGCTCACCTGGAATTCGTACAGGCAGATGACACAATGGCCTTTGGGGATATTACTGGCTGTAAGTAACTCCTTCGCTTTCTATGGAACGATAGAAAGAAATAGCTGTTTAGTAAATCAAGCCCCGACTCGCACCTCAGCGAAGACAGGAGCAAATCAGTCCAGACGAGAGACGGCGCCGCAGAGATTACAGTATCACCGCTGAAGCCCCTCCCACAACAATCTCCACCATCTATAAAAGCAGGGTGTGGTGGTGTGGTGGCAAGTCATCTGTCCGAGTCCCCAGGCTTCCACTTGATATTTTTTTTGTGTAATAATATATTTGTGTATCTATCTCTCTCTAAAATGACGGGGCAATAAAATTGTAAGGCAGGTAATGCTGTTTGCCACAGACATTAAGTTTTTTGGTGGTCTGAGATCCTTCGGCGCTCATTGAAAGGCTTTGTGTGCTATGAGCAGCCTTGGAGCTCGTTGTGAGGCGTGCAGTGAATGGCTTTTATGTTTATTGCGATGGTGTTTTTTTGTGTATATGTGTTCTTGTATGCTAAATAAATCATTAATAAATATACTTTACCTATTTGTCAGTAATATCTGCAGGAAGCATTGTGCTGAAGAGCTGACAATCTGTTGTGATGTTCCTGCAGCATCCAATGTAGGTTTGCAGTGTTGTGGTGCTGAGGTGTAAGTGTCAGCAATGTGTGCAGTGTGTAGTGTAAATAGGCTGCGTGCGCGAGGGGAAGCCATAGCTGTGTACTTCGGCTTTGTGTAGGGTAGTGTTGTAAAATGGCGGTGAATGTGTATGTGGTACGCGGGTGTGGATGATTTAGCGACCTAGCTAAAAGTGCATGTTGTACCTCGTACGGCTTTTTGGAAAATGCGTAGGTGTTTGGTGGTGTTTTGCGGCTTTAGAGTCCTGTAGCCTCGTTTTCTTTTTTTGGGGCGGCCATTTTTTCTCTCACTTAGGGGATTTTTGTGTGTCGGAATTTGGACTTAAATGGAGGTGTCACCTGCAGAGGTCCTGGGGGCCCCCTGTGTGTATTTGATGTGTTTTTATTGTTTTCAGGTGCGCGCGGTTCGGCCGTTAAGGTCGTACTTTTGCAAGTTCAGAATGTCCGGTATGTTTTTAGGTTAAGTCCGTAAATTTTGCGTTCTAAGACCCGCGGTTCGTATTTTTTTGTGTAAGTCTGTGTTTAGTGATTGCGTGTTAGCCTTTGGCACTCATCTCCACCAGCGCAGGGAGCACCTTTGGCGCTCCCTGTCTAAGTGCTATGGGGTTGTAGGGATGAGCACATCTCCACCAGCGCAAGGAGCGCCTTTGGCGCTCCTGGCCTGGCTGCGAGGGCCGCAGTTTCCCCGTTGCGTTATTAACGGGTTTCGGCAAGCCCGCCTGCTGACAAGGATCTATCTATAATGAGGGTGTTACTGGGTTAATAAATACATTATTCAATTAAAAATGAGGCGCAAGACACTGGATTACAGCCAATGACAACATTTTAGAAATCAAACTTCCTGCCAATCACACTTCCTGCCAATCACACTTCCTGCCAATCACACTTCCTGCCAATCACACTTCCTGCCAATCACACTTCCTGCCAATCACACTTCCTGCCGCCCCAACCCTCAGCTTTACATAGAATATAACAATTAGCTTACGTATTTAATTATTTTAAAATCAACAGTTACCTCATATTAACACGTGCTTTATTGTATGGACCTAAAAAAGGAAGCTGAGGATTTGAACCCAGGACCTTCACCATCACAGTTTTCAGCCTTATCTACCGTACTATCTGTTGCTATAATGGCTGCTAGAATATAATGAAGTTGTTACAAAGCATCTAGAACTGGTTTTAATTAATATTCATCAAATCTCATGCGGTACAGAACATCTTACTTATTCAGGAAGAGGCAACACAGTGAAATAGCCTGACTTCTATTCATCAGAACGCCATGAATTCAGCATAAATTAAAAAAAAAAAAAAAAACTTTTTCTAGATGCCTTTTCACCCTCTATCTAATGGTGCCGGGCACATGTGGCGACTTGTGGTCCTTTATATCAGATGTGACACGCCTTAGAGACACTACTGCAGAAAGGAAATGAGACAGAAAGAGATAGTCGTGATAAAATGAAGACTCACCTCAATAAGCTCATAGAGAACTGGAGACCCCAAACTATGGGTGGCAAGAGACTGCAGAGTACTGGTGATACTGCAAGAGAAAAGAGACAGAGCACGATATACTGGTGCAAGAGAAAAAAGAGACAGAGCACGATATACTGGTGATACTGCAAGAGAAAAGAGACAGAGCGCGATATACTGGTGATACTGCGAGAGAATAGAGACAGAGCACGATATACTGGTGATACTGCGAGAGAATAAAGACAGAGCACGATATACTGGTGATACTGCGAGAGAAAGAGACAGAGCACGATATACTGGTGCAAGAGAAAAGAGACAGAGCACGATATACTGGTGATACTGCGAGAGAAAAGAGACAGAGCACGATATACTGGTGATACTGCGAGAGAAAGAGACAGAGCACGATATACTGGTGCAAGAGAAAAGAGACAGAGCACGATATACTGGTGCAAGAGAAAAGAGACAGAGCACGATATACTGGTGATACTGCGAGGGGAAAGAGACAGAGCACGATATACTGGTGCAAGAGAAAAGAGACAGAGCACGATATACTGGTGATACTGCGAGGGGAAAGAGACAGAGCACGATATACTGGTGCAAGAGAAAAGAGACAGAGCACGATATACTGGTGCAAGAGAAAAGAGACAGAGCACGATATACTGGTGCAAGAGAAAAGAGACAGAGCACGATATACTGGTGAAACTGCGAGAGAAAAGAGACAGAGCACGATATACTAGTGATACTGCGAGAGAAAAGAGACAGAGCACGATATACTGGTGATACTGCGAGAGAAAAGAGACAGAGCACGATATACTGGTGATACTGCGAGAGAAAAGAGACAGAGCACGATATACTGGTGATACTGCGAGAGAAAAGAGACAGAGCACGATATACTGGTGATACTGCGAGAGAAAAGAGACAGAGCACAATATACTGGTGCAAGAGAAAAGAGACAGAGCACGATATACTGGTGCGAGAGAAAAGAGACAGAGCACGATATACTGGTGATACTGCGAGAGGAAAGAGACAGAGCGCGATATACTGGTGATACTGCGAGAGAAAAGAGACAGAGCGCGATATACTGGTGATACTGCAAGAGAAAAGAGACAGAGCACGATATACTGGTGCAAGAGAAAAGAGACAGAGCACGATATACTGGTGCAAGAGAAAAGAGACAGAGCACGATATACTGGTGCAAGAGAAAAGAGACAGAGCACGACATACTGGTGATACTGCGAGAGGAAAGAGACAGAGCACGATATACTGGTGATACTGCGAGAGGAAATAGACAGAGCACGATATACTGGTGCAAGAGAAAAGAGACAGAGCACGATATACTGGTGATACTGCGAGAGAAAAGAGACAGAGCACGATATACTAGTGATACTGCGAGAGAAAAGAGACAGAGCACGATATACTGGTGATACTGCGAGAGAAAAGAGACAGAGCACGATATACTGGTGATACTGCGAGAGAAAAGAGACAGAGCACGATATACTGGTGATACTGCGAGAGAAAAGAGACAGAGCACGATATACTGGTGATACTGCGAGAGAAAAGAGACAGAGCACGATATACTGGTGATACTGCGAGAGAAAAGAGACAGAGCACGATATACTGGTGATACTGCGAGAGAAAAGAGACAGAGCGCGATATACTGGTGCAAGAAAAAAGAGACAGAGCACGATATACTGGTGCGAGAGAAAAGAGACAGAGCATGATATACTGGTGATACTGCGAGAGAAAAGAGACAGAGCACGATATACTGGTGATACTGCGAGAGAAAAGAGACAGAGCACGATATACTGGTGATACTGCGAGAGAAAAGAGACAGAGCACGATATACTGGTGATACTGCGAGAAAAAAGAGACAGAGCACGATATACTGGTGCAAGAGAAAAGAGACAGAGCACGATATACTGGTGATACTGCGAGAGAAAAGAGACAGAGCACGATATACTGGTGATACTGCGAGAGAAAAGAGACAGAGCGCGATATACTGGTGCAAGAGAAAAGAGACAGAGCACGATATACTGGTGCGAGAGAAAAGAGACAGAGCACGATATACTGGTGATACTGCGAGAGAAAAGAGACAGAGCACGATATACTAATGATACTGCGAGAGGAAAGAGACAGAGCACGATATACTGGTGCGAGAGAAAAGAGACAGAGCACGATATACTGGTGCGAGAGAAAAGAGACAGAGCACGATATACTGGTGATACTGCGAGAGAAAAGAGACAGAGCACGATATACTGGTGCGAGAGAAAAGAGACAGAGCACGATATACTGGTGATACTGCGAGAGAAAAGAGACAGAGCACGATATACTGGTGCGAGAGAAAAAAAGAGACAGAGCACGATATACTGGTGATACTGCGAGAGAAAAGAGACAGAGCACGATATACTGGTGATACTGCGAGAGAAAAGAGACAGAGCACGATATACTGGTGATACTGCAAGAGAAAAGAGACAGAGCGCGATATACTGGTGATACTGCGAGAGAAAAGAGACAGAGCATGATATACTGGTGCAAGAGAAAAGAGACAGAGCACGATATACTGGTGCGAGAGAAAAGAGACAGAGCACGATATACTGGTGATACTGCGAGAGAAAAGAGACAGAGCACGATATACTGGTGCGAGAGAAAAGAGACAGAGCACGATATACTGGTGCGAGAGAAAAGAGACAGAGCACGATATACTGGTGATACTGCGAGAGAAAAGAGACAGAGCACGATATACTGGTGCGAGAGAAAAGAGACAGAGCACGATATACTGGTGATACTGCGAGAGAAAAGAGACAGAGCACGATATACTGGTGCGAGAGAAAAAAAGAGACAGAGCACGATATACTGGTGATACTGCGAGAGAAAAGAGACAGAGCACGATATACTGGTGATACTGCGAGAGAAAAGAGACAGAGCACGATATACTGGTGATACTGCAAGAGAAAAGAGACAGAGCGCGATATACTGGTGATACTGCGAGAGAAAAGAGACAGAGCATGATATACTGGTGCAAGAGAAAAGAGACAGAGCACGATATACTGGTGATATATTTGCTTGGAAGTGACAGCTATCGTGTGAGAGCAACATGAGATAATACAGGAGGCGGTCTCGCATAGGGCGGCTAGTACATGAGATAATACAGGAGGCGGGCTCGTATAGGGTGGCTAGTACATTAAATAATACAGGAAGCGGTCTCGTATAGGGCAGCTAGTACATGAGATAATACAGGAAGCGGTCTCGTATAGGGCGGCTATTACATGAGATAATACAGGAGGCGGTCTCGTATAGGGCGGCTAGTACATGAGATAATACAGGAGGCGATCTCGTATAGGGCGGCTAGTACATGAGATAATACAGGAGGCGGGCTCGTATAGGGTGGCTAGTACATTAAATAATACAGGAAGCGGTCTCGTATAGGGCAGCTAGTACATGAGATAATACAGGAAGCGGTCTCGTATAGGGCGGCTATTACATGAGATAATACAGGAAGCGGTCTCATATAGGGCGGCTATTACATGAGATAATACAGGAGGCGGTCTCGTATAGGGCGGCTAGTACATGAAATAATACAGGAAGCGGTCTCGTATAGGGCGGCTGGTACATGAGATAATACAGGAGGCGGTCTCGTATAGGGCGGCTAGTACATGAGATAATACAGAAAGCGGTCTCGTATAGGGCGGCTAGTACATGAGATAATACAGTAGGCGGTCTCGTATAGGGAGGCTAGTACATGAGATAATACAGGAAGCGGTCTCGTATAGGGCGGCTAGTACATGAGATAATACAGGAAGCGGTCTCGTATAGAGCGGCTAGTACATGAGATAATACAGGAAGCGGTCTCGTATAGGGCGGCTAGTACATGAGATAATACAGGAAGCGGTCTTGTATAGGGCGGCTATTACATGAGATAATACAGGAGGCGGTCTCGTATAGGGCGGCTAGTACATGAAATAATACAGGAAGCGGTCTCGTATAGGGTGGCTGGTACATGAGATAATACAGGAGGCGGTCTCGCATAGGACGGCTAGTACATGAGATAATACAGGAGGCGATCTCGTATAGGGCGGCTAGTACATGAGATAATACAGTAGGCGGTCTCGTATAGGGAGGCTAGTACATGAGATAATACAGGAAGCGGTCTCGTATAGGGCGGCTAGTACATGAGATAATACAGTAAGCGGTCTCGTATAGAGCGGCTAGTACATGAGATAATACAGGAAGCGGTCTCGTATAGGGCGGCTAGTACATGAGATAATACAGGAGGCGGTCTCGTATAGGGTGGGTAGTACATGAGATAATACAGGAAGCGGTCTCGTATAGGGCGGGTAGTACATGAGATAATACAGGAAGCGGTCTCGTATAGGGCGGGTAGTACATGAGATAATACAGGAAGCGGTCTCGTATAGGGCGGGTAGTACATGAGATAATACAGGAGGTGGTCTCGTATATGGGACAATTATGGGGCGTGAGACGCCCGTCGCGGAGCGCATCTTACCTGTTTATCTGCTCATCACACAGACCGCGAGGATTCTTTATTTTGATCTCTGGGACTCCGGCCGGATACTGCAAGATAAAAACAATATCAAATTGAGCATCTGGGAGGGGATGGGGGGAACTGGGGGTGGGAGGGGGTGCAGGGGACAGGGCACGACAGGAGACAACTGCTCACCTGTGGAGGCAGCGAGAGTTGCAGTGTCAGTCGGACATACTGGGAGTCGGCATCATCAGCGGTGGCAGGATGTAGAGTAATACTGAGCGCGTACCTGCAGGAAGCACAAAGAAATGAGACAACCCGAACAGTGCGCCGCGCCGGTGTCAGTGCGCGTCTGTCATAGTGTCTGTACACGTGTCTGTACCCGTGTCTCTGTCTGGATAACTGTCCGAGTGCCTGCGCATCTGTCCACAAGATAGCTGCGCAAGCGTCTTTGTGGCTGTCTAGCTTAGAAGTCAGAGGGGAGAAAAAGAGGTCATGATCTGAAGGTGGAAGGCTTAGGGGTGACATATGGAAGTATTCATACACAGTAAGGGTAGTAGAAAACCAAAGGAAGCATCGCTATGCTAAGAGCCAGGCTGTTTAGGTAGATAGAATGGGCTGGCTAGATGGGCTTTGTCTGTCGGTCACTCACGTCTCCTCTCTCGAGATCAGAAGTTCATCCAAATATATTGACTCCAGGACCTGCAGCTCCTGTACCAGAGCCCTGAGGGGGAGGAGAGAGTGGGGGTCAAAGGTGGACAGGACAAAACGCACGCGCACACAGAGACACCGCACACTGATCAGATACACTGCTGTATGCACCCGGGAGAAGGCGAAACGCACGCACACACACAGAGAGACACCACACACTGTGCAGATACACTGCTGTATGCACCTGGGAGAAGGCGAAACGCACGCACACACACACACACACAGAGAGACACCACACACTGTGCAGATACACTGCTGTATGCACCTGGGAGAGGGCGAAACGCACGTGTGAAAGATCCATCTGCATATTATAAGTATTAAACGTGTATGTACCCCTAGCCATGGATATATCCCTTACAATGTCCCCCAAGCATGATGTTTATACTCATTTTAATGAGAATCAGGTAATAGAGTCAATGTGATGTGTGAGTGGTATGTGAGTGGCATGACAGGTGAGTTATGGGGACAAATATGAATATGTGTTACAGATTAGTACCAGCCCCATCTATGAGCGGGGAGTCACTGGTGCCAGATGGTTGGAGGGCAAAGGTTATCTAACATGCACAGCAGTAGGTCAGACATACAGGCACCAACTATATGGCCTGTCTACAGGGTTTCTCTGCCCCAGAACCAGGGGCAGAGAGAGACAGAGAAGACATGTTCTTCCTTCCCTACCTGTGCAAGAATGAATTAGGTTGACGCCCCTCAAGGCGGCCCTGGGGGAGGAGACTAAAAGTTCCCACGGATTAGCCCCGTCTGATTAGACAGAGGTAATTAGCTGATTGTAAGAGTTACTCCATTGGCCCAGAGGGGGATGGGGGTTTGGCTAAAGGTAGCCACTCCCTATAATGTGTTGGGCAAGGTTTTAAATAAGCTGAACCGATTCAATAAAGTGTTCTTAATTTTCATCACAACTTGAGTAAAGATGTATTACTTACCAAAGGACACATGCTGGTAGTAAAGATTGTCAGACTTACTATCCAGGCTGTCCAGCACACACTACCCAAATGCTGGGACATATAGGTCTTTGTACTGTAACAGCACGTGCACACAGAGACACCACACACTGTGCAGATACACTGCTGTATGCTCCCGGGAGAAGACGAAACGCACGCGCACACACACACAGAGACACCACACACTGTGCAGATACACTGCTGTATGCTCCCGGGAGAAGACGAAACGCAAGCGCACACACACACAGAGACACCACACACTGTGCAGATACACTGCTGTATGCTCCCGGGAGAAGATGAAACGCACGCGCACACACACACACAGAGACACCACACACTGTGCAGATACACTGCTGTATGCACCCAGGAGAGGGCGAAACGCACGTAAACACACACAGAGACACCACACACTGTGCAGATACACTGCTGTATGCACCCGGGAGAGGGCGAAACGCACGTAAACACACACAGAGACACCACACACTGTGCAGATACACTGCTGTATGCACCCGGGAGAGGGCGAAACGCACGCGCACACACAGAGACACCACACACTGTGCAGATACACTGCTGTATGCTCCCTGGAGAAGATGAAACGCACGCGCACACACACACACAGAGACACCACACACTGTGCAGATACACTGCTGTATGCACCCAGGAGAGGGCGAAACGCACGTAAACACACACAGAGACACCACACACTGTGCAGATACACTGCTGTATGCACCCGGGAGAGGGCGAAACGCACGCGCACACACAGAGACACCACACACTGTGCAGATACACTGTTGTATGCTCCCTGGAGAAGATGAAACGCACGCGCACACACACACACAGAGACACCACACACTGTGCAGATACACTGCTGTATGCACCCGGGAGAGGGCGAAACGCACGTAAACACACACAGAGACACCACACACTGTGCAGATACACTGCTGTATGCACCCGGGAGAGGGCGAAACGCACGCGCACACACAGAGACACCACACACTGTGCAGATACACTGCTGTATGCTCCCTGGAGAAGATGAAACGCACGCGCACACACACACACAGAGACACCACACACTGTGCAGATACACTGCTGTATGCACCCGGGAGAGGGCGAAACGCACGTAAACACACACAGAGACACCACACACTGTGCAGATACACTGCTGTATGCACCCGGGAGAGGGCGAAACGCACGCACACAGACGCCACACACTGACCAGATACACTGCTGTATGCCCCCGGGAGAGGGCGAAACGCACGTAAACACACACACAGACACCACACACTGTGCAGATACACTGCTGTATGCACCCGGGAGAGGGCGAAACGCACGCACACAGACGCCACACACTGACCAGATACACTGCTGTATGCACCCGGGAGAGGGTGAAACGCACGTAAACACACACAGAGACACCACACACTGTGCAGATACACTGCTGTACACACGGTCATATTACCTCTGCGCTATTAACCCTTGTCGCACCATTCCCGGCCATATTACCTCTGCAATATTAACCCTTGTCGCACCATTCCCGGTCATATTACCTCTGCAATATTAACCCTTGTCGCACCATTCCCGGTCATATTACCTCTGCGCTATTAACCCTTGTCGCACCATTCCCGGCCATATTGCCTCTGCGCTATTAACCCTTGTCGCACCATTCCCGGCCATATTGCCTCTGCGCTATTAACCCTTGTCGCACCATTCCCGGTCATATTACCTCTGCGCTATTAACCCTTGTCGTACCATTCCCGGTCATATTACCTCTGCGCTATTAACCCTTTTCGTACCATTCCCGGTCATATTACCTCTGCGCTATTAACCCTTGTCTTACCATTCCCGGTCATATTATCTCTGCGCTATTAACCCTTGTCTCACCATTCCCGGTCACATTACCTCTGCGCTATTAACCCTTGTCTCACCATTCCCGGTCATATTACCTCTGCGCTATTAACCCTAGTCGCACCATTCCCGGTCATATTACCTCTGCGCTATTAACCCTTGTCTCACCATTCCCGGTCATATTACCTCTGCGCTATTAACCCTTGTCTCACCATTCCCGGTCATACTACCTCTGCGCTATTAACCCTTGTCGCACCATTCCCGGTCATATTACCTCTGCGCTATTAACCCTTGTCGCACCATTCCCGGTCATATTACCTCTGCGCTATTAACCCTTGTCTCACCATTCCCGGTCATATTACCTCTGCGCTATTAACCCTTGTCGCACCATTCCCGGTCATATTACCTCTGCGCTATTAACCCTCGTCGCACCATTCCCGGTCATATTACCTCTGCGCTATTAACCCTCGTCGCACCATTCCCGGTCATATTACCTCTGCGCTATTAACCCTTGTCGCACCATTCCCGGTCATATTACCTCTGCGCTATTAACCCTTGTCGCACCATTCCCGGTCATATTACCTCTGCGCTATTAACCCTTGTCTCACCATTCCCTGGTCATATTACCTCTGCGCTATTAACCCTTGTCTCACCATTCCCGGTTATATTACTGTATAATCACCTGCTGATTTAACTCATTGCTTGTCTCACACAGTGTTAGATTATTAACCCTTTCTATATGACATTTTTCTTATTACTTACTCTTCTTCCTGTTCAGCATCCGCCATATTGGAAAGGCGGCCGTTACGTGACGTCACAACAAAAGCGACGGAGAAAGAAAGATCAAAATAGGATCTGAAGCGACAGGTGGGCGGGACTAGCGCCGGAAGTATTTCTGCGTCATCAGGAAGCGCCGGTTGCTAGGAAACGGAGAGAAACCGGAAGTGACAGAAAACGGCTAGAAATGTGAGAAAAGTATCATAGCGACTCTGTGTGTGTGTTTACATGTATGTCGGTATTATGTGTGTGTTTACATGTATGTGTGGTGGTATAGTGACGCCATTGTGTCAGTGGGTGTCTGCGGACACTTCTTCTTCTGCTTTCTCTGTGTGTGGTGCCCGGGGTACAATAAACACAACATCACACACTAGTGCACACCGACCTCCCAGTGACACATGAGGTGGGGACAGGGGAGAGATAGCCCGGTGTGTGTCACTGTGTGTGTGTGTGTCACTGTGTGTGTGTGTCACTGTGTGTGTGTGTGTCACTGTGTGTGTGTGTCAGTGTCACTGTGTGTGTGTGTCACTGTGTGTGTGTGTGTCACTGTGTGTGTCACTGTGTATGTGTGTCACTGTGTGTGTGTCACTGTGTGTGTCACTGTGTATGTGTGTCACTGTGTGTGTGTGTCACTGTGTGTGTCACTGTGTATGTGTGTCACTGTGTGTGTCACTGTGTATGTGTGTCACTGTGTGTGTCACTGTGTATGTGTGTCACTGTGTATGTGTGTCACTGTGTGTGTGTCACTGTGTGTGTGTGTCACTGTGTGTGTGTGTGTGTCACTGTGTGTGTGTGTGTGTGTCACTGTGTGTGGTGCCCGGGGTACAATAAACACAACATCACACACTAGTGCACACCGACCTCCCAGTGACACATGAGGTGGGGACAGGGGAGAGATAGCCCGGTGTGTGTCACTGTGTGTGTGTGTCACTGTGTGTGTGTGTGTCACTGTGTGTGTGTCACTGTGTGTTTGGTCACTGTGTGTGTGTGTGTGTCACTGTGTGTGTCACTGTGTATGTGTGTCACTGTGTGTGTGTCACTGTGTATGTGTGTCACTGTGTGTGTGTCACTGTGTATGTGTGTCACTGTGTGTGTGTGTGTCACTGTGTATGTGTGTCACTGTGTGTGTGTGTCACTGTGTGTGTGTGTCACTGTGTATGTGTGTCACTGTGTGTGTGTGTCACTGTGTGTGTGTGTGTCACTGTGTGTGTGTGTGTGTGTCACTGTGTGTGGTGCCCGGGGTACAATAAACACAACATCACACACTAGTGCACACCGACCTCCCAGTGACACATGAGGTGGGGACAGGGGAGAGATAGCCCGGTGTGTGTCACTGTGTGTGTGTGTCACTGTGTGTGTGTGTCACTGTGTATGTGTGTCACTGTGCGTGTGTGTGTGTGTCACTGTGTGTGTGTGTCACTGTGTGTGTGTGTGTGTGTCACTGTGTGTGTGTGTCACTGTGTATGTGTGTCACTGTGTATGTGTGTCACTGTGTGTGTGTGTGTCACTGTGTGATGGCTGTGTCACTGTGTGTGTGTGTCACTGTGTGTGTCACTGTGTGTGTGTGTGTGTCACTGTGTGTGTGTGTCACTGTGTATGTGTGTCACTGTGTGTGTGTCACTGTGTGTGTCACTGTGTGTGTCACTGTGTGTGTCACTGTGTATGTGTGTCACTGTGTGTGTCACTGTGTGTGTGTGTGTGTCACTGTGTGTGTCACTGTGTGTGTCACTGTGTGTGTCACTGTGTGTGTCACTGTGTATGTGTGTCACTGTGTGTGTGTCACTGTGTGTGTCACTGTATGTGTGTCACTGTGTGTGTGTGTCACTGTGTGTGTGTGTCACTGTGTGTGTCACTGTGTGTGTGTGTCACTGTGTGTGTGTCACTGTGTATGTGTGTCACTGTGTATGTGTGTCACTGTGTGTGTCACTGTGTGTGTGTGTCACTGTGTGTCACTGTGTATGTGTGTCACTGTGTGTGTGTCACTGTGTGTGTCACTGTGTGTGTCACTGTGTGTGTCACTGTGTGTGTGTGTCACTGTGTGTGTCACTGTGTTGTGTTCTGTGTGTGTGTCCACTGTGTGTGTCACTGTGTATGTGTGTCCACTGTGTGTGTGTCACTGTGTGTGTCACTGTATGTGTGTCACTGCTAGTGTGTGTGTGTCACTGTGTGATGGCTGTGTCACTGTGTGTGTGTGTCACTGTGTGTGTCACTGTGTGTGTAGTGTGTGTGTCACTGTGTGTGTGTGTCACTGTGTATGTGTGTCACTGTGTGTGTGTCACTGTGTGTGTCACTGTGTGTGTCACTGTGTGTGTCACTGTGTATGTGTGTCACTGTGTGTGTCACTGTGTGTGTGTGTGTGTCACTGTGTCTGTGTCACTGTGTGTGTCACTGTGTGTGTCACTGTGTGTGTCACTGTGTATGTGTGTCACTGTGTGTGTGTCACTGTGTGTGTCACTGTATGTGTGTCACTGTGTGTGTGTGTCACTGTGTGTGTGTGTCACTGTGTGTGTCACTGTGTGTGTGTGTCACTGTGTGTGTGTGTCACTGTGTGTGTGTCACTGTGTATGTGTGTCACTGTGTATGTGTGTCACTGTGTGTGTCACTGTGTGTGTCACTGTGTGTGTGTGTCACTGTGTGTGTGTGTCACTGTGTATGTGTGTCACTGTGTGTGTGTCACTGTGTGTGTCACTGTGTGTGTCACTGTGTGTGTCACTGTGTGTGTGTGTCACTGTGTGTGTCACTGTGTGTGTGTGTGTGTCACTGTGTGTGTCACTGTGTATGTGTGTCACTGTGTGTGTGTCACTGTGTGTGTCACTGTATGTGTGTCACTGTGTGTGTGTGTCACTGTGTGTGTGTGTCACTGTGTGTGTGTGTCACTGTGTGTGTGTCACTGTGTGTGTGTGTCACTGTGTGTGTGTGTCACTGTGTGTGTGTGTCACTGTGTGTGTGTGTGTGTGTCACTGTGTATGTGTGTCACTGTGTGTGTGTGTCACTGTGTATGTGTGTCACTGTGTGTTTGGTCACTGTGTGTGTGTGGGTGTCACTGTGTGTGTCACTGTGTGTGTCACTGTGTATGTGTGTCACTGTGTGTGTCACTGTGTGTGTGTGTCACCGTGTGTGTGTGTCACTGTGTGTGTCACTGTGTGTGTGTGTGTGTGTGTGTCACTGTGTGTGTGTGTCACTGTGTGTGTCACTGTATGTGTGTCACTGTGTGTGTGTGTCACTGTGTGTGTGTGTCACTGTGTGTGTGTGTCACTGTGTGTGTGTGTCACTGTGTGTGTCACTGTGTGTGTGTGTCACTGTGTGTGTGTGTCACTGTGTGTGTCACCGTGTGTGTGTGTCACCGTGTGTGTGTGTCACCGTGTGTGTGTGTCACCGTGTGTGTGTGTCACCGTGTATGTGTGTCACTGTGTGTGTGTGTGTGTGTGTGTCACTGTGTGTGGTGCCCGGGGTACAATAAACACAACATCACACACTAGTGCACACCGACCTCCCAGTGACACATGAGGTGGGGACAAGGGGAGAGATAGCCCGGTGTGTGTCACTGTGTGTGTGTGTCACTGTGTGTGTGTGTGTCACTGTGTGTGTCACTGTGTGTTTGGTCACTGTGTGTGTGTGTCACTGTGTGTGTCACTGTGTGTGTCACTGTGTATGTGTGTCACTGTGTGTGTCACTGTGTGTGTCACTGTGTGTGTGTGTCACTGTGTGTGTGTGTCACCGTGTGTGTGTGTCACTGTGTGTGTGTGTCACTGTGTGTGTGTGTCACTGTGTGTGTGTGTCACCGTGTGTGTGTGTCACTGTGTATGTGTGTCACTGTGTGTGTGTGTCACTGTGTGTGTGTGTCACTGTGTATGTGTGTCACTGTGTGTTTGGTCACTGTGTGTGTGTGTGTCACTGTGTGTGTGTGTCACTGTGTGTGTGTGTGTCACTGTGTGTGTGTGTGTCACTGTGTGTGTCACTGTGTATGTGTGTCACTGTGTGTGTGTCACTGTGTGTGTGTGTCACCGTGTTGTGTGTGTCACTGTAGTGTTGTCACTGTGTGTTGTGTGTCACTGTGTGTGTTGTTGTGTGTCACGTGTGTGTGTGTGTCAGTGTCACTGTGTGTGTGTGTCCACCTGTGTGTGGTGTGTCACTGTGTGTGTCACTGTGTATGTGTGTCAGCTGTGTGTGTGTCACTGTGTGTGTCACTGTGTATGTGTGTCCACTGTGTGTGTTGTGTCACTGTGTGTGTCACTGTGTATGTTGTGTCACTTGTTGTGGTCACTGTGTATGTGTGTCACTGTGTATGTGTGTCACTGTGTGTGTGTCACTGCGTGTTGTCACTGTGTGTGTGTCACCGTGTGTGTGTGTGTGTGTCACTGGTGTGGTGCCCGGGGTACAATAAACACAACATCGACACACTAGTGCACACCAGACGCTCCCAGTGACACATGAGGTTGGGGACAGGGGAGAGATAGCCCGGTGTGTGGTCACTGTGTGTGTGTGTGTCTCTGTGTGTGTGTGTGTCACTGAGTGTGTGTGTCACTGTGTGTTTGGTCACTGTGTGTGTGTGTGTCACTGTGTGTGTCACTGTGTATGTGTGTCACTGTGTGTGTGTGTCACTGTGTATGTGTTGTCACTGTGTGTGTGTCACTGTGTATGTGTGTCACTGAGTGTGTGTTGTGTCACTGTGTATGTTGTGTCACTGTGTGTGGGTGTCACTGTGTGTGTGTGTCATGTGTATGTGTGTCACTGTGTGTGTGTGTCACTGTGGTGTGTGTGTGTCACTGTGTGTGTGTGTGTGTGTCACTGTGTGGTGGTGCCCGGGGTACAATAAACACAACATCACACACTAGTGCACACCGACCTCCCAGTGACACATGTGGTGGGGACAAGGGGGGAGAGATAGGCCCGGGTGTGTGGTCACTGTGTGTGTGTGGTGTCACTGTGTGTGGTGCCCGGGGTACAACTTAAACACAACATCACACACTAGTGCACCACCGACCTCTCATAGTGGACACATGAGGTGGGGACAGGGGAGATGATAGCCCCGGTGTGTGGTACTTGTGGTGTGTGTTGTCACTGTGGTGTGTGTGTCACTCTGTAGTGGTGTCACTGTGCGTGTGTGTGTGGTGTCACTGTGTGTGTGTGTCACTGTGTGTGTCTGTGTGTGTCACTGTGTATGTGTGTCACTGTGTTGTGTGTCACTGTGTTGTGTGTCACTGTGTGAGTGTGTCACTGTGTGTGGCTGTGTCACCGTGGTGTGTGTGTCACCTGTGTGTGTGTGTCACTTGTGTGGTGTGTGTGTCACCTGTGTGTGTGTGTCACTGTGTAATGTGTGTCACTTGTGTGTGTCACTGGTGTGTGTGGTGTGTCACTGTGTGTGTCCACTGTGTGTGTCCACTGTGTGTTGTCCCTGTGTGTGTCACTGTGTGTCACTGTGTATGTGTGTCACTGTGTGTGTGTCACTGTGTGTGTCACTGTGTGTGTCACTGTGTGTGTGTGTCACTGTGTGTGTGTGTCACTGTGTGTGTCACTGTGTGTGTGTGTCACTGTGTGTGTGTCACTGTGTATGTGTGTCACTGTGTATGTGTGTCACTGTGTGTGTCACTGTGTGTGTCACTGTGTGTGTGTGTCACTGTGTGTGTGTGTCACTGTGTATGTGTGTCACTGTGTGTGTGTCACTGTGTGTGTCACTGTGTGTGTCACTGTGTGTGTCACTGTGTGTGTGTGTCACTGTGTGTGTCACTGTGTGTGTGTGTGTGTCACTGTGTGTGTCACTGTGTATGTGTGTCACTGTGTGTGTGTCACTGTGTGTGTCACTGTATGTGTGTCACTGTGTGTGTGTGTGTCACTGTGTGATGGCTGTGTCACTGTGTGTGTGTGTCACTGTGTGTGTCACTGTGTGTGTGTGTGTGTCACTGTGTGTGTGTGTCACTGTGTATGTGTGTCACTGTGTGTGTGTCACTGTGTGTGTCACTGTGTGTGTCACTGTGTGTGTCACTGTGTATGTGTGTCACTGTGTGTGTCACTGTGTGTGTGTGTGTGTGTGTCACTGTGTGTGTCACTGTGTGTGTCACTGTGTGTGTCACTGTGTGTGTCACTGTGTATGTGTGTCACTGTGTGTGTGTCACTGTGTGTGTCACTGTATGTGTGTCACTGTGTGTGTGTGTCACTGTGGTGTGTGTGTCACTGTGTGTGTCACTGTGTGTGTGTGTCACTGTGTGTGTGTGTCACTGTGTGTGTGTCACTGTGTATGTGTGTCACTGTGTTATGTGTGTCACTGTGTGTGTCACTGTGTGTGTCACGTGTGTGTGTGTCACTGTGTGTGTGTGTCACTGTGTAATGTGTGTGTCACTGTGTGTGTGTCACTGTGTGTGTCACTGTGTGTGTCCACTGTGTGTGTCACTGTGTGTGTGTGTCACTGTGTGTGTCACTGTGTGTGTGTGTGTGTGTCACTGTGTGTGTCACTGTGTATGTGTGTCACTGTGTGTGTGGTCACTGTGTGTGTCACTGTATGTGTGTCACTGTGTGTGTGTGTCACTGTGTGTGTGTGTCACTGTGTGTGTGTGTCACTGTGTGTGTCACTGTGTGTGTGTGTCACTGTGTGTGTCACTGTGTGTGTGTGTCACTGTGTGTGTGTGTGTGTCACTGTGTATGTGTGTCACTGTGTGTGTGTGTCACTGTGTATGTGTGTCACTGTGTGTTTGGTCACTGTGTGTGTGTGGGTGTCACTGTGTGTGTCACTGTGTGTGTCACTGTGTATGTGTGTCACTGTTGTGCTGTCACTGTGTGTGTGTGTGTGTGTGTGTCACTGTGTGTGTCACTGTGTGTGTGTGTGTGTGTGTGTGTCACTGTGTGTGTGTGTGTGTGTGTGTGTGTGTGTCACTGTGTGTGTGTGTCACTGTGTGTGTGTGTCACTGTGTGTGTGTGTCACTGTGTGTGTGTGTCACTGTGTGTGTCACTGTGTGTGTGTGTCACTGTGTGTGTGTGTCACTGTGTGTGTGTCACCGTGTGTGTGTGTCACCGTGTGTGTGTGTCACCGTGTGTGTGTGTCACCGTGTGTGTGTGTCACCGTGTATGTGTGTCACTGTGTGTGTGTGTGTGTGTGTGTCACTGTGTGTGGTGCCCGGGGTACAATAAACAACAACATCACAACACTAGTGCACACCGACCTCTCCCAGTGCCAACATGAGTGGTGGGACAAGGGGAGAGATAGCGCCTGGTGTGTGTCACTGTTGTGTGTGTGTCACTGTGTGTGTGTGTGTCACTGTGTGTGTCAGCTGTGTGTGTCACTGTGTGTGTGTGTCACTGTGTGTGTCACTGTGTGTGTCACTGTGTATGTGTGTCACTGTGTGTGTCACTGTAGTGTGTTCACTGTGTGTGTGTGTCACTGTGTGTGTGTGTCCACCGTGTGTGTGTTGTGTCACTGTGTGTAGTGTGTCACTGTGTTGTGTGTGTCACCTGTGTGTGTGGTGTCACGTGAAGTGTGTGTCACTGTGTATGTGTGTTCACTGTGTGAGTGTGCACTGTGTGTGTGTGTCCACTGTGTATGTGTGTTCACTGTGTGTTATGGTCACTGTGTGTGGTATGTGTGTCCTGTGTGAGTGTTGTGTCTACTGTAGTGTGTGTCGAGTACATCTGTGTGTGTAGTGTGTCACTGTGAGTAGGTCACTGTTTATGGTGTGTCACATGTAGTGTTTGTGTGTCACTGTTTGATGTGTGACCACTTTGTGTGTGTGGTCAATGTGTGGTGTGGCTGTGTCACTGTGTGTGAGGGTGTGTCAAGTGTCACGTGTGTGTGTGTGGTCACCTGTGAGGTGTGTGTCAGACTGTGTGTGTCCCTGTGTGTGTCGTGTGTCACCTGTGTGTGGTTGGTGATGTCACTGTGTGTGTGTGTCAAGTGTATCACTGCTGTGTGTGTGTCACAGTGTGTGTTTGTGTGTCACTGTGTCGTTGTCACTGTGTATAGTGTTGTCATGTGTGTGTGTCATTGTGTGTGTGCATCTGTGTGTGTCACTGTGTATGTGTGTCACTGTGTGTGTGTGTCACTGTGTGTGTCACTGTGTATGTGTGTCACTGTGTATGTGTGTCACTGTGTGTGTGTCACTGTGTGTGTGTGTCACTGTGTGTGTGTGTGTGTCACTGTGTGTGTGTGTGTGTGTCACTGTGCTGTGGTTGCCCGGGGTACAATAAACACAACATCACACACTAGTGCACACCGACCTCCCAGTGACACATGAGGTGGGGACAGGGGGGAGATAGCCGCGTGTGTGTCACTGTGTGTGTGTGTCACTGTGTGTGTGTGTGTCACTGTGTGTGTGTCACTGTGTGTTTGGTCACTGTGTGTGTGTGTGTGTCACTGTGTGTGTCACTGTGTATGTGTGTCACTGTGTGTGTCACTGTGTGTGTGTGTCACCGTGTGTGTGTGTGTCACTGTGTATGTGTGTCACTGTGTGTGTGTGTCACTGTGTGTGTGTGTCTGTGTATGTGTGTCACTGTGTGTTTGGTCACTGTGTGTGTGTGTCACTGTGTGTGTGTCACTGTGTGTGTGTGTGTGTCACTGTGTATGTGTGTCACTGTGTGTGTCACTGTGTGTGTGTGTCACCGTGTGTGTGTGTCACTGTGTGTGTCACTGTGTGTGTGTGTCACTGTGTGTGTGTGTCACTGTGTGTGTGTGTCACTGTGTGTGTGTGTGTCACTGTGTGTGTGTGTCACTGTGTGTGTGTGTCAGTGTCACTGTGTGTGTGTGTCACTGTGTGTGTGTGTGTCACTGTGTGTGTCACTGTGTATGTGTGTCACTGTGTGTGTGTCACTGTGTGTGTCACTGTGTATGTGTGTCACTGTGTGTGTGTGTCACTGTGTATGTGTGTCACTGTGTGTGTCACTGTGTGTGTGTGTCACTGTGTGTGTGTGTCACTGTGTATGTGTGTCACTGTGTGTGTCACTGTGTATGTGTGTCACTGTGTGTGTGTGTCACTGTGTGTGTGTGTGTGTGTCACTGTGTGTGTGTGTGTGTGTGTCACTGTGTGTGGTGCCCGGGGTACAATAAACACAACATCACACACTAGTGCACACCGACCTCCCAGTGACACATGAGGTGGGGACAGGGGAGAGATAGCCCGGTGTGTGTCACTGTGTGTGTGTGTCACTGTGTATGTGTGTCACTGTGTGTATGTGTGTCACTGTGTGTGTGTGTGTCACTGTAGTGTCACTGTGTGTGTGTCACTGTGTGTGTGTGTGTGTGGTCACTGTGTTGTGTGTCACTGTGTGTGTGTTGTGTATGTGTCACTGTGTGTGTTACACTGTGTGTTGTTCACTGGTGTGGTGGTGTGTCAACTGTGTGTAGTGTGTGTGTGTGTCACTGTGTGTGTGTGTGTGTGTTCACTGTGTGTGGTGCCCGGGGGTTACAATAAACACAACATCACACACTAGTGCACCACCGACCTCCAGTGACACATGAGGTGGGGACAGGGGAGAGATAGCCCGTGTGTGTCACTGTGTGTGTGTGTGTGTGTGTGTGTCACTGTGTGTGTGTGTCACTGTGTGTCACTGTGTGTGTGTCACTGTGTGTGTGTGTGTGTCACTGTGTGTGTGTCACTGTGTGTGTGTGTCACTGTGTGTGTGTGTGTGTATGTGTCACTGTGTGTGTGTCACTGTGTGTGTGTGTCACTGTGTGTGTGTGTGTCACTGTGTGTGTCACTGTGTGTTTGGTCACTGTGTGTGTGTGTCACTGTGTGTGTCACTGTGTGTGTCACTGTGTATGTGTGTCACTGTGTGTGTCACTGTGTGTGTCACTGTGTGTGTGTGTCACTGTGTGTGTGTGTCACCGTGTGTGTGTGTCACCGTGTGTGTGTGTCACTGTGTGTGTGTGTCACTGTGTGTGTGTGTCACTGTGTGTGTGTGTCACCGTGTGTGTGTGTCACTGTGTATGTGTGTCACTGTGTGTGTGTGTCACTGTGTGTGTGTGTCACTGTGTATGTGTGTCACTGTGTGTTTGGTCACTGTGTGTGTGTGTGTCACTGTGTGTGTGTGTCACTGTGTGTGTGTGTCACTGTGTGTGTGTGTGTCACTGTGTGTGTCACTGTGTATGTGTGTCACTGTGTGTGTCACTGTGTGTGTGTGTCACCGTGTGTGTGTGGTCACTGTGTGTGTGTCACTGTGTGTGTGTGTCACTGTGTGTTGGTTGTGTCACTGTGTGTGTGTGTCAGTGTCACTGTGTGTGTGTGTCATCTGTTGTGTGTGTGTGTGTCACTGTGTGTTGTCACTGTGCTATGTGTGTCACTGTGTGTGTGTCACTGTGGTGTGTCCTTGTGTATGTGTTGTACACTGTGTTGTGTGTGTCACTGTGTGTGTCACTGTGTATGTGTGTCACTGTGTGGTGTCACTGTGTATGTGTGTCACTGCTGTATGTGTGTCACTGTGTGTGTTGTCACTGTGTGTGTGTGTCACTGTGTGTGTGTGTGTGTGTCACTGTGTGTGTGTCACTGTGTGTGGTGCCCGGGGTACAATAAACACAACATACACACACAAGTGCACACCGACCTCCCCAGTGACACCATGAGGTGGGGACAGGGGAGAGAAAGCCGGTGTGTGTCACTGTGTGTGTGTGTCACTGTGTGTGTGTGTCACTGTGTGTGTGTGTCCACTTGTGTGCACTGTGTGTGTGTCACTGTGTGTGTGTGGTGTCACTTGTGTGTGTGTCAACTGTGTGTGTGGTGTCACTGTTGTGTGTGTGTGTATGTGTCACTGTGTGTGTGTCACTTGTGTGTGTGTGTCACTGTGTGTGTGTGTGTCACTGTGTGTGTGTGTGTCCCATGTGTGTAGTGTGTGTCTGTGTCCACTGTGTGTGTGTGTCACTGTGTGTGTGTGTGTCACTGTGTGTGTGTGTCTCAGTGTATGTGTGTCACTGTGTGTGTCACTGTGTGTGTGTGTGTGTGTCACTGTGTGTGTGTGTGTCACTGTGTGTGTGTCACTGTGTGTGTGTGTCACAGTGTGTGTGTGTCACTGTGTATGTGTGTCACTGTGTGTGTCACTGTGTGTTTGGTCACTGTGTGTGTGTGTGTGTCACTGTGTGTGGTGCCCGGGGTACAATAAACACAACATCACACACTAGTGCACACCGACCTCCCAGTGACACATGAGGTTGGGGACCAGGGAGAGATTGCCCGTTCCGGTGTGTGTCACTGAGTGTGTGTTGTCAACTGTGTGTGTGTGTCACTGTGTGTGTGTGTGTCACTGTGTGTGTCACTGTGTGTTTGGTCACTGTGTGTGTGTGTCACTGTGTGTGTCACTGTGTGTGTCACTGTGTGTGTCACTGTGTATGTGTGTCACTGTGTGTGTCACTGTGTGTGTGTGTCACCGTGTGTGTGTGTCACTGTGTGTGTCACTGTGTGTGTGTGTCACCGTGTGTGTGTGTCACTGTGTGTGTCACTGTGTATGTGTGTCACTGTGTGTGTGTGTCACTGTGTGTGTGTGTGTCACTGTGTATGTGTGTCACTGTGTGTTTGGTCACTGTGTGTGTGTGTGTCACTGTGTGTGTGTCACTGTGTGTGTGTGTGTCACTGTGTGTGTCACTGTGTATGTGTGTCACTGTGTGTGTCACTGTGTGTGTGTGTCACCGTGTGTGTGTGTCACCGTGTGTGTGTGTCACTGTGTGTGTCACTGTGTGTGTGTGTCACTGTGTGTGTGTGTGTGTGTCACTGTGTGTGTGTGTCACTGTGTGTGTGTGTGTCACTGTGTGTGTGTGTCACTGTGTGTGTGTGTCACTGTGTGTGTCACTGTGTATGTGTGTCACTGTGTGTGTGTCACTGTGTATGTGTGTCACTGTGTGTGTGTCACTGTGTATGTGTGTCACTGTGTGTGTGTGAGTCACTGTGTGTGTGTGTCACTGTGTGTGTGTGTCACTGTGTATGTGTGTCACTGTGTGTGTGTCACTGTGTGTGTGTGTGTCACTGTGTGTGTGTGTGTGTGTCACTGTGTGTGGTGCCCGGGGTACAATAAACACAAAATCACACACTAAGTGCACACCGACCTACCCAGTGACACATGAGGTGGGGACTAGGGAGAGAGATAGCACGGTGTGTGTCACTGTGTGTGTGTGTCACTGTGTGTGTGTGTCACTGTGTATGTGTGTCACTGTGTGTGTGTCACTGTGTGTGTGTGTCACTGTGTGTGTGTGTGTGTGTGTCACTGTGTGTCACTGTGTGTGTGTGTCACTGTGTGTGTGTGTCACTGTGTGTTTGTGTGTCACTGTGTGTGTGTCACTGTGTGTGTGTGTGTCACTGTGTGTGTGTGTGTATGTGTCACTGTGTGTGTGTCACTGTGTGTGTGTCACTGTGTGTGTGTCACTGTGTGTGTGTGTGTCACTGTGTGTGTGTGTGTCACTGTGTGTGTGTGTCACAGTGTATGTGTGTCACTGTGTGTGTCACTGTGTCACTGTGTGTGTGTGTGTCACTGTGTGTGTGTCACTGTGTGTGTCACAGTGTGTGTGTGTCACTGTGTGTGTCACTGTGTATGTGTGTGTGTGTGTCACTGTGTGTGTGTGTGTCACTGTGTGTGTGTGTGTGTGTGTGTGTCACTGTGTGTGTGTGTGTGTCTGTGTCACTGTGTGTGTGTGTCACTGTGTGTGTGTGTCACTGTGTGTGTGTGTCACAGTGTGTGTGTGTCACTGTGTGTGTGTGTCACTGTGTGTGTCACTGTGTGTGTCACTGTGTGTGTGTGTCACTGTGTGTGTGTGTCACTGTGTATGTGTGTCACTGTGTATGTGTGTCACTGTGTATGTGTGTCACTGTGTGTGTGTGTCACTGTGTGTGTGTGTCACTGTGTATGTGTGTCACTGTGTGTGTGTCACTGTGTGTGTGTGTCACTGTGTGTGTGTGTGTGTCACTGTGTGTGGTGCCCGGGGTACAATAAACACAACATCACACACTAGTGCACACCGACCTCCCAGTGACACATGAGGTGGGGACAAGGGGAGAGATAGCCCGGTGTGTGTCACTGTGTGTGTGTGTGTCACTGTGTGTGTGTGTCACTGTGTGTGGTGCCCGGGGTACAATAAACACAACATCACACACTAGGGCACACCGACCTCCCAGTGACACATGAGGTGGGGACAGGGGAGAGATAGCCCGGTGTGTGTCACTGTGTGTGTGTGTCACTGTGTATGTGTGTCACTGTGTGTGTGTGTGTCACTGTGTATGTGTGTCACTGTGTGTGTGTGTGTCACTGTGTGTCACTGTGTGTGTGTCACTGTGTGTGTGTGTCACTGTGTGTGTGTGTGTGTGTGTGTCACTGTGTGTGTGTCACTGTGTGTGTGTGTGTATGTGTCACTGTGTGTGTGTCACTGTGTGTGTGTCACTGTGTGTGTGTGTGTCACTGTGTGTGTGTGTCACAGTGTATGTGTGTCACTGTGTGTGTCACTGTGTCACTGTGTGTGTGTGTGTCACTGTGTGTGTGTGTGTCACTGTGTGTGTGTCACAGTGTGTGTCACTGTGTATGTGTGTGTGTGTGTCACTGTGTGTGTGTCACTGTGTGTGTGTGTGTCACTGTGTGTGTGTCACTGTGTGTGTGTCACTGTGTGTGTGTGTGTCTGTGTCACTGTGTGTGTGTGTCACTGTGTGTGTGTGTGTCACTGTGTGTGTGTGTGTCACAGTGTGTGTGTGTCACTGTGTGTGTGTCACTGTGTGTGTGTGTCACTGTGTGATGGCTGTGTGTGTGTGTGTGTCTGTGTCACTGTGTGTGTCACTGTGTGTGTGTCTCTGTGTGTGTCACTGTGTGTGTGTGTGTCACTGTGTGTGTGTCACTGTGTGATGGCTGTGTCACTGTGTGTGTCACTGTGTGTGTGTCACTGTGTGATGGCTGTGTGTGTGTGTGTCTGTGTCACTGTGTGTGTGTGTGTGTGTGTGTGTGTCACTGTGTGTGTGTGTGTCTGTGTGTCACTGTGTGTGTGTCACTGTGTGATGGCTGTGTCACTGTGTGTGTCACTGTGTGTCACTGTGTGATGGCTGTGTCACTGTGTGTGTGTGTGTGTCACTGTGTGTGTGTGTGTCACTGTGTTATGGCTGTGTCACTGTGTGTGTCACTGTGTGTGTGTGTGTGTGTCACTGTGTGTGTGTGTCACTGTTTGATGGCTGTGTGTATCACTGTGTGTCACCTGTGTGCGTGTGTGGTGTCACTGTGTATGTGTGTCACCGGTGTGTGCTGTGTCACTGTGTTTGTTCACTGTGTATGTGTGTCACTGTGTGTGTGTTGTCACTGTGTCGTGGTGTGTCACCGTGTGGTGTGTGTCACTGTGTGTGTCACTGTGTATGTAGTGTCACTGTGTGTGTGTGTCCACTGTGTGTTTGGTCCTGACATGTTGTGTGTGTGTGTCACTGTGTGTGTGTGTCACTGTGTGTGTGTGTGTCACTGTGTGTGTCACTGTGTATGTGTGTCACTGTGTGTGTCACTGTGTGTGTCACTGTGTGTGTGTGTCACCGTGTGTGTGTGTCACTGTGTGTGTCACTGTGTGTGTGTGTCACTGTGTGTGTGTGTGTCACTGTGTGTGTGTCACTGTGTGTGTGTGTGTGTCACTGTGTGTGTGTGTGTCACTGTGTGTGTCACTGTGTGTGTGTGTCACTGTGTGTGTGTGTCAGTGTCACTGTGTGTGTGTGTCACTGTGTGTGTGTCACTGTGTGTGTCACTGTGTGTGTGTGTCACTGTGTGTGTGTGTCACTGTGTGTGTGTGTCACTGTGTGTGTGTCACTGTGTGTGTGTGTCACTGTGTGTGTGTGTGTGTGTGTGTCACTGTGTGTGTGTGTGTGTGTGTGTGTCACTGTGTATGTGTGTCACTGTGTGATGTGTGTCACTGTGTGTGTGTGTCACTGTGTGTGTGTCACTGTGTGTGTGTGTGTGTGTGTGTCACTGTGTGTGGTGCCCGGGGTACAATAAACACAACATCACACACTAGTGCACACCGACCTCCCAGTGACACATGAGGTGGGGACAGGGGAGAGATAGCCCGGTGTGTGTCACTGTGTGTGTGTGTCACTGTGTGTGTGTGTGTCACTGTGTGTGTGTCACTGTGTGTGTGTCACTGTGTGTGTCACTGTGTGTGTGTGTCTGTGTGTGTGTGTGTCACTGTGTGTCACTGTGTGTGTGTCACTGTGTGTGTGTGTCACTGTGTGTGTGTCACTGTGTGTGTGTGTCACTGTGTGTGTGTCACTGTGTGTGTGTGTGTCACTGTGTGTGTGTCACTGTGTGTGTGTTTGTCACTGTGTGTGTGTCACTGTGTGTGTGTCACATGTGTGTGGTGTGTGTCACTGTGTGTGTGTCCACTGTGTGTGTGTGTCTGAGGGTGTGTGCATGTCACTGTGTGTGTGTGTGTCACAGTGTATGTGTGTCACTGTGTGTGTCACTGTGTCACTGTGTGTGTGTGTGTGTGTCACTGTGTGTGTGTGTCACTGTGTGTGTCACTGTGTGTGTGTCACAGTGTGTGTGTGTCACTGTGTGTGTCACTGTGTATGTGTGTGTGTGTGTGTCTGTGTGTGTGTGTCACTGTGTGTGTGTCACTGTGTGTGTCACTGTGTGTGTGTGTGTGTGTCACTGTGTGTGTGTCACTGTGTGTGTGTGTGTCTGTGTCACTGTGTGTGTGTGTCACTGTGTGTGTGTGTGTCACAGTGTGTGTGTGTCACAGTGTGTGTGTGTCACTGTGTGTGTGTCACTGTGTGTGTGTCACTGTGTGTGTGTGTCACTGTGTGATGGCTGTGTCACTGTGTGTGTCACTGTGTGTGTGTCACTGTGTGATGGCTGTGTCACTGTGTGTGTCACTGTGTGATGGCTGTGTCACTGTGTGTGTGTGTCACTGTGTGTGTGTCACTGTGTGATGGCTGTGTGTGTGTGTGTCTGTGTCACTGTGTGTGTGTGTGTGTGTGTCACTGTGTGTGTCACTGTGTGTGTGTGTCTCTGTGTGTGTGTGTGTCACTGTGTGTGTGTGTGTGTCACTGTGTGATGGCTGTGTCACTGTGTGTGTCACTGTGTGTGTGTCACTGTGTGATGGCTGTGTCACTGTGTGTGTCACTGTGTGTGTGTCACTGTGTGATGGCTGTGTCACTGTGTGTGTGTGTCACTGTGTGTGTGTGTCACTGTGTGATGGCTGTGTGTGTGTGTGTCTGTGTCACTGTGTGTGTGTGTGTGTGTGTGTCACTGTGTGTGTGTGTGTCTGTGTGTCACTGTGTGTGTGTCACTGTGTGATGGCTGTGTCACTGTGTGTGTCACTGTGTGTGTGTCACTGTGTGATGGCTGTGTCACTGTGTGTGTGTGTGTGTCACTGTGTGTGTGTGTGTCACTGTGTTATGGCTGTGTCACTGTGTGTGTCACTGTGTGTGTGTGTGTGTCACTGTGTGTGTGTGTCACTGTGTGATGGCTGTGTGTATCACTGTGTGTCACTGTGTGCGTGTGTGTCACTGTGTATGTGTGTCACTGTGTGTGTGTCACTGTGTGTGTGTGTCACTGTGTGTGTGTGTGTGTCACTGTGTGTGTGTGTGTGTCACTGTGTGTGTCACTGTGTATGTGTGTCACTGTGTGTGTGTGTGTCACTGTGTGTGTTTGGTCACTGTGTGTGTGTGTGTGTGTCACTGTGTGTGTGTCACTGTGTGTGTGTGTCACTGTGTGTGTGTGTCACTGTGTGTGTCACTGTGTATGTGTGTCACTGTGTGTGTCACTGTGTATGTGTGTCACCGTGTGTGTGTGTCACTGTGTGTGTGTGTCACTGTGTATGTGTGTCACTGTGTATGTGTGTCACTGTGTGTGTGTCACTGTGTGTGTGTCACTGTGTGTGTGTGTGTGTGTGTCACTGTGTGTGTGTGTGTGTGTCACTGTGTGTGGTGCCCGGGGTACAATAAACACAACATCACACACTAGTGCACACCGACCTCCCAGTGACACATGAGGTGGGGACAGGGGAGAGATAGCCCGGTGTGTGTCACTGTGTGTGTGTGTCACTGTGTGTGTGTGTCACTGTGTGTGTGTGTCACTGTGTGTCACTGTGTGTGTGTCACTGTGTGTGTGTGTGTCACTGTGTGTGTGTCACTGTGTGTGTGTGTCACTGTGTGTGTGTGTGTATGTGTCACTGTGTGTGTGTCACTGTGTGTGTGTGTCACTGTGTGTGTGTGTGTCACTGTGTGTGTGTGTGTCACTGTGTGTGTGTGTGTCTGTGTCACTGTGTGTGTGTGTCACTGTGTGTGTGTGTCACTGTGTGTGTGTGTCACAGTGTATGTGTGTCACTGTGTGTGTCACTGTGTGTGTGTGTGTGTGTCACTGTGTGTGTGTGTGTCACTGTGTGTGTGTCACTGTGTGTGTGTGTCACAGTGTGTGTGTGTCACTGTGTATGTGTGTCACTGTGTGTGTCACTGTGTATGTGTGTGTGTGTGTCACTGTGTGTGTGTCACTGTGTGTGTATGTGTCACTGTGTGTGTGTGTCACTGTGTGTGTGTCACTGTGTGTGTGTGTGTCTGTGTCACTGTGTGTGTGTGTCACTGTGTGTGTGTGTCACAGTGTGTGTGTGTCACAGTGTGTGTGTGTCACTGTGTGTGTGTGTCACTGTGTGTGTGTGTCACTGTGTGTGTGTGTGTGTCTCTGTGTGTGTGTGTGTCACTGTGTGTGTGTGTGTCACTGTGTGTGTGTCACTGTGTGTGTGTGTCACTGTGTGATGGCTGTGTGTGTGTGTGTCTGTGTCACTGTGTGTGTCACTGTGTGTGTGTGTCTCTGTGTGTGTGTCTCTGTGTGTGTGTGTGTCACTGTGTGTGTGTGTGTGTCACTGTGTGATGGCTGTGTCACTGTGTGTGTCACTGTGTGTGTGTCACTGTGTGTGTGTCACTGTGTGTGTGTGTCACTGTGTGTGTGTGTCACTGTGTGATGGCTGTGTGTGTGTGTGTCTGTGTCACTGTGTGTGTGTGTGTGTGTGTGTGTCACTGTGTGTGTGTGTGTCACTGTGTGTGTGTCACTGTGTGATGGCTGTGTGTGTGTGTGTCTGTGTCACTGTGTGTGTCACTGTGTGTGTGTGTCACTGTGTGATGGCTGTGTGTGTGTGTGTCACTGTGTGTGTGTGTCTCTGTGTGTGTGTGTGTCACTGTGTGTGTGTGTGTCACTGTGTGTGTGTCACTGTGTGATGGCTGTGTCACTGTGTGTGTCACTGTGTGTGTGTCACTGTGTGATGGCTGTGTCACTGTGTGTGTCACTGTGTGTGTGTCACTGTGTGATGGCTGTGTCACTGTGTGTGTCACTGTGTGTGTGTCACTGTGTGATGGCTGTGTCACTGTGTGTGTCACTGTGTGTGTGTCACTGTGTGATGGCTGTGTCACTGTGTGTGTGTGTGTGTCACTGTGTGTGTGTGTGTGTCACTGTGTTATGGCTGTGTCACTGTGTGTGTCACTGTGTGTGTGTGTGTGTGTCACTGTGTGTGTGTGTCACTGTGTGATGGCTGTGTGTATCACTGTGTGTCACTGTGTGCGTGTGTGTGTCACTGTGTATGTGTGTCACTGTGTGTGTGTCACTGTGTGTGTGTCACTGTGTGTGTGTCACTGTGTGTGTGTGTGTCACTGTGTGTGTGTGTGTCACTGTGTGTGTGTGTCACTGTGTGTGTCACTGTGTATGTGTGTCACTGTGTGTGTGTGTGTCACTGTGTGTGTGTGTGTCACTGTGTGTGTTTGGTCACTGTGTGTGTGTGTGTGTGTGTGTGTGTGTCACTGTGTGTGTCACTGTGTATGTGTGTCACTGTGTGTGTGTCACCGTGTGTGTGTGTCACTGTGTGTGTCACTGTGTATGTGTGTCACTGTGTGTGTGTGTGTGTCACTGTGTGTGTGTGTCACTGTGTGTGTGTGTCACTGTGTGTGTGTGTCACCGTGTGTGTGTGTCACCGTGTGTGTGTGTCACCGTGTGTGTGTGTCACTGTGTATGTGTGTCACTGTGTGTGTGTGTCACCGTGTGTGTGTGTCACTGTGTGTGTGTCACTGTGTGTGTGTCACTGTGTGTGTGTGTGTGTGTGTGTCACTGTGTGTGTGTGTGTGTGTGTGTGTCACTGTGTGTGTGTGTGTGTCACTGTGTATGTGTGTCACTGTGTATGTGTGTCACTGTGTGTGTGTGTGTGTGTGTGTCACTGTGTGTGGTGCCCGGGGTACAATAAACACAACATCACACACTAGTGCACACCGACCTCCCAGTGACACATGAGGTGGGGACAGGGGAGAGATAGCCCGGTGTGTGTCACTGTGTGTGTGTGTCACTGTGTGTGTGTGTCACTGTGTATGTCACTGTGTGTGTGTGTCACTGTGTGTGTGTGTGTGTGTGTGTCACTGTGTATGTGTGTCACTGTGTGTGTGTCACTGTGTGTGTGTGTCACTGTGTGTGTCACTGTGTGTGTGTCACTGTGTGTGTGTGTGTGTCACTGTGTGTGTGTCACTGTGTGTGTGTGTTTGTGTCACTGTGTGTGTGTCTCTGTGTGTGTGTCTCTGTGTGTGTCACTGTGTGTGTGTGTGTGTCACTGTGTGTGTGTGTCACTGTGTGTGTGTCTCTGTGTGTGTCACTGTGTGTGTGTGTGTGTCACTGTGTGTGTGTGTCTCTGTGTGTGTGTCTCTGTGTGTGTGTCACTGTGTGTGTCACTGTGTGTGTGTGTGTGTCACTGTGTGTGTGTGTCACTGTGTGTGTGTGTCTCTGTGTGTGTGTCTCTGTGTGTGTGTCTCTGTGTGTGTGTGTGTGTCACTGTGTGTGTGTCACTGTGTGTGTGTGTCACTGTGTGTGTCTGTGTCACTGTGTGTGTCACTGTGTGTGTGTGTGTCACTGTGTGTGTGTGTGTCACTGTGTGTGTGTCACTGTGTGATGGCTGTGTCACTGTGTGTGTCACTGTGTGATGGCTGTGTCACTGTGTGTGTGTGTGTGTCACTGTGTGTGTGTGTCACTGTGTGATGGCTGTGTGTGTGTGTGTCTGTGTCACTGTGTGTGTGTCTGTGTGTGTGTGTGTCACTGTGTGTGTGTCACTGTGTGATGGCTGTGTCACTGTGTGTGTGTGTGTGTGTGTCACTGTGTGATGGCTGTGTCACTGTGTGTGTGTGTGTGTCACTGTGTGTGTGTGTGTGTCACTGTGTGTGTGTCACTGTGTGATGGCTGTGTCACTGTGTGTGTCACTGTGTGTGTGTCACTGTGTGATGGCTGTGTCACTGTGTGTGTGTGTGTCACTGTGTGTGTGTGTGTCACTGTGTGTGTGTGTGTCACTGTGTGTGTGTGTGTGTCACTGTGTGATGGCTGTGTCACTGTGTGTGTGTGTGTGTCACTGTGTTATGGCTGTGTCACTGTGTGTGTGTGTGTCACTGTGTTATGGCTGTGTCACTGTGTGTGTCACTGTGTGTGTGTGTGTCACTGTGTGTGTGTCACTGTGTGTGTGTGTCACTGTGTGATGGCTGTGTGTATCACTGTGTGTCACTGTGTGTGTCACTGTGTGCGTGTGTGTGTCACTGTGTGTGTCACTGTGTGTGTGTGTCACTGTGTGTGTGTGTGTCACTGTGTGTGTTTGGTCACTGTGTGTGTGTGTGTGTGTCACTGTGTGTGTCACTGTGTGTGTCACTGTGTGTGTGTGTGTCACTGTGTGTGTTTGGTCACTGTGTGTGTGTGTCACTGTGTATGTGTGTGTCACTGTGTGTGTGTCACTGTGTGTGTCACTGTGTGTGTGTGTGTCACTGTGTGATGGCTGTGTCACTGTGTGTGTGTGTGTGTGTGTGTGTGTGTCGCTGTGTGTGTGTGTCGCTGTGTGTGTGTGTCGCTGTGTCACTGTGTGTGTGTGTCACTGTGTGTGTGTTTGTATCACTGTCTCATCCTCTCTCCCCAGCATGGAGCGATATCACGTCCTTGACCTGATTGGTGAGGGCTCGTTTGGACGAGTGTATAAGGGTCGCAGGAAGCACTCTGGACAGGTGAGAGGTCAGGCGTCACACGGGCAGCGTGAGAGGTCAGGGGTCTCACAGGCAGCGTGAGAGGTCAGTGGTCTGTCGGGCAGTGTGAGAGGACAGGGGTCTCTCAGGCATTGTGAGAGGTCAGGGGTCTCACAGGGAGTGTGAGAGGTCAGGGGTCTCTCGGGCAGTTTTAGTAAGATGGAGGGTACATGGGCAGCGGGTTTGGCGTGCGGGGTATCATTACACTCACGTCTCTCGGGCAGTGTGAGAGGTCAGGCGTCTCTCGGGCAGTGTGTGAGGTCAGGGGTCTCTCGGGCAGTGTGAGAGGTCAGGGGTCTCGCGGGCAGTTTTAGTAAGATGGAGGGTACATGGGCAGCGGGCTTGGCGTGCGGGGGTATCATTACACTCACGTCTCTCGGGCAGTGTGAGAGGTCAGGGGTCTCGCGGGCAGTTTTAGTAAGATGGAGGGTACATGGGCAGAGGGCTTGGCGTGCGGGGGTATAATTACTCACGTCTCTCGGGCAGTGTGTGAGGTCAGGAGTCTCTCGGGCAGTGTGAGAGGTCAGGGGTCTCGCGGGCAGTTTTAGTAAGATGGAGGGTACATGGGCAGAGGGCTTGGCGTGCTGGGGTATCATTACACTCACGTCTCTCGGGCAGTGTGAGAGGTCAGGCGTCTCTCGGGCAGTGTGAGAGGTCAGGCGTCTCGCAGGCAGTGTGAGAGGTCAGGGGTCTCGCGGGCAGTTTTAGTAAGATGAAGGGTACATGGGCAGAGGGCTTGGCGTGCGGGGGTATCATTACACTCACGTCTCTCGGGCAGTGTGAGAGGTCAGGCGTCTCACAGGCAGTGTGAGAGGTCAGGGGTCTCTCTGGCAGTGTGAGAGGTCAGGGGTCTCTCGGGCAGTGTGAGAGGTCAGGGGTCTCTCGGGTAGTTTTAGTAAGATGGAGGGTACATGGGCAGCGGGCTTGGCGTGCGGGGGTATCATTACACTCACGTCTCTCAGGCAGTGTGAGAGGTCAGGGGTATCTCGGGCAGTGTGAGAGGTCAGGCGTCTCTCGGGCAGTGTGAGAGGTCAGGCGTCTCTCGGGCAGTGTGTGAGGTCAGTCGTCTCACAGGGAGTGTGAGAGGTCAGGGGTCTCGTGGGCAGTTTTAGTAAGATGGAGGGTACATGGGCAGAGGGCTTGGCGTGCGGGGGTATCATTACACTCACGTCTCTCGGGCAGTGTGAGAGGTCAGGGGTCTCGCGGGCAGTTTTAGTAAGATGGAGGGTACATGGGCAGAGGGCTTGGCGTGCGGGGGTATCATTACACTCACGTCTCTCGGGCAGTGTGAGAGGTCAGGCGTGTCTCGGGCAGTGTGAGAGGTCAGGGGTCTCTCGGGCAGTGTGAGAGGTCAGGCGTGTCTCGGGCAGTGTGAGAGGTCAGGGGTCTCTCGGGCAGTGTGTGAGGTCAGGCGTCTCGGGCAGTGTGAGAGGTCAGGAGTCTCGCGGGCAGTTTTAGTAAGATGGAGGGTACATGGGCAGCGGGCTTGGCGTGCGGGGGTATCATTACACTCACGTCTCTCGGGCAGTGTGAGAGGTCAGGGGTATCTCGGGCAGTGTGAGAGGTCAGGCGTCTCTCGGGCAGTGTGAGAGGTCAGGGGTCTCGCGGGCAGTTTTAGTAAGATGGAGGGTACATGGGCAGAGGGCTTGGCGTGCGGGGGTATCTTTACACTCACGTCTCTCGGGCAGTGTGAGAGGTCAGGGGTATCTCGGGCAGTGTGAGAGGTCAGGCGTCTCTCGGGCAGTGTGAGAGGTCAGGGGTCTCGCGGGCAGTTTTAGTAAGATGGAGGGTACATGGGCAGAGGGCTTGGCGTGCGGGGGTATCATTACACTCACGTCTCTCGGGCAGTGTGAGAGGTCAGGGGTATCTCGGGCAGTGTGAGAGGTCAGGCGTCTCTCGGGCAGTGTGAGAGGTCAGGGGTCTCGCGGGCAGTTTTAGTAAGATGGAGGGTACATGGGCAGAGGGCTTGGCGTGCGGGGTATCATTACACTCCCGTCTCTTTTTCCTGCAGGTTGTTGCCCTGAAATTCATCCCTAAAGTTGGCCGCTCCGAGAAAGAGCTGAAAGGGTTAAAGAGAGAGATCCAGATCATGCGAGACCTGAGACACCCCAACATTGTGCGCATGTTAGACAGCTGCGAGACCGACCGAGAGGTAACTTGGGGCCATATTAAATTCGTAGCAGCACTGGTACACGCGTACACTGCGGGCTTGAAATTCTTCTGCGTTAGAGCTAGTACATTAGACCATGCCGCAACCAACGGGCCGGAGGGGGGAAGGAGACACAGGGGAGGGAGAGGGGGGGAAGGAGACACAGGGGAGGGAGAGAAAGGAAAGAGACACAGGTGAGGGAGCGAAGGGAAAGAGACACAGGGGAGGGAGAGAAGAGAAAGAGACACAGGGGAGGGGGAACAGACACTGGAGGGAGTGGGGGAGACACTGGAGGGAGTGGGGGAGACACACACAGGAGAGGGGGGAGACACCGGAGTGAGGGGGGACACGGGGGGGAAGAGCCACGGGGGGTAGAGACACAGGGGAGGGAGGGGGGAGAGTTGCAGGGGAAGGGAGAGGGGGGAAAAGACACAGGGGTGGGAGTGGGGGAAAGAGACACAGGGGAGAGGGTGGAAAGAGTCACAGGGGAGGGGGAAGAGACACAGGGGAGGGAGAGGGGGGAAAGACTCAAGGGAGGCACAGGGGGGCAAGACAGACGGGAGGGGGGAGAGAGATGGGGGGGACACAGGGAGAGGGGAGAAAGAGACACGAGGGGAGGGGGGAAGAAACACAGGGAAGGGAGAGGGGGATAAAAACACAGTGGAGGGGGAAAGCAGACACAAGGGAGGGACAGGAGGGGGGAAATGAAACGCAAGGGATTAAGTAGACAGGGGCAGAGACTCGCGATGAGCGCCGAAGGTGCTTACCTTGGGTGGCAAACAGCATTGCCAGCCTTAACATTTTACTCCTGTCATTTTTGACGGCCAATTAGCTTGTGATGTTCTAGTCCATGCGAGTGCCATTATATGTATTAACACATTGATTGCTGGGATCGATATAACACAGAAAATAAAGTATTTGTATTGCTGTTAGTATTAATACCTCCCATCACTTTCCCTTTACATATAAGTGCTGTAGTGTATTTGCAGTCACAGCGCTTTGGACAGGACTTTACCCCCCGTGTGGGTCCTCTCTAGCACCCGTAGGCTTTTTGGCTCCATTTGTGATTTACCGGTTTGCACGCCAGCGAGTATGCAGCAATATAATAGCATTTACAGGCTTGACAAAGCAAAGGATTTGGGGCAGCGCAGGTCAGATCGCGACTTCTCGACTTTCTACCCCTCTTGTCACCTCCTCTCACTCCCGCCTTCAGGACTTTTCTGGTGCTGCCCCTATTCTCTGGAACTCCTTGCGTCTCTATCACCTTCCTTCCTGACAGACGCAACTCTTCTCTCGCCCGCCTAGCCACTCACAAAACCTTTAGATTGTAAGTCTGTGAGTTTTCAGTCGGTGCTGTAGGGAAAGCAATATGGACCCCGGAGTCTAAGCTCAGACGTTTGTGGGTAGCTGTACGAGGCCCATGTAATAGCCTAAGTCTTGCGGGCTCCATTCCGGGCTACGGGTTTTCACGTTGAGGGAATTTAATGGGTCTGGTAGTATATCAAAAAGTGAGCGCAGCCACTTGTCATTATCAGCACCCCCGGGGGATCATGGGACAAACTTATAGGATAGGATAGGGAAAAGAGGGACGGACCAGAAGCGGGCGCCCACACTGGGCAGGGGAGAGGACGGACCCTCAGCGGGCGCCCACACTAGGCAGGGGAGAGGGCGGACCCTCAGCGGGCGCCCACACTGGGCAGGGGAGAGGGACGGACCAGAAGCGGGCGCCCACACTGGGCAGGGGAGAGGGCGGACCAGAAGCGGGCGCCCACACTGGGCAGGGGAGAGGGACGGACCAGAAGCGGGCGCCCACACTGGGCAGGGGAGAGGGACGGACCAGAAGCGGGCGCCCACACTGGGCAGGGGAGAGGGCGGACCAGAAGCGGGCGCCCACACTGGGCAGGGGAGAGGGCGGACCAGAAGCGGGCGCCCACACTGGGCAGGGGAGAGGGACGGACCAGAAGCGGGCGCCCACACTGGGCAGGGGAGAGGGACGGACCAGAAGCGGGCGCCCACACTGGGCAGGGGAGAGGGCGGACCAGAAGCGGGCGCCCACACTGGCAGGGGAGAGGGACGGACCAGAAGCGGGCGCCCACACTGGGCAGGGGAGAGGGCGGACCAGAAGCGGGCGCCCACACTGGGCAGGGGAGAGGGACGGACCAGAAGCGGGCGCCCACACTGGCAGGGGAGAGGGACGGACCAAAAGCGGGCGCCCACACTGGGCAGGGGAGAGGGACGGACCAGAAGCGGGCGCCCACACTGGGCAGGGGAGAGGGCGTACCAGAAGCGGGCGCCCACACTGGGCAGGGGAGAGGGACGGACCAGAAGCGGGCGCCCACACTGGGCAGGGGAGAGGGACGGACCAGAAGCGGGCGCCCACACTGGCAGGGGAGAGGGACGGACCAGAAGCGGGCGCCCACACTGGGCAGGGGAGAGGGACGGACCAGAAGCGGGCGCCCACACTGGGCAGGGGAGAGGGCGTACCAGAAGTGGGCGCCCACACTGGGCAGGGGAGAGGGACGGACCAGAAGCGGGCGCCCACACTGGGCAGGGGAGAGGGCGGACCAGAAGCGGGCGCCCACACTGGCAGGGGAGAGGGACGGACCAAAAGCGGGCGCCCACACTGGGCAGGGGAGAGGGACGGACCAGAAGCGGGCGCCCACACTGGGCAGGGGAGAGGGCGTACCAGAAGCGGGCGCCCACACTGGGCAGGGGAGAGGGACGGACCAGAAGCGGGCGCCCACACTGGGCAGGGGAGAGGGACGGACCAGAAGCGGGCGCCCACACTGGCAGGGGAGAGGGACGGACCAGAAGCGGGCGCCCACACTGGGCAGGGGAGAGGGACGGACCAGAAGCGGGCGCCCACACTGGGCAGGGGAGAGGGCGTACCAGAAGTGGGCGCCCACACTGGGCAGGGGAGAGGGACGGACCAGAAGCGGGCGCCCACACTGGGCAGGGGAGAGGGCGGACCAGAAGCGGGCGCCCACACTGGGCAGGGGAGAGGGACGGACCAGAAGCAGAACTATCCGTGTGATACACCACAAGATCGCGCCCAGATGGATAGGGATCGCCAAGTCCTATCATTATTTCACTCTAAACCATTGGGCACGCTCTTTGTGTGAAATAGTCATTAGGGGAGTGGGATGAGCTTTTTGATTCATGCTCTAGTCTAACTGCCAGTTAACATTGGGGGGTCTTTATTTTGGCCAAAGACAAGCAGACTGTAATCTTAATTCGCAAAACAGCTAATTATATAAATACTAAATAATAGGTGAGACTGCTGAAGTGACCTGTAAGTGACCTGTAAGTGACCCGCTCCGCGACTGGCCGTTCAAGTCTAGACGTGACGCCCTATAATGGAGCCCTCACTTATATCTACTTCAGCAATATACAGTGCCTTGCAAAACTATTCACCCCCCACTTTTTCGTGTTTTGTTGCCTCACATCCTGGAAGTAACATGGAGTGTCTGAGGATTTCCATCATTTACAGGACCTGCCACAACTATGAAGATGTTTTTTTTTTATTGTGAAGCAAACAGCAAATAGGACAAAATACCAGAACAAGTCCCTGTGCATAACTATTCACCCCCTAAAGTCAATACTTTGTAGAGCCACCATTTGCGGCAATCACAGCTCCAAGACGCTTTGGATAAGTCTCTATGAGCTCGCCACATCTTACCACTGGGATCTTTGCCCATTCCTCCTTGCTGCTCCAGCTCCTTCAAGTTGGATGGTTTGTGATCAGCCATCTTTAAGTCTGACCACAGATTTCCTATTGGATTGAGGTCTGGGCTGTGACTCGGCCATTCCAACACATTTACATGTTTCCCCCCCTTTAGCCGTGTGTTTGGGGTCATTGTCCTGCTGGAAGGTGACCCCCCGTCCTAGCCTCAAATCACACACAGAGGGTTACAGGTTTTGCCCAAGAATATCCCTGTATTTAGTACCATCCATCTTTCCCCCAACTCTGACCAGTTTCCCGGTCCCATCCCCACAGCCTGATGCTGCCACCGCCATGTTTCACTGTGGGGATAGTGCTCTTTGGGTGATGTGTTGGGTTTGTGCCAGACATAGCGTTTTAGTCTCATCAGACCAGAGCACCTTCCTCCATAAATTTTGGGAGTCTCCCACATGCCTTTCTGCAAACTCAGAACGTGCCATTTTGTTTTTTTGCTGAAAGTAATGGCTTTCGTCTGGCCACTCTGCCATAAAGCCCAACTCTATGGAGCGTCCGGCTTCTTGTCGTCCTATGTACAGATACTCCAGTCTCTGCTGTGGATCTCTGCAGCTTCTCCAGGGTTACCTTAGGTCTCTGTGCTTCCTCTATGATTAATGCCCTCCTTGCCCGATCCGTGAGTTTTGGTGGGCGGACGTCTCTTGGCAGGTTTGCTGTTGTGCCATGTTCTTTCCATTTGGTTATGATAGATTTGATGGTGCTCCTGGGGATCATCAAAGATTTGAATATTTTTTTATAACCTAACCCTGACTTGTACTTCTCAACAACATTGTCCCTTACTTGTTTGGAGGGTTCCTTGGTCTTCATGGCAGTGTTTGGTTAGCGGTGCCTCTTGCTTAGGTGTTGCAGCCTCTGGGGCTTTCAAAAAAGGTGTGTGTATGTAATGACAGATCATGTGACACTTAGATTGCACACAGGTGGACATCATGTCACTAATTATGTGACTTCTGAAGGTAATTGGTTGCACCAGAGCTTTTTATGGGCTTCATAACAAAGGGGGTGAATACATACGCACATGACCATTATTTCTAAAAACTAGTTTTATGTATGTATTCTTCTCATTTCACTTCACCAACTTAGACTATTGTGTTCTGATCCGCCACATAAAATTCAGATTAACAAAACATTGGCTGTTATGTAATAAAATAGGTAAAAAGTCAGGGGGGTGAATACTTTTGCAAGGCACTGTATAAAGTCTCACCGTCACTATTAGTTCCCACGGTTTGTCTATTTGGATTATTCTTGGTCATAAGAAATAAGACAGAAAATCTTTATATGCAGTAAAGGAATACGAAGGTGTAATATTACTTTGGATTTCTATGTATCAAGGGGACATTCCCCTTCTGGATCACTACCTTGTTGGGGTGAAGCGGCTTGTGTACTTCAATGAAACTGTGAGCTATGCCATGTAAGGTCACTAAAGATGGGCAGATCATATTAGAGAGGCCAGACAAATCGCTTTCCACTGCAGCAGGAACTGGAACCCACTCCAGCGTCTTTGCCAAGAAAACCTTATGGATTAGCACAATCGGACACAATATGTGACTGCCATGCTGCGGTCCATAGGATCATAGAGAGTTGGTTACGACTGAACAACAACAAAGGGGACAGCGCCACCTTGTGCTCAAGACTTATATTTATCCTTTATAAGTATTAACCACTAGTTATCCCAAGTGCTTAAAGGATCACAAAATTTGCCATATGTGCTCTGCATCATCAGTTAGAGGGTAACAAATCATCTGGAAAATATGTTTCCATTTTTAAAATTGATGAAGAATTGACTTAAATATTGTAATTTTAGTTTAACCCTTGAAGCCCCATCCATAAGAAACTGCATAAATAACAAGGCAGGATCTGTAACTATTATACATTGTATTTATACTCCATTTATAAGCAGACTATGGTGGTGCAGCGGTAAGCAGTCTGTTTTAAAGATTTTTTTTTCATTGGTAAGTCACAGGTTTGATTCCCCTGCCTTACACATATTCCATAGGGTGGATAAACAGGGTAGATACAATCAAAAGAAACTTAACAAATTACGAAAGAATGGAGGGCCCTGGTATTGAGTTTAAAATCAAGCAAACAAAGAGCTTTCTCTAAAGCACCAACAATACTGAAAACTCACAAACTTACAGTCTAGAGGGTATGGGTGAGGTACAATATGTTGTGTAAATTGAGGCTGAAGGTGATAAGCTTCTTTGAATAGATACGTTTTAGTGATGTTTTGAAGGATTTGAGACCGGAGGAAAGTTTAGTGGAGCAAGGCAAGGAGTTCCAGAAAATATAAGCAGCACTAGAAAAGTCCTGAATGAGAGGAGGAAAGAAGAAGGTCATTAGCAGAGTGAAGAGGGCAGTTGGGATAGTATTTAGAGACAAGAGCAGATATATAAGACAGTGCATTATTATTGAGAGATTTAAACATTAGGGTCAGTGTGAAAATCCGGTGGTAGGGGCTATAACTGCCCAGGGTCACCAGCTATAGACTACACGTTAACTACCCACAAGGACCATTTGGGTTCTTGGAAATCTCGGCACCAGCACCCTGATTTATGGCTTCTGTATCAGTTATAGTCTGTCCATCAGGAATCAGCGTTTCCAGGAGTCCCTGTAACCTTCCTGTGGTAGTGATCAGGACAGGTTACTTAGAGGGTGGAGATAGGTCCAGTATCGCAGCCACCAGGAGCAAAATAAGAAACACACGATTTCTATATGACTCCAGAAGTGAACTGTTTTATTTTTGAAAATTCAACAATATTTATAGCAGTTAGATAACAATGATAGGGTGTGGCAGACAATTACAGGAGATAATCCCATATGGGGACTAGCAGTAGCTTCCTGAAAGCAATAGGCTTAACCACTAATACACATCCTGCTGTATCTAACACATATCAGATGTGATTAACTTTATCTGGAAAACAATGGGACAAAACAGATTACACATATAATGGAGGTGTTTATGTACATAATCCAGTGGCTGGAGCAAGCTGTCTGTCCTTTAATGGGCTAAGAACCAGGAACTGGAAAAGGGTCTGTGACAGTCAGGATTTTACATTTGACGGAATGGGTAAGGATAAAGGCTGGGTGTTGTCAGTTTGTTGAGAGAAGAGTTTGTTACAGATGCTTTCAATTTTATTATTAAAGTGCCTAGCAAAGTCTTTGGCCATGAGACAGGAAGGGGAAGGGGCTGGGGGAGGCCAGTGGACGGTGTTTAATTTGGGATTGGATATGAAATGAGAAGTAGCATGGCCTGGCAAGGTTGAGGGCATGTACAGGGTTGTGTCACTACATTACACGTATGATGATAATGTCATGTGGGTGCCTTGGTGTGGTGGAGTAGTGGATTTGGCACCTATTCGGGTATACCCCGTGTGCGAGTGCCATTTTATTTATACAGAGAGATTCAATATAATTTATTGGATCAGAATATACTGTATAAATATACTATGTGAACACAAGGAGAGAAGGAGCAACAATTCATATTGTTTTCATCGGTGGATTAAATTATTGCTAATAATTAAAGAGTATTATATAAAGGGATAGTCCTATTTTCTGTCCCTGATGTAGTCTGGACATAGAAGAAACACGTCGAGGGTTGAACATTTAAATACTCCTCCGTACTTTGGATTTCATCATTTAAACTCCGCAATGTAACGTGACGATGAACATGGATCTATAAAACGCAGATTATTGGCACCTGCTAGGACCGTCTATAGTATAATGTCTTCAGATGGATGAAATCTTGGATCTAAGTGGCTGTTCTTGCAGGTTGTCGTGGTTACAGAATACGCGGAGGGGGAGCTGTTCCAGATCCTGGAGGATGATGGGAAACTGTCTGAAGAGCTGGTAACCCCTGGGAAGGGTCGGGGTCACTCTCATGTGGGATGTCTCATCTCAGCTTGCTTCTGCACTCTATAACCTGCACTTTCACACTGCTTTCTAGGTGAGGGGTGTCTCGGCCTAGCTTGTCTTTACAATCTATACTCTGTAGTAGAGGAATACTCCGTCCTTCTTGTCTTGACCCTGTAACCTGCACTCTCATGCTTATATCTCTATGTCAAGGATGTCTCAGCCCAGCTTATCTCTGTTCTCTATAACCTGCGCTCTTATAATAATCTCTCTAGGTGAGGGATGTCTCAGCTCAGCTTGTCTCTGCGCTCTATTACTTGCACTCTCACCGGATCCTACACCGAGACATGAAGCCACAGAACATTCTGCTGGGTAAAGATGGGACAGTCAAGCTCTGTGACTTTGGGTGAGTGTTTTGATATGCAGACACTCTCATCTCTCCTTCCTCCCATCTCATCATTTCCCTAATGTCTTCTAGACAGCTCATCTTAAAAATAGGCCATTATTCTTCTGCACATGCATCATCTCGATGGTCAGTGCTTGGGGAAAATCAGAGAGCCATTGTCTACCTTTCTATAACCACAGTACGAGAGAACATTCTGGAAGCCCGAGTGGTGAGGTGCTCTGCAACATTCAGATAAACTACATTAGGTACCCCAAGTATGTGTATGTGCCTTTAAGGAAATGAGATGGCACATACATCTGGACAATTGGTTTGTGGTTGTCGATGCTGAAGAGATGCTTTTGTGGCATCTTTATGGAGTCTGTATGTGAGGTGCCTAATAAGAATGCTTCAAGACAGAAAATCTTTCTGGGCTTCTTTTTCTGGACTCCAGGAATGTGCGACTTTCCTTAAACGTAAACCGATGCAAATTCTTCAATTTAGTAGTTCATTGGGCAGTAGCCCGCGGATTGCCCATGGGGGGGGGGGGGGCGGATTGCCCATGGGGGGGGGGGGGCGCGGATTGCCCATGGGGGGGGTGGCCCATACTGGGCGGGGGATTGCCCATACTGGATCTGGCAACGCATTCCCTGCACACCGCAATGGTTTTCCTTTCTGTAGAGGGTGAATCTCTCACTCCACCTTTCCATAAAGTTGTGTTTGAGCAGCACCAATTTGTCAGATTATTATGACAGACAAGAGAAAAGAGGACCCAGAGTTCACTTTTTTCAAGACCGGTGATCTAGAAAGCTGTGTACCATGCTCTCCTAGCATGTCAATCATGAATGCAGACAGGTCCAGTAAAGAAAATAACCCCAAACTCTCCTAATCACGGTGATGAAATCCAGTCGCAAAACATTACCTTTCAGTGGTCTACATCCAGGCGGATTCCAGTATGGTAACCGACTACCTAAGCAGATCACTGGTCCTTGAAAACATAATGGCATTCTGACGGCCCCCGAGTATTGACCTCATGGCATTCTCAAGGTCCCCATTACTGACCTCATAGCGTTCTGACGGTGTCTCAGGCTTTACCTCATAGCGTTCTGACGGTGTCTCAGGTTTTACCTCATAGCGTTCTGACGGTGTCTCAGGTTTTACCTCATAGCGTTCTGACGGTCTCCCAGGTTTTACCTCATAGCGTTCTGACGGTGTCTCAGGCTTTACCTCATAGCGTTCTGACGGTCTCCCAGGTTTTACCTCATAGCGTTCTGACGGTCTCCCAGGTTTTACCTCATAGCGTTCTGACGGTCTCCCAGGTTTTACCTCCTAGCGTTCTGACGGTCTCCCAGGTTTTACCTCCTAGCGTTCTGACGGTCTCCCAGGTTTTACCTCCTAGCGTTCTGACGGTCTCCCAGGTTTTACCTCATAGCGTTCTGACGGTGTCTCAGGCTTTACCTCATAGCATTCTGACGGTGTCTCAGGTTTTACCTCATAGCGTTCTGAGGGTGTCTCAGGTTTTACCTCATAGCGTTCTGATGGTGTCTCAGGTTTTACCTCATAGCGTTCTGAGGGTGTCTCAGGTTTTACCTCATAGCGTTCTGATGGTGTCTCAGGTTTTACCTCATAGCGTTCTGACGGTGTCTCAGGTTTTACCTCATAGCGTTCTGAGGGTGTCTCAGGTTTTACCTCATAGCGTTCTGATGGTGTCTCAGGTTTTACCTCATAGCGTTCTGATGGTGTCTCAGGTTTTACCTCATAGCGTTCTGACGGTGTCTCAGGCTTTACCTCATAGCGTTCTGACGGTGTCTCAGGTTTTACCTCATAGCGTTCTGACGGTCTCCCAGGCTTTACCTCATAGCGTTCTGACGGTGTCTCAGGTTTTACCTCATAGTGTTCTGACGGTGTCTCAGGTTTTACCTCATAGCGTTCTGACGGTCTCCCAGGTTTTACCTCATAGCGTTCTGACGGTCCCCCAGTATTGACATCCTATGACGGTCCCCCAGTATTGACATCCTATGACGGTCCCCCAGTATTGACATCATATGACGGTCCCCCAGTATTGACATCATATGGCGGTACCCCAGTATTGACATCATGGCATTCCGATGGCCCCCCGGTACTGACCTCATGGCATTCCGATGGCCCCCCAGTACTGACCTCATGGCATTCCGATGGCCCCCCAGTACTGACCTCATGGCATTCCGATGGCCCCCCAGTACTGACCTTATGGCATTCCGATGGCCCCCCAGTACTGACCTCATGGTCTCTGTCAAGAATTAAAAAATTCCTCAGTTCTTCATGTAATGTTAAGCTCTTGTACGGATGCTTTTTTTTTCATTCCGTTTTTTTTCTCTCTCAACAACAATGGGTTTTCTCCTTGTTCTGTTTATATCCTCCATTTTGTTCTTATCCAAGAGTATTAGAGAATATCAAATCCGAGGCTACTATGTAAATCGCTTTGGCACCTTACCGGCCAAGGTTGGGCAACAGAATGTATCTCCAACCTCTCATCTACTTACCAGTGGTGACCTGCCTCCTCATAAAGAACCATTGCATGCTGAATGACCCAAGCTGGAAAACAACATCCTATGTGTCTCCAAGTACACTTGGAGACAAACGTTGGCCCCACACATATCTGAGAGCACCCTCACGTTGGCCCCACACATACCCGAGAGCGCCCTCACGTTGGCCCCACACATACCCGAGGGCGCCCTCACGTTGGCCCCACACATACCCGAGAGCGCCCTCACGTTGGCCCCACACATACCCGAGAGCGCTCTCACGTTGGCCCCACACATACCCGAGAGCACCCTCACATTGGCCCCACACATACCCGAGAGCGCCCTCACGTTGGCCCCACACATACCCGAGAGCACCCTCACGTTGGCCCCACACTTACTCGAGAGCACCCTCACGTTGGCCCCACACATACCCGAGAGCACCCTCACGTTGGCCCCACACATACCCGAGAGCACCCTCACGTTGGCCCCACACATACCTGAGAGCACCCTCACATTGGCCCCACACATACCCTAGAGCACCCTCACGTTGGCCCCACACATACCCGAGAGCACCCTCACGTTGGCCCCACACATACCCGAGAGCACCCTCACGTTGGCCCCACACATACCCGAGAGCACCCTCACGTTGGCCCCACACATACCTGAGAGCACCCTCACATTGGCCCCACACATACCCGAGAGCACCCTCACGTTGGCCCCACACATACCCAAGAGCACCCTCACGTTGGCCCCACACATACCCAAGAGCACCCTCGCGTTGGCCTCACACATACCCGAGAGCACCCTCGCGTTGGCCCCACACATACCCGAGAGCACCCTCACATTGGCCCCACACAATACCCGAGAGCACCCTCACGTTGGCCCCACACAATACCCGAGAGCACCCTCGCGTTGGCCCCACACATACCCGAGAGCGCGATCATCATAATCTTACCCAAAGAGAACCATTGCATGCTGAATGACCCAAGCTGGGTCCTATGTGTCTCCAAGTACACTTCATAAGGTCACAAGAGGCCCTCATGGCCAGTCCTGGTCACTCCAGAGCAGGCCTGGTCTTCATACAGCATTATGGCAATAACCGATAATACTTCAGTGCTCTGAATACCTGTGCTTTGGGAGACTGGAGTACGTCTCTTTTACATTGGACTGACTCTCTCATTCTCTCTCACTCTCTCTTTTCTCTCGCTCTCTCATTCTCACTTTCTCTCTCTAACACTCTTTTTCCCTCTCCCTCTTCAGTCTAATAATAGGACCCCATGTACATGTCTCTCTTAGATCAGCCTTATCACTCTTGTGGTGAGCTCTATTAAGGCATTCCTTTGTATGTGTCTGTCTCTCGCCATTTATTCTCTCTCTCTTGGTTGTACAGTCTAGCAATGAAGCCCCCTGTACATGTCTTTCTGTCTCAGGTTTGCACGGGAGCTCAGTCTGGACACACTGGTGGTGCGCTCTATTAAGGGAACCCCCCTGTACATGTCTCCAGAGCTGGTTCTGGAGCGCCCCTATGACCACCGCTCTGATCTGTGGGCTCTCGGGTGTATAGTGTACGAGCTCCTGGTGGGGACTCCTCCATTCTATACACACAGCATCTTTCAGCTGGTCAGCATCATCACCCAGCAGTCTGTGCGCTGGCCACGTGGAGTGTCTCCAGAGCTGAAGGTGAGTGGTGCCCATTGGGAGGGGGTAATGTGTGACTGAAGTCTCCATTTTTTGATGTCCTTGTTCTGTCTCAGAGTTTCTTGCAGGGTCTCCTCACAAAGGATCCAGGTCTCAGACTGTCATGGCCAGAACTGCTGAGACATCCATTCATCAAAGACCGAGTGACCGGTAAAGAGAGGAGTGAGAGTTACCCCAGCATGTCTGACCCTGTCACCTCATCCTGTATCTGGGTGACACTGCTCACAAGAATTTTCAATTCCATGTCTAGAGTCTGGGTCACCCAATTACAGCTATTTCTCTCCAGCACTCTAGTTGCTACATACGTGCCATGTATCGCCCTGTCTCCACCTCACTGCCATGAGTGCTTCTGTCTCCTCCTCCATCTGCCTGGGCTTGCCTTTCCCTATGGTCCCTCCTCCATTTACCTGACACGCATTTCCCCCTGGCCACTCTTCCACCTACCTGACTTGCATTTCCCTCTTGCCACTCCTCCACCTACCTGACTTGCATCTCCCTCTTGCCACTCCTCCACCTACCTGACTTGCATTTCCCTCTTGCCACTTCTCCATCTACCTGACGCTCATTTACCTTTGCCCATTCCTCCATCTACCTGATGCACAATTCCCTATGCCCACTCCTCTATCTACCTGACCTGCATTTCTCTCTGGCTACTCCTCCATCTACAAGCTGCGCCTTTCCCTCTGGCCAGTTCTCATCTACAAGCAGCACCTTTCCCTCTGGCCAGTTTGCATCTTCTAGCAGCGTCTGTCCCTCTGTCTCCCCTCCATCTTCTAGCAGCGTCTGTCCCTCTATTTCCCCTCCATCTTCTAGCAGCGTCTCTCACACTGGCCTCTTCTCCATCTGCCAGCAACACCTTTCCCTCCTGCCGCTCCTCTCTCTGCCGGCAGCACCTGTCTCTGTGACTGCTTCTTGACCTGCTGGCAGCACCTGTCTCTCTGACTGCTTCTTCATCTCCTGGCGGCACCTGTCTCTCTGACTGCTTCTTCATCTCCTGGCGGCACCTGTCTCTCTGGCAGCCACTCCCCCCATTTCACACCATGTCTCTTCTTGTCTTTTAGTAGTAGAAGAGACTGCTGCCTGCAGTCCGTTCACCTCTACCCTCACCACACAACAGCAGCAGTTGAGAGACAAATTATGTGAGAGCGCTGGGCAGAGTACTGCGCACCTTCGCATCCTGAGCAAAGCGAGACAACGCGTGGCCCAAAGGAAAGAGCAAGAGATTGTGAGAACCACCCGCCACTCATGAGACCCGTGCACATCTGAGAGATCCCCAAAACATACATCAGAGAGCATGCCCCACCACACAAAAACCACATACACATCTGAGAACACCACCATAGACACAGACCCAAGAGCACACTCCCTTACATGAGTGCCCAGACAAGATGCTCACACATAACCAGGAGCACCATCTTGTAAGCCAAACACATACCCGAGAGCTCCCTTGCTTTGGCCCCACACATAACCGGGGGCGCCCTCACGTTGGCTCCACACATACCCGAGAGCTCCCTTGCGTTGGCCCCACACATACCCGAAAGCTCTTTCCCGTTGGCCCCACACATACCCGAGAGCTCCCTCGCGTTGCCCCACACATACCCAAGAGCTCCCTCGCGCTGGCCCCACACATACCAGAGAGTGGGGTGCTCTCGGGTATGTGTGGGGCCAACATACCCGAGAGCTCTTTCCCGTTGGCCCCACACAGATCCCGAGAGCTCCCTTGCGTTGCCCCACACATACCCGAGAGCTCCCTCGCGTTTGCCCAACACATACCCGAGAGCACCCTCCCGGCGACCCCACACATACCCGAGAGCACCCTCCCGGCGACCCCACACATACCCTAGAGCGCCCTCCCGGCGACCCCACACATACCCGAGAGCTCTTTCGCGTTGGCCCCACACATACCCGAGAGCTCTTTCACGTTGGCCCCACACATACCCGACAGCTCCCTCGCGTTGGCCCCACACATACCCGAGAGCACCCTCGCGTTGGCCCCACACATACCCGAGAGCTCCCTCACGTTGGCCCCACACATACCCGAGAGCTCCCTCACGTTGGCCCCACACATACCCGAGAGCTCCCTCGCGTTGGCCCAACACATACCCGGGGGTGCCCTCACGTTGGCCCCACACATACCCGGGGGTGCCCTCACATTGGCCCCACACATATCCGAGAGCACCCTCACGTTGGCCCCACACATACCCGGGGGTGCCCTCACGTTGGCCCCACACATACCCGGGGGTGCCCTCACGTTGGCCCCACACATACCCGAGAGCACCCTCGCGTTGGCCCCACACATACTCGAGAGCACCCTCGCGTTGGCCCCACACATACCCAAGAGCGCCCTCACGTTGGCCCCACACATACCCGGGGGTGCCCTCACGTTGGCCCCACACATACCCGGGGGTGCCCTCACATTGGCCCCACACATATCCAAGAGCACCCTTGCGTTGGCCCCACACATACCCGAGAGTGCCCTCACGTTGGCCCCACACATACCTGGGGGTGCCCTCACGTTGGCCCCACACATACCCAGGGTTGCCCTCACATTGGCCCCACACATATCCAAGAGCACCCTTGCGTTGGCCCCACACATACCAGAGAGCACCCTCGCGTTGGCCCCACACATACCCGGGGGTGCCCTCACGTTGGCCCCACACATACCCGGAGGTGCCCTCACGTTGGCCCCACACATACCCGGGGGTGCCCACACATTTGCACCACACATACCCGAGAGCACCCTCGCGTTGGCCCCACACATACCCGAGAGCACCCTCGCGTTGGCCCCACACATACCCGAGAGCACCCTCGCGTTGGCCCCACACATACCCGGGGGTGCCCTCGCGTTGGCCCCACACATACCCGGGGGTGCCCTCACGTTGGCCCCACACATACCCGGGGGTGCCCTCACGTTGGCCCCACACATACCCGGGGGTGCCCTCAAGTTGGCCCCACACATACCCGAGAGCACCCTCGCGTTGGCCCCACACATACCCGAGAGCGCCCTCGCGTTGGCCCCACACATACCCGAGAACGCCCTCGCGTTGGCCCCACACATACCCGAGAGCGCCCTCGCGTTGGCCCCACACATATCCAAGAGCACCCTTGCGTTGGCCGCACACATACCCGAGAGCGCCCTCACATTGGCCCCACACATACCCGGGGGCGCCCTCACGTTGGCCCCACACATATCCAAGAGCATCCCCCCCTCCTCCTCACTTGGGAACACCTCACACAAACACATCTGAGAGAACTCCATAGCACCCATACATACCTATCTCCCCCTCCAAGAGCATATCATGAAATCTGGGAGGGGCTAATCATGAAATGGGAGGAGTCAAACAGGTTCAAATGCAGGGCTCCCAAGTTAGGGGTCATGTTCCCCAACACAAACATGGTGCACTCTGGGAAAACCCTAAATGACAATACAATCTTCTGCTCTAGAAGGAGGAACCTGAGAGTGCAGACCAGAAGATTCCTGTGAGACCTACTGACAATAACACACCTCGGTGAGAGACTGCCCAGAGAGACACAGAGAGAAAGAGAGACTGCTATAAGAGAGACTGCTATAAGAATACAACAGACTGTAAGAGTGTGCCATGACACGTGACGGTATCAATAGTGTGAGAGACTGATTTAATGGAGATAAAGAGACTCTCTTACTGCTTTGAGAGAGAGAGAGAGACGCTACCTATGAAAGAGAAAACTGTTCTGAGAGAGCGGTTACCTATGAGAGAGGACGCTCTAAAGGATAAAGACAGAGAAAAAATGATCTGAATTAGAGAGAGTGAGATTACAAACATCACCCACTACTGCAAGAGAGTGCGAGAGACTGTCCTAAGGGGGTGTCTGCCTTAGAAGAGTTGTGCTGAGAGGTATGGTGGCTTTCCGCAGAGCGTTAATGAGACATTTCTAATTCAACTCTCAGGGAACATCAGATCTCTCAGGACTATGAGAGAGAGTTCTCCAGGAACAAAAAAGACAGACGCAGCATTGAGAGAGTGCACCTAGAAAGTGAGGTAACACTCTAATTTTTCTCTATATGTCTCTATTTTCTTTGTCTCACATTCTCTCTCTTTTTCTCTCTCTCCTCACGTTCTCTTCTCTGCATGTCTCTTTCACTTTCTCTTCTCTGCATGTCTCTTTCACTCTCTCTCTTCTTTCTCCTCACTCTCTCTTCTCTGCATGTCTCTTTCACTCTCTCTCTTCTTTCTCCTCACTTTCTCTTCTCTTCATGTCTCTTTCACTCTCTCTCTTCTTTCTCCTCACTCTCTCTTCTCTGCATGTCTCTTTCAGTCTCTCTCTTCTTTCTCCTCACTCTCTCTTCTCTGCATGTCTCTTTCACTCTCTCTCTTCTTTCTCCTCACTCTCTCTTCTCTGCATGTCTCTTTCACTCTCTCTCTTCTTTCTCCTCACTTTCTCTTCTCTTCATGTCTCTTTCACTCTCTCTCTTCTTTCTCCTCACTCTCTCTTCTCTGCATGTCTCTTTCAGTCTCTCTCTTCTTTCTCCTCACTCTCTCTTCTCTGCATGTCTCTTTCACTCTCTCTCTTCTTTCTCCTCACTTTCTCTTCTCTTCATGTCTCTTTCACTCTCTCTCTTCTTTCTCCTCACTCTCTCTTCTCTGCATGTCTCTTTCAGTCTCTCTCTTCTTTCTCCTCACTCTCTCTTCTCTGCATGTCTCTTTCAGTCTCTCTCTTCTTTCTCCTCACTCTCTCTTCTCTGCATGTCTCTTTCACTCTCTCTCTTATTTCTCCTCACTTTCATCTGTTTGTGTCATTACTTCTCTTATTCTTCCACTGTCTCTCTCTCACTCTTTTACTCATTCAGTCTAATATGTGCGGTCTTTCTCTTCCAGGACAGTGATGATGAGTGGTCTCTTCTGATTGAAGCCACAGATCCGTCTCATGCTCAGCTCAGCACTCCTTTTCTTCTTCTTCAAGATGGCAACTTCCGAAAGAAAGTACAGAATCGGCTACAAGACTGCCGCCCCCCAGTGAGCTTGCTTTGTGTGACCCTCTGATAGAAAATAAGAACACTCTCATAGGAGCCAGGGAGAAAATAGGACTCTCATAGGAGCCAGGGGGATCAAAGAGCGATGTGTCCTAGAAGCCAGGGGGGACCAAAGAGCGCTGTGTCCTAGGAGCCGGGGGGGGGGGGGAAGCAAAGAGCGGGCTGTACTAGGTGCGGGGGTGGGGGAGCAAAGAGCGGACTGTCCTAGGAGCGGGGGGGGGAGCAAAGAGCGGGCTGTCCTAGAAGCCAGGGGGGACCAAAGAGCGCTGTGTCCTAGGAGCCGGACACAGCGCAAAGAGCGGGCTGTACTAGGAGTGCGGGGGGGAGCAAAGAGCGGGCTGTCCTAGGAGCGGGGGGGGAGCAAAGAGCGGGCTGTCCTAAGAGCGGGGAGGGGGGAGCAAAGAGCGGGCTGTCCTATGAGCGGGGGGGAGCAAAGAGCGGGCTGTCCTAGGAGGGGGGAGCAAAGAGCGGGCTGTCCTAGGAGCGGGTTGGGGGGAAGAGCGGGCTGTCCTAGGAGGGGGGAGCAAAGAGCGGGCTGTCCTAGGAGCGGGGGGGGGGAGCAAAGAGCGTCCTGTCCTAGGAGCCGGGGGGGGGAGCAAATAGTGCCCTGTTCTAGGAGCCATGGGGGGGGGGGGGTGGTGGAAGAAAGAGCGGCCTTTCCACGGAGCATGGGGGTGGGGCAAAGAGCGACCCTGTCCTTGGAGCCTGGGGGAGCAAAGAGCGCCCTGACCTAGGAGTCAGGGGAGCCAAAAACGTCCTGTCCTAGGAGCCTGGGGAGCAAAAATCGTCCTGTCCTAGGAGCCGGGGGAGCAAAAATCGTCCTGTCCTAGGAGCCGGGGGAACAAAAATCGTCCTGTCCTAGGAGCCGGGGGGAGCAAAGAGCGCCCTGTTTTTCTTTTTCATCCCCACTCTCTTTGTACTACTGTTGCCCTTGGTCTCTCTTAACTTTCCTCTGCTCCAGTTTTGTCTTTTTGTTCCTCCATGATGCAGCATTTATCACTATTAACAGCCACTTTTCCCATCAGGTCTCTCTGGAAGCAGTCTCTCGCCTCCGTCCTGCTCTGAAAGTTACTTGTAATCTCTTGACCTCAGGCTGTGACCTTGTGCTGCTCTCAGACCTTTGCACAGAGCTTCAGCTCCCTCGTTTTCTGCTACAGCTGATTGGCCAATCACTGAACAGCGATCTGCGTCAGGTCTGATAACATGTTCCCTCCTCTCTGTCATCTTGTACTTGTGTTGTGAAAACAGCAATCAACAAGCACTCCATATGTATGTTCTTCTGATGTTGTTTTGTTGCTTGTCCTCACCATGTGTTCTGCTTCTTGTGTTCTTCTGATGTTGGGTTGTTGCATTGTCCTCACCATGTGTTGTGCTTCTTGTGTTCTTCTGATGTTAGGTTGTTGCTTTGTCCTCACCATGTGTTGTGCTCCTTGTGTTCTTCTGATGTTGGGTTGTTGCTTTGTCCTCACCATGTGTTGTGCTCCTTGTGTTCTTCTGATGTTGGGTTGTTGCTTGTCCTCACCATGTGTTGTGCTCCTTGTGTTCTTCTGATGTTGGGTTGTTGCTTGTCCTCACCATGTGTTGTGCTCCTTGTGTTCTTCTGATGTTGGGTTGTTGCTTGTCCTCACCATGTGTTGTGCTCCTTGTGTTCTTCTGATGTTGGGTTGTTGCTTGTCCTCACCATGTGTTGTGCGCCTTGTGTTCTTCTGATGTTGGGTTGTTGCTTGTCCTCACCATGTGTTGTGCGCCTTGTGTTCTTCTGATGTTGGGTTGTTGCTTGTCCTCACCATGTGTTGTGCGCCTTGTGTTCTTCTGATGTTGGGTTGTTGCTTGTCCTCACCATGTGTTGTGCTACTTGTGTTCTTCTGATGTTGGGTTGTTGCTTGTCCTCACCATGTGTTGTGCTCCTTGTGTTCTTCTGATGTTGGGTTGTTGCTTGTCCTCACCATGTGTTGTGCTCCTTGTGTTCTTCTGATGTTGGGTTGTTGCTTGTCCTCACCATGTGTTGTGCTCCTTGTGTTCTTCTGATGTTGGGTTGTTGTATTGTTCTCACCATGTGTTGTGCTCCTTGTGTTCTTCTGATGTTGGGTTGTTGTATTGTTCTCACCATGTGTTGTGCTCCTTGTGTTCTTCTGATGTTGGGTTGTTGTATTGTTCTCACCATGTGTTGTGCATCTTATGTTCTTCTGATGTTGGGTTGTTACGTTGTTCTCACCATGTGTTGTGCTCCTTGTGTTCTTCTGATGTTGGGTTGTTGCATTGTTCTCACCACGGGTTGTGCTTCTTGTGTTCTTCTGATGTTAGGTTGTTGCTTGTCCTCACCATGTGTTGTGCTCCTTGTGTTCTTCTGATGTTGGGTTGTTGCTTGTTCTCACCATGTGTTGTGCTCCTTGTGTTCTTCTGATGTTGGGTTGTTGCTTGTCCTCACCATGTGTTGTGCGCCTTGTGTTCTTCTGATGTTGGGTTGTTGCTTGTCCTCACCATGTGTTGTGCGCCTTGTGTTCTTCTGATGTTGGGTTGTTGCTTGTCCTCACCATGTGTTGTGCGCCTTGTGTTCTTCTGATGTTGGGTTGTTGCTTGTCCTCACCATGTGTTGTGCTCCTTGTGTTCTTCTGATGTTGGGTTGTTGCTTGTCCTCACCATGTGTTGTGCTCCTTGTGTTCTTCTGATGTTGGGTTGTTGCTTGTCCTCCCCATGTGTTGTGCTCCTTGTGTTCTTCTGATGTTGGGTTGTTGCTTGTCCTCACCATGTGTTGTGCTCCTTGTGTTCTTCTGATGTTGGGTTGTTGTATTGTTCTCACCATGTGTTGTGCTCCTTGTGTTCTTCTGATGTTGGGTTGTTGTATTGTTCTCACCATGTGTTGTGCTCCTTGTGTTCTTCTGATGTTGGGTTGTTGTATTGTTCTCACCATGTGTTGTGCTCCTTGTGTTCTTATGATGTTGGGTTGTTGCTTGTCCTCACCACGTGTTGTGCATCTTATGTTCTTCTGATGTTGGGTTGTTACGTTGTTCTCAACATGTGTTGTGCTCCTTGTGTTCTTCTGATGTTGGGTTGTTGTATTGTTCTCACCATGTGTTGTGCATCTTATGTTCTTCTGATGTTGGGTTGTTACGTTGTTCTCACCATGTGTTGTGCTCCTTGTGTTCTTCTGATGTTGGGTTGTTGCGTTGTTCTCACCATGGGTTGTGCTTCTTGTGTTCTTCTGATGTTAGGTTGTTGCTTGTCCTCACCATGTGTTGTGCTCCTTGTGTTCTTCTGATGTTGGGTTGTTGCTTGTTCTCACCATGTGTTGTGCTCCTTGTGTTCTTTTGATGTTGGGTTGTTGCTTTGTCTTCACCATGTGTTGTGCTTCTTGTGTTCTTCTGATGTTGGGTTGTTGCTTGTCCTCACCATGTGTTGTGCTCCTTGTGTTCTTTTGATGATGGGTTGTTGCATTGTTCTCACCATGTGTTGTGCTCCTTGTGTTCTTCTGATGTTGGGTTGTTGCATTGTTCTCCCCATGTGTTGTGCTCCTTGTGTTCTTCTGATGTTGGGTTGTTACGTTGTTCTCACCACGTGTTGTGCTCCTTGTGTTCTTCTGATGTTGGGTTGTTGCATTGTTCTCACCACTTATGTCCTTCTGATGTTGGGTTGTTGCTTTGTCCTCGCCATGTGTTGTGCGCCTTGTGTTCTTCTGATGTTGGGTTGTTACGTTGTTCTCACCACGTGTTGTGCATCTTATGTTCTTCTGAAGTTGGGTTGTTGCGTTGTTCTCGCAACGTGTTGTGCTCCTTGTCTTGTTGTGTCCTTCTGATGTTGGGTTGTTTTGTTCTCACCGCGTGTTGTGCTCCTTGTCTTGTTGTGTTCTTCTGATGTTGGGTTGTTTTGTTCTCACCATGTGTTGTGCTCCTTGTCTTGTTGTGTCCTTCTGATGTTGGGTAGTTTTGTTCTCACCGCGTGTTGGGCTCCTTGTCTTGTTGTGTTCTTCTGATGTTGGGTTGTTTTGTTCTCACCGCGCATTGTGCTCCTTGTCTCGTGTCCTTCTGATGTTGGGTTGTTGTTTTGTTCTCACCGTCTGTTGTGCTCCTTGTCTTGTTGTGTTCTTCTGATGTTGGGTTGTTTTGTTCTCACCGCGCGTTGTGCTCCTTGTCTCGTGTCCTTCTGATGTTGGGTTGTTGCGTTGTGCTCGTTTTTCTTGTTGATCTCAGCGTGTGTTGTGTACCCCCAGTGCTCCTTGTCATGTAGTATGTTTATTATTATTTCCACCATGTGTTGTGTACCCCCAGTGTTTTTTTGTCATGTTTTGTTATTATGTCATTCTCACCATGTGTTGTGTACCCACAGTGCTCCTGGGCTGTCTCGTTCCTTTCAGACCTCTTTGTTCTGCTGGATTCTTATTACTGCTTCAAGAGACACCCAGAGACATCCAGGTGAGTGATACAAAAGTGCCTGAGTGATAAGAAAGCAAGAGACCGGGATGAGAGGACAAGACAGTCAGTGAGAGACAGGTACTCATGAGGATGTATGAGGCAAGCTGAAGAGTGCAGTTGAGAGGCAACAAAGAGAGAGTCAACTAAAGAGGAAAAGGAAGAGACATACATCTCTATATAGTAATGTAGAACAGAAAGTGACTGCTGTTTCCCTTACAACAGTCTGGAGATATGTGGTGAGATGTTCCTTAGAGTGCTGCAAAATCTCCTGTCTGATCCTAGAGAGGGCGAGACCGTATTAATCAAGCAGTCTCTCCAGGTAAGTGAATACCGTCTTGTTGTGTTGTCTCCCATCATGTTCATGCTTGAAGTCTCATTTCTTGTGTTCTTCTGGTAGTGCCTGGTGTCTCTTTGTGAGAGCGTTGACTATGGAGCTCTCCCAGACTGTCCCACATTGTACAACACTCTTCTGTCTGAACACTGTGACCTCCTGGATAAAGTTATCGAGAGATCTCCACCCCAGACTGGGAACATTAATAAAGGTCAGAGGTGAAAACGACTACCACAAATGGACATTGTGTACTCCAATATGCCAAGATAATGACTCTCTGGAACATCTTATAATGCTAAGACAATGACTGGGATATTAACCCCTAATACTCAGAGAAGCCCAGATATATGTCAATCATGCTGACCGTCTAATACTCTACTATTCTTGTGTAACAACGCTCTAATAATCTTATACTTTGTTCTGTGACGTTTAGAGACTCCATGACCATATACTGTGCATGTACCTTCTAGTATGGTGACCCTCTAATACATGGATATTGTGGCCCAGTCACCTTTCTAATACCCTGATAATCTGACATTTATATATTCTCAGTGTATCTGGGAATGTGACTGTCTGACTGTCATTGGAACAGAAATGTAGTGTATTAGAGAGCCATCAAGATATAGTATTAGAGTATTACCGTATCAGAGTATGTGAGTGGGATTGTCCAAGCCTGTCCGCAATAAAGGGCTGGTGTCGGAAACAATGACCATACGAAACTCACATACTCTTATATGAAGTCTCACTAAAACTACAACGGTCTTTTAAATTACGGAGTACTGATGATGCTGTATAGATCTGATGTACTCTTTCTACACTTTGACATTTAGTGCACCCTGACATCGTGACGATCTAATACTTCTCTCTTGTAGCTGGGTCAGGAGATGTTGCTGCAGAAGACCTGTTTGTGTTCGCTGACGCTCTCGCTGCTCTGTGTAACATCCCTTTATCAAGAGACCATTGCCAAGTTAAAGAAAAGGTATGATACTGTCTCACTATGGTCCCCTCTTACTCTCATGTCCATTGTTAGGTGTCAGTTGGTTCTTGTCATTATCTACTGGCTGATTGGGCTTGAAAAGATCCTAGATCAATCCTACCCAGTAGAATCGGGAGGTCCGTTGTATCCCTGCTAACAGGATATGGACTAGTACCAGGAAAATGACCACCGGGATCACCAACAAAACCACAGGCAGAAGCTGTAGAAGTTACCGGATGTGATTATTTCCCCAGGCAGGATTAGCAAGGATTTCCTTTCTCCCAAAATGACACTCACACGTAGATTATGTACGTCCAAACTAGAAACTGGTTTATTGGTCACAATACAACAAATGTATACATTACATCATCCAATCATAACAAGCAAACCCATTGCTCTAGCCAATCCACAAAGTCCATACTCTGGGTCACGTGTCCTCTCTGATCACCCCCTGTAGACCAGGAGCCTGATTGATTAGTCTAATCCTTTCTTTGTTCCAGGACTTCCAGGGGTTGTCCAGTCAGAACAATAGGGGAGACACCATGTATGACTGTCTTCGTGACCTTCCACACTCACCCCTACTTAGGTCTATGTCCCTTTTTAAGATAGTGGAAAAATTCCCCATCTTTCTGTGCCCAGTTTCCCAATACCGGGACCTAGCGCCCCCTTCCCCAAGGAACCCACATAACAGACAGTTTAACCCCAACATGACCATGTGCAATGAATACTCACATGAATGAAATAATATAATTAGGAAATAATTAACCATTCTATGCCATCATGGGTGTAACCGTCCCAACTTCCATGTTGCCATGACATCATCCTTTCGAAAGGGAAGAATTATGCAGTATTAACCATTGCCATCCCGGGGCCCATAACATTTTAACAGTTCCAAAAGACCAGTGGTTCCCCTGGGCATAACGTCTCTCATCTACGCTTGTGTGTCTCTCCTCCTGCCTTAGCTGTCTCGCTCTCTCTCTTGTTTCACAGGTTGCTCTGTATGTTGCAGAGAGGTTTCTCTCCAAGCAAGACACTCTTTTTGATAAATTCATTACTGGATTGCAGCTCTCTAATGGCATTCTTAGCCGTCTCAAGGTAATTATTGTGTTATTCCTGTCTGTCTCTCTCATGATGTTATTATCAAGTCTCGCTGACGTCCCTCTCTCTGCAGGTTTTGTATTTCTGCTGTCATGCCAGTCTTGATTTGTGTCATCTTCTTGCAAATGACGCCCATGCTCTACGATCTCTCGTGTTTCTGTTGGAAGGAGAGGTATGCTAAAAGAACGCTCCCTTACAGCACTCTCTGAGCATGAAGACGTGCTAAGCTTTCTCTGTATTCCAGGTCTCTCATTGGGATGTGTCTCAGATCAGAGCTGTGCAACTGTCTTTCTTCCTGATGTCTCTCCTTGTCTTGCGCCTACAGTCTCTACCAGAACCGTGAGTCTCTTACTGCAGTTACTGACTGTTTCCATCTGTCTTTGTTTCTGACACTGTCTCCAATTGCAGGATGTCTCATGTGATGGCCCCACTACAACATCTGCTGACTGTTTGTGATCGGCCCTCTCTGCTTGTGAGTATCTTCTCAAAACCACATGCATCACCTCTTTGCTCATCTCCCTTACTTAAATTCTTTCTCTCTCTGACTCCCTCCTCCAACGCCGAGACCCTCTCTCCATGACCTGCCACCAGAGTCCAACTCAATCATTCTCCCCCTTGACCCACCTTCATGATCTCTCTCTCCCTCCACTTTTTGACCCTCCTTATAATACTATAAGACTCTCACCCTGTGAGCCCCTCCAAATGATTACCGTGACTGTCTGTATGTTTACTCTGTCACTCTCTCCCTATATTTACTGTGTGCCCTCTCCATAGGACAACACTCTTACTCTCTCTTTCATTTCTCCTCAACATTTCCACTCTCTAATTTCTGCCTTCCATCTGACACTCTCTCTATATTTCTAGGTTCCACTCGTGGTCCTGACCTCTGCTCTCATAGAATTGGGAGAACCTGTCAAGCTGTCACATGAGAGACTTCTGACTGTCACTAGGATATCACTTGCAGAGAGGCCTCAAGTGAGGAACTGAATGGAGTTTACAAGACACACACATATACAATAACATGCACATACATACAATAACACACATGTAAATGGCCTTGTATGTTGCTGATCCGTGATCTCTCTCTTGGTTGTACCGCAGACGCTTGCTCCTCCACCTCTCGGCTCAGGACTTTATGACTGGGTTTTCCAGCTTTTATATCAACTGCTAAACCAGGTAGTGATATCCCCTCAACATGTGTTATTATGTCTGGGATGTCTCTGACTGTCTCTTTCTGCTGTGTGTATGTCTGTGTTTGGTGTGTGTGAGTATATCTGTGTTTGGTGTTTGTATGCCTGTATTTGGTATGTGTGTGTGTGTGTGTATCTATGTTTTCGGGGCAATGTGAGAAAGTGCTACTAGACAGAAAGTAGTGGAAACTAGAACAACTTTCCAATGGTAGTGATAGCATTATTGCTCCATGCAATGCTCCCAAGAAACAAAAATATATCTATATGTGCAGTCATGGAATACTGGTACTCACATAAAACAGGAAAGCTATGGGTTAAGTGCAGTGTAACCTTATCAATCACTTCCTTCCACCATAGAGCCTCACACAGCGCACGCACTGCACAGCACTCTATCTGGTTTTGGCTGTGAGTGTTTGTCTGTTTCTGTCTGTATGTCCATCTGCTTATTGGTGTGTTGTCCATGTCTGTCAGTCTGTGTCAATTCTGTCAATGTGTGCAGACGTTTCTGGCTTTGTTAATTTCTTTCAGAGTGTGTGTCCGTCTGTGTTGGTCTGTCTCTCTCTATTTGTGTTAGCCTGTCTCTCTCTATTTGTGTTAGCGTGTGTCTTGTGTCCCTGTGTTTTCCTGTGTTGGTCTGGCTCTCTCTATTTGTGTTAGCGTGTGTCTTGTGTCCCTGTGTTTTCCTGTGTTGGTCTGGCTCTCTCTATTTGTGTTAGCGTGTGTCTTGTGTCCCTGTGTTCTCCTGTGTTGGTGTGGCTCTCCCTATTTGTGTTAGCGTGTGTCTTGTGTCCCTGTGTTCTCCCGTGTTGGCATGGCTCTCTCTATTTGTGTTAGCGTGTGTCTTGTGTCCCTGTGTTCTCCCGTGTTGGTCTGGCTCTCTCTATTTGTGTTAGCGTGTGTCTTGTGTCCCTGTGTTCTCCTGTGTTGGTCTGGCTCTCTCTATTTGTGTTAGCGTGTTTCTTGTGTCCCTGTGTTTTCCTGTGTTGGTCTGGCTCTCTCTATTTGTGTTAGCGTGTCTCTTGTGTCCCTGTGTTTGTCTGGCTCTCTCTATTTGTGTTAGCGTGTGTCTTGTGTCCCTGTGTTCTCCCGTGTTGGTCTGGCTCTCTCTATTTGTGTTAGCGTGTGTCTTGTGTCCCTGTGTTCTCCCGTGTTGGTCTGGCTCTCTCTATTTGTGTTAGCGTGTGTCTTGTGTCCCTGTGTTTGTCTGGCTCTCTCTATTTGTGTTAGCGTGTGTCTTGTGTCCCTGTGTTCTCCTGTGTTTGTCTGGCTCTCTCTATTTGTGTTAGCGTGTGTCTTGTGTCCCTGTGTTCTCCTGTGTTGGTCTGGCTCTCTCTATTTGTGTTAGCGTGTGTCTTGTGTCCCTGTGTTCTCCTGTGTTGGTCTGGCTCTCTCTATTTGTGTTAGCGTGTGTCTTGTGTCCCTGTGTTCTCCTGTGTTGGTCTGGCTCTCTCTATTTGTGTTAGCGTGTGTCTTGTGTCCCTGTGTTCTCCTGTGTTGGTCTGGCTCTCTCTATTTGTGTTAGCGTGTGTCTTGTGTCCCTGTGTTCTCCTGTGTTGGTCTGGCTCTCTCTATTTGTGTTAGCGTGTGTCTTGTGTCCCTGTGTTCTCCTGTGTTGGTCTGGCTCTCTCTATTTGTGTTAGCGTGTGTCTTGTGTCCCTGTGTTCTCCTGTGTTGGTCTGGCTCTCTCTATTTGTGTTAGCTTGTGTCTTGTGTCCCTGTGTTCTCCTGTGTTGGTCTGGCTCTCTCTATTTGTGTTAGCGTGTGTCTTGTGTCCCTGTGTTCTCCCGTGTTGGTCTGGCTCTCTCTATTTGTGTTAGCGTGTGTCTTGTGTCCCTGTGTTCTCCCGTGTTGGTCTGGCTCTCTCTATTTGTGTTAGCGTGTGTCTTGTGTCCCTGTGTTCTCCTGTGTTGGTCTGTGTAACGGAACCCATCACTGTTTTACCCTGTTTTATGATTATTATGGTTAAAATATGATCCTACTATTATACTGCATGTATGTTGGTTTATGCTCTGCAGAATATTGGCCCAGACTAGTGCAGACCTTGGCATGGGAGATAATCCTGTTACAGATAAGGAAGTCTGTTGTATAAAGTGTTTTCATTCTCAGATAAGAACAAAGAAGGATGATCTAATTAATGTCTGATTGTATCCAAGTTGCCAGGTAGCCTCAGGGAGGTGTGACTCGCCTATTGTCCCTATATGTGTATTGTGTGGCCAACTATGGGGGATATGTGAAATGTCTGTGTGTTATGTGTAAAAGATACTTTTACTAACTTTTGAACCCCTGGTCTTATTCATGCCATTTTTTAATATGTTGTTCCCCTGGGTGAGAGCTATTGAATGGTGCTGGACTTAAAGGTGTACCCCCTGTTTTTGGGGTACATCCAGAATGTGGTTAAAATTGTGTCTGTTTTAATTGTGTTACCTGTTATCTGAGGGGAGGAGACGTGGGGGTTGAACCATGTATATAATTGGCTGTTGTGATAATTGTGGGTGTAGCCCTTCAGAGGACACCATTGCATAAAATGAGATCCCCTGTCATTAAAGAAGACTACTTAAACCCTTCAAAACGTAGCCTTGTCTCGTTCTTGGAGGGGATTGCTATATCATACTGGGGATTGCTATGCGCTGCATACTCCCTGGGAGCTTTAAGCTACGGCGGTTGTGGAGTCTGTGGTAGTGTGGTGTCCGGTGCGGTGCTTGTAGGCCTCGACGCAAGCTAGGACGCGTCTATCAACGGAGGTACCCGGTCGGGGTGCCAGTACATCCGTTACATTGGTGGCGCGTCCTAGCTTGCGTCGAGGCCTACAAGCACCGCACCGGACACCACACTGCCACAGACTCCACAACCGCCGTAGCTTAAAGCTCCCAGGGAGTATGCAGCGCATAGCAATCCCCAGTATGATATAGCAATCCCCTCCAAGAACGAGACAAGGCTACGTTTTGAAGTGTTTAAGTAGTATTCTTTAATGACAGGGGATCTCCTTTTATGCAATGGTGCCCTCTGAAGGGCTACACCCACATAATTATCACAGCCAATTAGATACATGGTTCAACCCCCACGTCTCCTCCCCTCAGATAACAGGTAACACAATTAAAACAGACACAATTTTAACCACATTCTGGATGTACCCCAAAAACAGGGGGTACACCTTTACGTCCAGCACCGTTCAATAGCTCTCACCCAGGGGAACAACATATTAAAAAATGGCATGAATAAGACCAGGGGTTCAAAAGTTAGTAAAAGTATCTTTTACACATAACACACAGACATTTCACATATCCCCCATAGTTGGCCACACAATACACATATAGGGACAATAGGCGAGTCACACCTCCCTGAGGCTACCTGGCAACTTGGATACAATCAGACATTAATTAGATCATCCTTCTTTGTTCTTATCTGAGAATGAAAACACTTTATACAATAGACTTCCTTATCTGTAACAGGATTATCTCCCATGCCAAGGTCTGCACTAGTCTGGGCCAATATTCTGCAGAGCATAAACCAACATACAGGCAGTATAATAGTAGGATCATATTTTAACCATAATAATCATAAAATAGGGTAAAACAGTGATGGGTTCCGTTACACACCTCCCCTGTGACCATAAGCCGGCATACACGGTCTGATCCCAACGGATCGGCCTGGGGATGTCCGGACAAAAGTATTTGTTGGTCAATTCTCTAGTTTGACAACCCATCAGCATTACTGCAATTCACATTTACTCACATTTCACATATCCCCAGATAGCTGGGATCTGAGCGCACAAAACTACAGAATAGCGCTCAGATCCTCTTCACACAGTTCAATTGCCATGTAGCTAAAGTCTTTCCCATAGTCTTTCATTATATGAATGGGCTCCATGGCATAGTTATCTGGGGTATCACCGCTCCCACAGGGCAAGTACCGAATGACCCCCCTGTATGTAAAGGGCCAGAATGAGTGACATACACTCTGGTATAGCCGAATACTGTGTTTAAAGGGCAATATGTCCCAGGGCCATAGTCGCAGGGCAGGAGGCTGGCAAACAGTCCTCTCCAAGACAAAGTGGCGAAGGGCACTTCGTCACAGTCTGGCTCTCTCTATTTGTGTTAGCGTGTGTCTTGTGTCCCTGTGTTCTCCCGTGTTGGTCTGGCTCTCTCTCTCTATTTGTGTTAGCGTGTGTCTTGTGTCCCCGTGTTCTCCCGTGTTGGTCTGGCTCTCTCTATTTGTGTTAGCGTGTGTCTTGTGTCCCTGTGTTCTCCCGTGTTGGTCTGGCTCTCTCTATTTGTGTTAGTGTGTGTCTTGTGTCCCCGTGTTCTCCTGTGTTGGTCTGGCTCTCTCTATTTGTGTTAGCGTGTCTCTTGTGTCCCTGTGTTCTCCTGTGTTTGTCTGGCTTTCTCTATTTGTGTTAGCGTGTGTCTTGTGTCCCTGTGTTCTCCCGTGTTGGTCTGGCACTCTCTATTTGTGTTAGCGTGTGTCTTGTGTCCCTGTGTTCTCCTGTGTTGGTCTGGCTCTCTCTATTTGTGTTAGCGTGTGTCTTGTGTCCCTGTGTTCTCCTGTGTTGGTCTCTCTCTCTCTATTTGTGTTAGCGTGTCTCTTGTGTCCCTGTGTTATCCTGTGTTTGTCTGGCTCTCTCTATTTGTGTTAGCGTGTCTCTTGTGTCCCTGTGTTCTCCTGTGTTAGTCTGGCTCTCTCTATTTGTGTTAGCGTGTGCCTTGTGTCCCTGTGTTCTCCTGTGTTTGTCTGGCTCTCTCTATTTGTGTTAGCGTGTCTCTTGTGTCCCTGTGTTTGTCTGGCTCTCTCTATTTGTGTTAGCGTGTCTCTTGTGTCCCTGTGTTCTCCTGTGTTGGTCTCTCTCTCTCTATTTGTGTTAGCGTGTCTCTTGTGTCCCTGTGTTCTCCTGTGTTGGTCTGGCTCTCTCTATTTGTGTTAGCGTGTCTCTTGTGTCCCTGTGTTTGTCTGGCTCTCTCTATTTGTTTTAGCTTGTCTCTTGTGTCCCTGTGTTCTCCTGTGTTGGTCTCTCTCTCTCTATTTGTGTAAGCGTGTCTCTTGTGTCCCTGTGTTCTCCTGTGTTGGTCTGGCTCTCTCTATTTGTGTTAGCGTGTCTCTTGTGTCCCTGTGTTCTCCTGTGTTGGTCTGGCTCTCTCTATTTGTGTTAGCGTGTCTCTTGTGTCCCTGTGTTCTCCTGTGTTGGTCTCTCTCTCTCTATTTGTGTTAGCGTGTGTCTTGTGTCCCTGTGTTCTCCTGTGTTGGTCTCTCTCTCTCTATTTGTGTTAGCGTGTGTCTTGTGTCCCTGTGTTCTCCCGTGTTGGTCTGGCTCCCTCTATTTGTGTTAGCGTGTGTCTTGTGTCCCTGTGTTCTCCTGTGTTGGTCTGGCTCTCTCTATTTGTGTTAGCGTGTGCCTTGTGTCCCTGTGTTCTCCTGTGTTGGTGTGGCTCTCTCTATTTGTGTTAGCGTGTCTCTTGTAACCCTGTGTTCTCCCGTGTTGGTCTGGCTCTCTCTATTTGTCTTAGCGTGTGTCTTGTGTCCCTGTGTTCTCCTGTGTTGGTCTGGCTCTCTCTATTTGTGTTAGCGTGTGTCTTGTGTCCCTGTGTTTTCCTGTGTTGGTCTGGCTCTCTCTATTTGTGTTTGCTTGTGTCCCTGTGTTCTCCTGTGTTGGTCTGGCTCTCTCTATTTGTGTTAGCGTGTCTCTTACATCCCTGTGTTCTCCCGTGTTTGTCTGGCTCTCTCTATTTGTGTTAGCGTGTGTCTTGTGTCCCTGTGTTCTCCTGTGTTGGTCTGGCTCTCTCTATTTGTGTTAGCGTGTGTCTTGTGTCCCTGTGTTCTCCCGTGTTGGTCTAGATGTCTCTGTTCGAGTTGTAATGTTTTTAATCTCTCTCTCTTTTTCTCAGGATGAAACACTCTCTTTGGAGATCTCGGAGGAGAGTTCTTTCCTTTGGCATTGTATGAATGTCCTTGTATGTGTATCCAGCCCTCGAGCTCTTCTGGAGGCAGATACCCCGAGAGACTGTAACTGTGCACCCCCTGACTGGGGCCTGCTATCTCCTGGAGGTAATTGGGGTCACGCCACGAGGGGCAGATCAACAGGAGCGCAACTTGAGAGGAGATGAGTAGGGGGAACAGAGGCGCTGCCGTGTGGGAGTGAGGGGGGAAAAGCTGAAGGAGTGGGGGTCATGAACTGATAAACTTTTATCTGTCTCTCAGGGGTTGTGAGCTTTCTTAACTTGGCCCTGATGACCTCTGTCAGAGACTCTGATCACTTCCTGTCCCTTCTGGCAAACCCAGACAGTAAGGTCATATCAACACTGACCCGACTGCTGGACCCCAAATTCCTGGGTCACATGACTGAAGCGTAAGTACCACCCTGCTATTGTCATTTGGCTGCCATCTTGGATTTAAAAGGTCATGACACTTTTAATCTGATATTTCTCACGACAAAAATTACTGATTGCTGATCCAGTGTCATGACCCAACATCCGGCTTAATGTTCCCAGAAAGGAGCAGAATGGGTCAGATGTAGGAGAGATACAAGACCCTATAGTATTTGGGCCCCAGATGTGAATAATTCCCCCATGGGATTGTATAGGTGATAAAGGACCAGACCCTAGAGTCTGGCGACAGGTAGACACCTGAACACCCCTCCCCAACCTACTTCCTGTAGAAAATACCAGAAAAGTTCTGTCTCAGATGGAGGAATGTCAGGGAGGTTCTTTGTACTCTTTAAAAATATTTGCAAACAAGGATAAAGTTAGTGTGTGTGCCACACTAATCACAGGTGTGTACTTCATCTTGCTTACACCAGGGAGTCTTGTAGCAGAAAGCAGGAGGTTTTGGGGTGAACCTGGTCCCCTTCCTTCATTCTTATCTCTGCTCCCTCTGTATCTCTCCTTGTCAGTCATCTCCTCTCTGTCTGTCTGTCTCTGTGTCTCTTTGTGCCTGTCGCCCCCCTCTCCATCTGCAATAGTGCCCCATTGTTTCTTGATACAAGGCTGTGCTCTCGACCCCCAGGTGCAGTCTCTCTGTAAGGTGCAGCTCACAGACTGACTCGGATGTGGTTAATCTGGTGTGTCAGTTACTTTGTGTTCCACTCTCCATGGAGACCCCCAGAGACCTATTGCATGACATCCTGAGGTCTCTCGTAGAGCAACAAACAGTCACGCTTCTTCTGCAGGTAGAGTACAGATGCACTCTATCCAGACCTGCCCCACTTTCTCCTCTAGTTTGCCTCCCAATTTCCTTTTGCCTCTCCAATTTCTCCCTCTTTCTATCAAGCCTTCCTCCCACACATTTCACACTATTTTTCCCATTTTTTACTTTCCCACCTCTTCTCATTTTCCTCATTGTCTTCCAAGTCTCCTCCTGTGCTATGCCATGGTGTCTCTTTCCCGCCACTTCTCTATTTCCCTCGTTATGTCTCACATTCCTCTTGTCTGAATTGGCCCCGCTCCCCATTTCCCTTATCCTTTGTGTTTCTTGTCACCTGTCCTCCTTTCCCTCACTATGTCTCTCTCATGCTCTTCCTTATTCTGTAGTTCCATGATGTCCTTCTCACTCTTCCTCTGTGTCTGTCACTTCTCCGCTTTTTTCCTCACTATGTTCCCCTACGTCTTTCACCTGTCCTCATTTTCCTCGCTTTGTCTCTTTCACTCTCTTCCTTACTTTATGCCCCCCCCCCCCCCGTATGTCTCACCCATTCTCATCTAGTTTCTCTTTCCAATTCTGCATGGTGTCTCTCGCAACTAGTTTGGTACCATTTGTCTTTCTCGTGCTTTAATTCCTCACTGTCACTCTCTCCACAGGCTTGCACTCTCCTCCCGCATTCTTTCATAGAGCTGCCAGTATCTCTCTTGTGCCGCCTTACTCTAACGCAGTCGGATCTTCTTGACGAGTTCTCTCAAGCCATTGTTTCTTCAGAGGGAGTCTCTGTCTGGATTGGGAAAGCTCTGCACTCTGGACAAGAGCGTTTGACCTGTGATTTGCTCTCTCTTCTTAGTCACCTGGTACGGGTGTCTCCCGATCATGTGTCACTGCTGAGGAGGATTGTGGGGGACTGGAATTATCTTATTTTGCAAATTTTGAAGGCGCCAGGACCCGAGCTTAGAGCCACGGCATGCACTCTGGCAGGAAACTTGGCACGTCTTGGGGAGACCCTCTCAAAGGCTGTGCTTGACACACTCCTGGATTGTCTGTCAGACGGAAATGCCAGAGTGCGCCGATCGGCAGCCTTTGCAGTGGGAAACTCTGCCTTTCACCGCACTGTCTCTGACCACCCCTGGGTGTCTGTGGCAACATCGAAATTTGTAGCTCTCCTGAAAGACCCTCAACCAAGAACCAGAGCTCATGCAGCTAGTGCTCTAGGGAACCTGGGAACAGTCTCGGATGACATGGACAGATCGTCTTCATTGCAACTTCTACTGCAAGCAGCCTGCACAGACCAGGAAGAGACCGTCCGTATCGCCTCACTCATTGCTCTGCGCAGTCTTAGTGGGACACCACAAGTACGCCAGGTGGGCTTTTCACATCCCTCTCTTATTCCTGTCTTTTGTCCCTCTCTCTGTGTTAAGACTCCTCTCTCATTTCACTTCCAGTCATATAACAGTCTCTCTTCTTATAGAACCTCCTTGCTTTGGATGCTGGGGAGAGACTGTCTCATGCTCTGGACAATGATGCCGATTTGTCGTCCTCCAATGCTGAGAGTGACTCGTGGACTCATCACTGTGAGAGACTGCTTCATGTGCTTAGTGAGTCAAAGTGCTCCTGAGTGACTGCTCGAAACATGGACTGATACAGAGCTCAGAGGCACCTTTTTATTTGTAATAAAATACATTTTGTTATTGTTTGTGTCCTTTTTTTTTTATTCTGAATGTGGGCCCTGCGCCATGAGCTGGCTGTGGGCCTCTCAAAACCCTGGGTAGTAGGGTTTACTTTATCCTCAAAACTCCTGCCTACCACTACAGGGATTGGCCCCTGGGTACCGGGTTGTCATACCAGGATCGTCAGAATCCTCATAACCATTATGATCTGCTTTTCATACTCTCAGATCCGGTTCTTCAATCTCTTTCTCATATGATAGCAGCAGAGGTTCAGGTTACAAAGTGATTATAGCCCAATAAAAATAATAAAAGTCTTCCCTCTGAATGAAACACACCATGCATGTGTGTCCTTTTGCAGAACAAGTGGAAAATGGCTCCAGTGGTGATCTGGCTGGCTTGACCTCCTGTCCTGTATTGAAAACTTGGCCCTGATGATGGCCGTTTTCTTCTTCTGCACAGTCTCTGGTGGGCTAGCAATAATCTTGCATTACTCAGAAACTTAGGGCCGGTGCCCTCCCCTGGTTGTTGCCCGATCTCAGTTGTGCATGGCAGGTTCTGTGTAGTAACCTGCTCTGCCTAATCTGTTATGGGTAGCAGATCCTGTGGTGACCTGAGTATCACATGCCTATACAATTACCCAAGACCAGGGCGGTGGAACATCCTGTGGTGCTGGATCAGGAGCATGATTATACTCTATTGGGGAGAGAGTGGCAAACCTGCTTCAGGTTTTCATGGCCTAGGCCCTCACCTGGCTACTGCTTGGCCTGGACTGCAAACTCTACCTCACTGGGTTGAACCACTGCCTGCGGTCCATAATCCACCTCACCTAGCCCAGGGAAACTAGGGGGATTGTGGCTTCATTCTGCACCTGGGCTGCAAACGGCTGTCGGCGGCCTGTCTATTTCTTCCCTGTTGTATCGGATGAGATAATGGGACCCTCCTCAGCTATGGCCTTTGGACTGGAAACGGTTGCAATCTTTGGTTGCTTCTGTGGGTAGGTATTCATCTGTGAGGCTAACACCATCTGTAGCTTTAAGGGTGGAGCATGGGTTGAAACCCAAGGATTGCTTCCTCTCCTGTGTAGTCTCTGTTTTTGTGGATCAACCCGATTCTCTTCCTCGCAAGCCATCAGGATTAGTTTGGTCTTGCCCTGTTTTTGATCCACAGTGGTGGAGCTTTCGTTGCAGTCTCCTTGCCTGTAATGGTTGTTCTTAGGCTGATCACACTAGCCACATGCTTCTGTGGAGTATCTGCCTGTTTTTTTTTAAACAGTATCTCATGCCTCTCCTCATCTCGGATCTGTTTCTGGTTTCCCGACCACCACAACTCTCTCCAGTTGCCAGTAAGCTTTGCCGCTCCACTCCGGACTTTTTGGCTCCCACTGTCGCTAGATCACAATTGGCTACCAGCAATACCTCTGATCTCACCCTGTTTGTAGCGATCAGTGCTTCTGGCACCTCCTTGTCCACTTCTTTTACTCTACCTGTGCACAGCCAGTGGTCCACCATGACATCAGGACCAATACCTCCAGCAAATTCGTTCACCCTGAACTTGGACACTGATCTTGATCAATGCTCCTTCTTCATCCTCACCCAATTGTCATGAATCCTCCCAGCTCTTGAGCCAGTACCAACCCCGGCCACATGCTGCAGAAGATCTTCATGCTCTTCTTCCAAATCCATTACTTTCTGAATCAACCACTTGCCCAACGCTGTCTTCTTCTGACCCTGCTCCAACTCCCAATTCTTGATGGCGCTGATCAGACAGGATTTCCCAGCTCTCCACAGTTCCCATGTCACACTCTTTATCATCCTGCATTACATCTCGGAGCCCTTCTGTGACGAAGTGCCCTTCGCCACTTTGTCTTGGAGAGGACGGTTTGCCAGCCTCCTGCCCTGCGACTATGGCCCTGGTACATATTGCCCTTCAAACACAGTATTCGGCCATACCAGAGTGTATGTCACTCATTCTGGCCCTTTACATACAGGGGGGTCATTCGGTACTTGCCCTGTGTGAACCATGATACCACAGAAAGCTATGCCATGGAGCCCATTCATATAATGAAAGACTATGGGAAAGACTTTAGCTACATGGCAATTGAACTGTGTGAAGAGGATCTGAGCGCTATTCGGTAGTTTTATGCGCTCAGACCCCAGCTGTAACGGAACCCATCACTGTTTTACCCTGTTTATTATTTAATTCTTGGTTAAAATATGATCACATTGCTGTAAGGTAGATATGTTGTTTTATGTTCTACAGAATATATTGGCTCAGAATATCAAAGCTACTAGGATAATAGATAATCCTGTTACAGATAAGAAAAGTCGATTGTATAAACTGTTTTCATTCTCAGATAAGAACAAAGAAGGCTGATTTAATCATTGTCTGATTATATCAAGTTGCCTCAGGGAGGGGTGACCACACCTATTGTCCTATATGTGTATTGTGTGGGGGATATGTGACATGTTTGTGTGTTATGTGAAAAACATACTTTTACTAACTTTTAAACCCCTGGTCTGATTCATGCCATTTTTTAATATGTTGTTCCCCTTGGTGAGAGATATTGAACGGTGCTGGACTTAAAGGTGTACCCCCTGTTTTTGGGGTATATCCAGAATGTGGTTTTAATTGTGTTACCTGTTATCTGAGGGGAGGAGACGTGGGGGTTGAACCATGTATCTAATTGGCTGTGATAATTATGTGGGTGTAGCCCTTCAGAGGGCACCATTGCATAAAAGGAGATCCCCTGTCATTAAAGAATAGTTCTACTTGACCCTTCAAAACGTAGTCTCATCTTGTTCTTAGAGGGGATCGCTATATCCTACTGGGGATTGCTATGCTTTTGCATACTCCCTTGAGCTGTAACTACTGAACGCTTGTTCCTGATGTGTCCTCCTTAGAGGAGAGGTCTTCCCCACACGGTCCTGGATGCTGGAGATTCATACAGGGTGGAAGGAAGACGGCGCGGCTCCAGCTAAACTACGGCGGTTGTGGAGTCTGTGGTGGTTGAGGTGTCCGGTGCGGTGCTTGTAGGCCTCGGCGCAAACTAGGACGCGTCTATCAACGGAGGTACCCAGTCGGGGTGCCAGTAGATCCGTTACACCTTCCATCAGCTGAAGTCTAGTAGGAGGACCGTTGTAATGCGGTAACTGGTGTCATAGGGTTATCAAACTCCTCTTCCAAAACAACATCGTCCCACACCAGGTATTCCAACATAACTAATACCATCTGCTCTTTAGTGGGCTTAAAAAGGCCAAGGAGGCCAATCCTGCTCGTAAATCTCACCCGATTCATCTATCCCATTATTCTAGGATAGTAGCATCAGTGCAGGATAAGTTGTGGCGCCTGTAGAGTGAACTGAATGTGGGCCCCTGTACTGTGAGATGGCTGTGGGCCCCTGTACTGTGAGATGGCTGTGGGCCCTATACTGGATCTGGACACGGTTGCTGTACTGATTCTTGCTGAGGTTCTGGATAGAAACCTTTCAATGGGTCCACTCTTGATGGCGATGCTTTGCGGGTGTTCTGGATGGAGCTGCATGAGGTATCTGCTGAACTAGGCCCTGGTGTGGCGGGCGGTTTGAGTGGCACGCTTGTCAGCTGGGCAAGAGGTGCAATTAGAGGGGAGTAGGAAAAGAAGTAGAAGACCGTGCGTGTACAGATATCTTGGTGTTACAGGAGGTACGAGGCATGCTTATTGGCTGGTCAAGAGGTGCAATCACGGGTCAAGGGGTGCTACTAGAACTATCTGATGTTCCCACATGACCAAGTTAATGTACCTGCAATGTATGGTACAGAGGCCATTGGCCAATAGCACATTAGCATACAGGAGGACTCCTTTGTCGGCCTACCACCATGAACTTTATTAAATCCTGTGATATATTTAAAGTTCTTGTTTTCACCTCTAATCTATACATACTAATGTCATGGAGTCCCCTCTAATCTATACATACTAATGTCATGGAGTGCCCTCTAATCTATACATATTACTGTCATGGAGTCCTCTCTAATCTATAAATATTCATATTATGAAGACTTCGCTTTCAGACCCTGCACCATTTTAGTCACTATATTTTTAATTGTTTCTCCTTTATTTTTGAATTTTTTAATATCGTGTCTCAAGGACTAGACACAGTGTATTCTCAGGGAGCTCTGATTGTGGGGCCTATAGACTGGGGGGCCATAGGGTGGCTTTCTTCTTTGGATCCAGACTCACCAGTACAATATGGCTAAGTATCAACTGGATTGTTTCTTTATTATAGACTTTCTACAGTAGTTTCACGGTCTGCTTTCCAGGTGGCAGAGAGAGAAAAATAGGCGATAATAATAATAAGAAATTGTGTTTCTTCTGTGGCTCTAGTGACAGTGGAAATCCCCCAGTATGGCAGCATGATGGACTGGTCGCCAATATGGCAGCATGAATGATGGACTGGTCGCCAGTATGGCAGCATGATGGACTGGTTGCCAATATGGCACAAGAATTCCCTGTGATACCAACTTTAACACTGCAAAGCTGGTCCACTTGTTAGCCAGTAATGGCCTTTGGGTATGCTTGGGGTAATTGTATTTGGAAATGCACCTGCCAGGTCTTTACTTTCCTCTTGTTCAATGCTGGGATGTCCCATTTCCAGTTTGTGGCCATCTTTAAGAAGGTCCTGACAAGCTTGAGCTTCAGCAGAGTTTGGTGATAACTCTTTCCATATTGGTGTAGCAACTGAGGTGGATCGGCATGGCCTATGGGCAGAGGTGATGCTGTGTTTAGGTCATAGGGAATATGATCGGTACAAGTCGTATGTGCAACCACACCTAGGTTTATGGGTCGGGTGTTTGAGGGCTTGGTACAGGAGGTAATATTGGTACTATTGTTCCCTTGATACAGGCTCTGATTCCCTGTTGGGGTGGACCATTGGCACGGACCACTTCTTTATTTGGCAAAATTGAAAGTAGAAGGGAAATTGAGCAGCACCCAACTTTACTTCTCCAGTCCTGGGTGGGCTCAACTTCTCCCCACTGGTCCGGCACAGTAGCACTGAAACCCAACTGATGACCCCTGAGGAAGGGGACTTCTTCAGTGATGAGTGGGTATTTATTTAGGTTTGGACATCAGGAAGGGATACCCCATGCCTGTGCCTTCTAAGGGAAGGTCCATTGTATTAAAGGGTCAAGAAGTCCACCCTGTAGGGGGGTGTCACACTGCATTAAATAGTTAAGCACCCTGTGGGCGGTGTCCTTGCCAGTTGTGTGAGTATTTAGGAATGGGGGCAATCTTAATGTTATCTTAAAGGTAGGAATACCTACCACAACCCCACTTGGACATGGAGTCCCAGAAGAGAGTGGGGTGTTTACATCCTTACTGGGTGCCAGAGGACTGTTACATGGCCAATGGCAGTTTATTTTTTGGATTTACATTAACTCTTTAAAGGACCACTGTAGTGTATTTACAAGAAACACGTATATGTTTTCTAGACTGGATGAAGCCAGAGGCTCCCCTGATTTACGTCATTTTAGGGACCCTTTTTTTTTTACTGACCACAATAACAAATTCTTTAGTGACCGATCTTTGCACCTTAGACCTCATCTGGGTGAGAACTAATAGAAGGACCTGCTCTGCCGAGTAATGTAATCCCCCCCGCCCCCCGCCCTGTTTAATAGTCATGTAGTGGTAGCAATGATTACCTAGAACACGTGTAATCATTGCCATTAAAGTGAAACTGCTGGTCTTTGTAGTATTCGTGAGAGCAAAGGATGAGTCAACTGTCCACATGAGACTGCTTCTATAAATTAGAGGAAGGTAGGGAAAGGGTTAACTACTTCTACTGAAATGTGACATCCTTTGTATCAGTGCCTTCAATATGAAAAATGGAGGAAATACCATTAAAATACAGTGGTCCTCAGTGTCGTGAAATAAACATGTGAATGGCTGCCCACTAGAGGGAGTGGGCAATACCCAGGACCACGCTAAAGAGAGAGTAAGAAGCACACAGGTACGCTAGAGAGCGCAAGAGAGTGTGGGAAACACACACGTACACTAGAGAGCGCAAGAGAGAGAGTGAGCAATACCCAGGACCACAAGAGAGAGAGAGAGAGAGTAAGAAGCACACAGGTATGCTAGAGAGCACAAGAGAGAGAGTGGGAAACACACAGTACCACAAGAGAGAGGGTGGGAAACATCCAGGACCACTAGAGAGAGATTGGGAAATACCCAGGACCACTAGAGAGAGGATGGGACATGCACAGGACCACTAGAGAGAGGGTGGGAAATGCACAGGACCACTAGAGAGAGGGTGGGATACGCACAGGACCACTAGAGAGAGGGTGGGATACGCACAGGACCACTAGAGAGAGGGTGGGATACGCACAGGACCACAAGAGAGAGTGTGGGACATGCACAGGACCACTAGAGAGAGAGTGGGAAACACACAGGACCACTAGAGAGAGGATAGGACATGCACAGGACCACTAGAGAGAGAGAGAGAGAGAGAGAGGAAAACACACAGGACCACTAGAGAGAGGGTGGGAAACGCACAAGACCACGAGAGAGAGGGTGGGAAACGCACAGGACCACTAGAGAGAGGGTGGGAAAAGCACAGGACCACTAGAGAGAGGGTGGGAAACACACAGGACCACTAGAGAGAGGGTGGGACATGCACAGGACCACTAGAGAGAGAGTGGGAAACACACAGGACCACTATAAAGATGATGCGACATGCACAGGACCACTAGAGAGAGAGTGGGAAACACACAGGACCACTATAAAGATGATGCGACATGCACAGGACCACTAGAGAGAGGGTGGGAAACGCACAGGACAACTAGAGAGAGGGTGGGAAACGCACAGGACAACTAGAGAGAGGGTGGGAAACACACAGGACCACTAGAAAGAGGATGGGACATGCACAGGACCACTAGAAAGAGGATGGGACATGCACAGGACCACTAGAGAGAGGGTGGGAAAGCACAGGACCACTAGAGAGAGGGTGGGAAAGCACAGGACCACTAGAGAGAGGGTGGGAAACGCAAAGGACCACTAGAGAGAGAGGGAAACACACAGGACCACTAGAGAGAGGGTTGGAAACACACTGGACCACTAGAGAGAGGGGGAAACACACAGGACCTCTAGAGAGAGAGTGGGACAAGCACAGGACCACTAGAAAGATGATGCGACATGCACAGGACCACTAGAGAGAGGGTGGGACAAGCACAGGACCACTAGAGAGAGGGTGGGAAACACACAGGACCACTAGAGAGAGGGTGGGAAACACACAGGACCACTAGAGAGAAAGGGGGACAAGCACAGGACCACTAGAGCGAGGGTGGAAAACACACAGGACCACTAGAGAGAGAGATAGGGAAACACACAGGACCACTAGAGAGAGAGTGGGACATGTACAGGACCACTAGAGAGAGGATGGGACATGTACAGGACCACTAGAGAGAGGATGTGACATGCACAGGACCACTAGAGAGAGGATGGGACATGCACAGGACCACTAGAGAGAGAGAGGGTGGGAAACACACAGGACCACTAGAGAGAGGGTGGGAAAGACACAGGACCACTAGAGAGAGGGTGGGAAACACACAGGACCACTAGAGAGAGGGTGGGAAAGACACAGGACCACTAGAGAGAGAGTGGGAAAGACACAGGACCACTAGAGAGAGAGGGAAACACACAGGACCACTAGAGAGAGGGTTGGACATGCACAGGACCCGTATGTACACTGTATGGTAGCAATCAATGGACATTCACACTGGGCAGGAAACCTCACACTAGACAAGAGTGCGTACACTGGACAAGAGCGCAGAGAGACCACTAGAGAGAGGGTGGAAAACACACAGGACCACTAGAGAGAGGGTGGGAAAGACACAGGACCACTAGAGAGAGGATGGGAAAGACACAGGACCACTAGAGAGAGGGTGGGAAAGACACAGGACCACTAGAGAGAGGGTGGGAAACGCACAGGACATCTAGAGAGAGGGTGGGAAACGCACAGGACATCTAGAGAGAGGGTGGGAAACGCACAGGACCACTAGAGAGAGGGTGGAAAACACACAGGACCACTAGAAAGAGGATGGGACATGCACAGGACCACTAGAAAGAGGATGGGACATGCACAGGACCACTAGAAAGAGGATGGGACATGCACAGGACCACTAGAGAGAGGGTGGGAAACGCACAGGACCACTAGAGAGAGGGTGGGAAACGCACAGGACCACTAGAGAGAGGGTGGGAAACACACAGGACCACTAGAAAGAGGATGGGACATGCACAGGACCACTAGAAAGAGGATGGGACATGCACAGGACCACTAGAGAGAGGGTGGGAAAGCACAGGACCACTAGAGAGAGGGTGGGAAACGCAAAGGACCACTAGAGAGAGAGGGAAACACACAGGACCACTAGAGAGAGGGTTGGAAACACACTGGACCACTAGAGAGAGGGGGAAACACACAGGACCTCTAGAGAGAGAGTGGGACAAGCACAGGACCACTAGAAAGATGATGCGACATGCACAGGACCACTAGAGAGAGGGTGGGACAAGCACAGGACCACTAGAGAGAGGGTGGGAAACACACAGGACCACTAGAGAGAGGGTGGGAAACACACAGGACCACTAGAGAGAAAGGGGGACAAGCACAGGACCACTAGAGCGAGGGTGGAAAACACACAGGACCACTAGAGAGAGAGATAGGGAAACACACAGGACCACTAGAGAGAGAGTGGGACATGTACAGGACCACTAGAGAGAGGATGGGACATGTACAGGACCACTAGAGAGAGGATGTGACATGCACAGGACCACTAGAGAGAGGATGGGACATGCACAGGACCACTAGAGAGAGAGAGGGTGGGAAACACACAGGACCACTGAGAGAGGGTGGAAAACACACAGGACCACTAGAGAGAGGGTGGGAAAGACACAGGACCACTAGAGAGAGGGTGGGAAAGACACAGGACCACTAGAGAGAGGGTGGGAAACACACAGGACCACTAGAGAGAGGGTGGGAAACACACAGGACCACTAGAGAGAGGGTGGGAAAGACACAGGACCACTAGAGAGAGAGTGGGAAAGACACAGGACCACTAGAGAGAGAGGGAAACACACAGGACCACTAGAGAGAGGGTTGGACATGCACAGGACCCGTATGTACACTGTATGGTAGCAATCAATGGACATTCACACTGGGCAGGAAACCTCACACTAGACCAGAGTGCGTACACTGGACAAGAGCGCAGAGAGACCACTAGAGAGAGGGTGGAAAACACACAGGACCACTAGAGAGAGGGTGGGAAAGACACAGGACCACTAGAGAGAGAGTGGGAAACACACAGGACCACTAGAGAGAGGGTGGGAAAGACACAGGACCACTAGAGAGAGAGGGAAACACACAGGACCACTAGAGAGAGGGTGGGAAACACACAGGACCACTAGAGAGAGGGTGGGAAACACACAGGACCACTAGAGAGAGGGTGGGACATGCACAGGACCCGTATGTACACTGTATGGTAGCAATCAATGGACACTAACACTGGGCAGGATCCCTCACACTGGGCAGGATCCCTCACACTGGGCAGGAAACCTCACACTAGACCAGAGCGCGTACACTGGACAAGAGAGCACACTCCATAAGAGCGCGTTCACTGGACAAGAGCGCACACTCCATAAGAGCGCATACACTGGACAAGAGCGCACACTCCATAAGAGCGCGTACACTGGACAAGAGCGCACACTCCAGAAGAGCGCGTACACTGGACAAGAGCGCACACTCCAGAAGAGCGCGTACACTGGACAAGAGCGCACACTCCATAAGAGCGCGTACACTGGACAAGAGCGCACACTCCATAAGAGCGCGTACACTGGACAAGAGCGCACACTCCATAAGAGCGCGTTCACTGGACAAGAGCGCACACTCCATAAGAGCGCGCACACTGGACAAGAGCGCACTTGCATACAGACTACAATGATCAATGAGATGCTCCCCATGATACACTTTGTTAATAATTGAGTTTGAAGCTTCTTCATTAACCGAAAGAGAATAAAAAGGAGATCAGGAGGGCTGGGAGACCAAGAGAGAGCTGAGAGACCAAGAGAGAGAGCTGGGAGGCCGAGAGAGAGAGAGAGCTGGGAGGCCGAGAGAGAGACGGCTGGGAGACCGAGAGAGAGACGGCTGGGAGACCGAGAGAGAGACGGCTGGGAGACCGAGAGAGAGACGGCTGGGAGACCGAGAGAGAGACGGCTGGGAGACCGAGAGAGCTGGGAGACAGAACAATGGAGAATACAGAAAGTCCAGACACGTCTCCGCTCACTCCCCTGGACCCTGCTATGAAGATTAATAACCCGGCAGATATCAGTGTGATTGTGGGATACTTTGTATTGATCATTGGAGTAGGATTATGGGTAAGTATTGAATCTATGTCCAATCATGTTCAGACACGTGTTCCCCCCAATACCAGCCAGGAGAGTAGGAGAAGATGGGGGGGGGGGGGGAGAATATGAGGGAGCCAAGAACATGCAGTGAGGAAGAACATGACGCAATGTTGGAGAACATGGGAGAGAGTGGGAGGACACACATGATTATGAGGGAGCATGAGCGTGGGGGAAGATGTGATAGGTGCGGGAGGACATAAGAACATGGAGCAAGAGGGTGTGAGAATATGAGGGAGCGTGGAAGGGCATGGGGAGCGCAGAAGAACCGGATAAATGAGAAAATGTGGGGGAAAACAGTGTGAGAGCACATGAGCGTGGGACAACATGGGAGGACATAGGAACACATGGGATGACATACGAAAACATGGGAGGACATACGAAATCATGGGAGGACATACGAAATCATGGGAGGACATACGAAAACATGAGAGTGATGAGAGAGAACATGAGGGAAAGTAGGTGATCATGTGGGAATTTGAGAGCACATAGAGGGTGTAGGTGATCATGGGGGAGTGTGAGAGAACATAGAGGGTGTAGGTGATCATGGGGGAGTGTGAGAGAACTTAGAGGGTGTAGGTGATCGTGGGGGAGTGTGAGAGAACATAGAGGGTGTAGGTGAACATGGGGGAGTGTGAGAGAACATAGAGGGTGTAGGTGATCATGGGGAAGTGTGAGAGAACATAGAGGGTGTAGGTGATCATGGGGGAGTGTGAGAGAACATAGAGGGTGTAGGTGATCATGGGGGAGTGTGAGAGAACATAGAGGGTGTAGGTGATCATGGGGGAGTGTGAGAGAACATAGAGGGTGTAGGTGATCATGGGGGAGTGTGAGAGAACATAGAGGGTGTAGGTGATCATGGGGGAGTGTGAGAGAACATAGAGGGTGTAGGTGATCATGGGGAGTGTGAGAGAACATAGAGGGTGTAAGTGATCATGGGGAGTGTGAGAGAACATAGAGGGTGTAGGTGATCATGGGGGGTGTGAGAGAACATAGAGGGTGTAGGTGATCATGGGGGAGTGTGAGAGAACATAGAGGGTGTAGGTGATCATGGGGGAGTGTGAGAGAACATAGAGGGTGTAGGTGATCATGGGGGAGTGTGAGAGAACATAGAGGGTGTAGGTGATCATGGGGGAGTGTGAGAGAACATAGAGGGTGTAGGTGATCATGGGGGAGTGTGAGAGAACATAGAGGGTGTAGGTGATCATGGGAGAGTGTGAGAGAACATAGAGGATGTAAGTGATCATGGGGGAGTGTGAGAGAACATAGAGGGTGTAGGTGATCATGGGGGAGTGTGAGAGAACATAGAGGGTGTAGGTGATCATGGGGAGTGTGAGAGAACATAGAGGGTGTAGGTGAACATGGGGGAGCGTGAGAGAACATAGAGGGTGTAGGTGATCATGGGGGAGTGTGAGAGAACAGAGGGTGTAGGTGATCATGGGGGAGTGTGAGAGAACATAGAGGGTGTAGGTGATCATGGGGAGTGTGAGAGAACATAGAGGGTGTAGGTGATCATGGGGGAGTGTGAGAGAACATAGAGGGTGTAGGTGAACATGGGGGGTGTGAGAGAACATAGAGGGTGTAGGTGAACATGGGGGAGTGTGAGAGAACATAGAGGGTGTAGGTGATCATGGGGAGTGTGAGAGAACATAGAGTTTGTAGGTGATCATGGGGGGAGTGTGAGAGAACATAGAGGGTGTAGATGATCATGGGGGAGTGTGAGAGAACATAGAGGGTGTAGGTGATCATGGGAGAGTGTGAGAGAACATAGAGGGTGTAGATGATCATGGGGGAGTGTGAGAGAACATAGAGGGTGTAGGTGATCATGGGGGAGTGTGAGACAACATAGAGGGTGTAGTTGATCATGGGGGTGTGTGAGAGAACATAGAGGGTGTAGGTGATCATGGGGGAGTGTGAGAGAACATAGAGGGTGTAGGTGATCATGGGAGAGTGTGAGAGAACATAGAGGGTGTAGGTGATCATGGGGGAGTGTGAGAGAACATAGAGGGTGTAGGTGATCATGGGGGAGTGTGAGACAACATAGAGGATGTAGGTGATCATGGGGAGTGTGAGAGAACATAGAGGGTGTAGGTGATCATGGGGGAGTGTGAGAGAACATAGAGGGTGTAGGTGATCATGGGGAGTGTGAGAGAACATAGAGGGTGTAGGTGATCATGGGGGGAGTGTGAGAGAACATAGAGGGTGTAGGTGATCATGGGGAGTGTGAGAGAACATAGAGGGTGTAGGTGATCATGGGGGAGTGTGAGAGAACATAGAGGGTGTAGGTGAACATGGGGGGTGTGAGAGAACATAGAGGGTGTAGGTGAACATGGGGGAGTGTGAGAGAACATAGAGGGTGTAGGTGATCATGGGGGAGTGTGAGAGAACATAGAGGGTGTAGGTGATCATGGGGAGTGTGAGAGAACATAGAGGGTGTAGGTGATCATGGGGGAGTGTGAGAGAACATAGAGGGTGTAGGTGATCATGGGGAGTGTGAGAGAACATAGAGGGTGTAGGTGATCATGGGGGAGTGTGAGAGAACATAGAGGGTGTAGGTGATCATGGGGGAGTGTGAGAGAACATAGAGGGTGTAGGTGATCATGGGGGAGTGTGAGAGAACATAGAGGGTGTAGGTGATCATGGGGGAGTGTGAGACAACATAGAGGATGTAGGTGATCATGGGGAGTGTGAGAGAACATAGAGGGTGTAGGTGATCATGGGGGAGTGTGAGAGAACATAGAGGGTGTAGGTGATCATGGGGAGTGTGAGAGAACATAGAGGGTGTAGGTGATCATGGGGGAGTGTGAGAGAACATAGAGGGTGTAGGTGATCATGGGGAGTGTGAGAGAACATAGAGGGTGTAGGTGAACATGGGGGAGTGTGAGAGAACATAGAGGGTGTAGGTGATCATGGGGGAGTGTGAGAGAACATAGAGGGTGTAGGTGATCATGGGGAGTGTGAGAGAACATAGAGGGTGTAGGTGATCATGGGGGAGTGTGAGAGAACATAGAGGGTGTAGGTGATCATGGGGGAGTGTGGGAGAACATAGAGGGTGTAGATGATCAAGGGGGAGTGTGAGAGAACATAGAGGGTGTAGGTGATCATGGGGGAGTGTAGAACACGAGGAGCCTGGGAGAACATAGGAAGCGTGGGAGAATGGTATGTCATGGAGAGGAGGACATGAGGGTTGGGGCATGCCATGTAATATAGGACCACCTATGAAATAAATAAAAAACATGGCGGCCCAATGGGGGAACATCGTATGATTTGGGGTGCATTGAAAATATAGGAACATAGAGCCCTGTCATGGAGGATAATGGAGTGTAACGGGATGGAGTGTAGTACATCGGGCCCTCTGTGTTTGCTCATTAACTAATGGCCTCATTTACATGGTAAAGGAATGTGTAAAATGTGCTGATGGAGATGGCTCATTGCACACCAGCACTCACAGACACAACCAGCGCTCTCACACAGACACAACCAGCGCTCTCACACAGACACAACCAGCGCTCTCACACAGACACAACCAGCGCTCTCACACAGACACAACCAGCGCTCTCACAGACACAACCAGCGCTCTCAGACACAACCAGCGCTCTCACAGACATAGCCAGCGCTCACATAGACACAACCAGCGTTCTCACAGACACAACCAGCGCTCTCACACAGACACAACCAGCGCTCTCACACAGACACAACCAGCGCTCTCACAGACATAGCCAGCGCTCTCACAGAACCAGCGCTCACATAGACACAACCAGCGTTCTCACAGACACAACCAGCGCTCTCACACAGACACAACCAGCGCTCTCACACAGACACAACCAGCGCTCTCACACAGACACAACCAGCGCTCTCACATAGACACAACCAGCGCTCTCACACAGACACAACCAGCGCTCTCACACAGACACAACCAGCGCTCTCACACAGACACAACCAGCGCTCTCACACAGACACAACCAGCGCTCTCACAGACACAACCAGCGCTCTCAGACACAACCAGCGCTCTCACAGACATAGCCAGCGCTCTCACAGAACCAGCGCTCACATAGACACAACCAGCGTTCTCACAGACACAACCAGCGTTCTCACAGACACATCCAGCGCTCTCACAGACACAACCAGCGCTCACATAGACACAACCAGCGTTCTCACAGACACAACCAGCGTTCTCACAGACACATCCAGCGCTCTCACAGACATAACCAGCGCTCTCACAGACACAACCAGCGCTCTCATAGACACAACCAGCGCTCTCACAGACACAGCCAGCGTTCTCACAGACACAACCAGCGCTCTCACACAGACACAACCAGCGCTCTCACAGACACAACCAGCGCTCTCAGACACAACCAGCGCTCTCACAGACATAGCCAGCGCTCTCACAGAACCAGCGCTCACATAGACACATCCAGCGCTCTCACAGACACAACCAGCGCTCACATAGACACAACCAGCGTTCTCACAGACACAACCAGCGTTCTCACAGACACATCCAGCGCTCTCACAGACATAACCAGCGCTCTCACAGACACAACCAGCGCTCTCATAGACACAACCAGCGCTCTCACAGACACAACCAGCGCTCTCATAGACACAACCAGCGCTCTCACAGACACAGCCAGCGTTCTCACAGACACAACCAGCGCTCTCACACAGACACAACCAGCGTTCTCACAGACACAACCAGCGCTCTCAGACACAACCAGCGCTCTCACAGACATAGCCAGCGCTCTCACAGAACCAGCGCTCACATAGACACATCCAGCGCTCTCACAGACACAACCAGCGCTCACATAGACACAACCAGCGTTCTCACAGACACAACCAGCGTTCTCACAGACACATCCAGCGCTCTCACAGACATAACCAGCGCTCTCACAGACACAACCAGCGCTCTCATAGACACAACCAGCGCTCTCACAGACACAACCAGCGCTCTCATAGACACAACCAGCGCTCTCACAGACACAGCCAGCGTTCTCACAGACATAACCAGCGTTCTCACAGACACATCCAGCGCTCTCACAGACACAACCAGCGCTCTCACAGACACAACCAGCGCTCTCATAGACACAACCAGCGCTCTCACAGACACAGCCAGCGTTCTCACAGACATAACCAGCGTTCTCACAGACACAACCAGCGTTCTCACAGACACAACCAGCGCTCTCACAGACACAACCAGCGCTCTCACAGACACAACCAGCGCTCTCACAGACACAACCAGCGCTCTCACAGACACAACCAGCGCTCTCACAGGCACAACCAGCGCTCTCACAGACATAAGACAAAACCACCATTCTTACAGACATGAACAGCTCTCTCACATATATAACTAGCACTCACATATATGACCAGTGCGCTCACAGACATAACCAACACTTTAATATAGGAGGAGGGGGATGGGCGCAGTTCTCTCTTCATATGTAAAAAACCCAAATTCAGCTGATAACCAATAAATAAAGTATGACCGACCCGTTTTGGCAGGAAAGACTTCTTCAGGGTTACAGTGGTCTATCACATAGGGTCATATATCCAAGAAGACCAGTAATAAGTTATTTACCAGCACTCTCTCGCTACTTGTGGAATATGGCTAGCACTCTATTACATGACCAGCACTTTCTCAATATTTGTGAGATATAATCAGCACTCTCTCGCTACTTGTGTGACATGACCAGCACTCTCATTACTTTTGTGACATGGTCAGCACTCTGTTAAGTAACCAGCACTCTCTATTTCTGTTTGTTGGAGAAATACAGATATTCTTACATTTTTTGCGTGTATATACACAATTAGCACGCTTTCCAGTTAGTTTGATATTTTCCTGGCATTTAAGCATTAAACCAGTATTTTCCATTTTTATAAGATATTAGGTATAAAATAGTTAACTACATCTGACCCATAACTTAGCAATTTCACTTACAGATAGTACACCGATTTTTATACATAATAAGCGGTCATCTCCAAGGCCTAATAAGTGTTATGTACTGAGCACAAGTGTATCGTATAAAAAAGATGTACGCACAGATTTCACCAAAGTATGTGCCATTTTCTTATTGGATATCATAAATAAATAAAATGTATTTGGCTGTTAAGATGGATTTTTTCCCATTTGTTATGTAAACTTTATAAAATGCTATGTCTGCTGATTTTCTGTCAGTTGCAGTCAGGTGAGTGAATTAGTGGCAGCCATGTTGAACGTATTTGCTGCTAATTCTTTCTAATAAATTGTAATAATGAGAAATAACCAAAACGGACTATGTTTTTTTCTCGGTGTGATGCCTGTGAGTGGGGCGAGTATGAAATGACCAGCACTCTTTTTACTGACTAGACGCCTCTGTAATTTCTTGACTGTCTCTTCCAGTCCTTACGCCGTACAAACAGAGGCACCGTGGGGGGTTACTTCCTGGCGGGGAAGAGCATGCCCTGGGGGCCGGTGAGTATGAGTTACTTAGTCATGCTACTAAAACCATGAAAAGGGATTACCCAGAATCCCTTTGCATAGAATTGAATACCCCTGATACTCCTCATACACACCGCAGGTATTACTCTCACTGCTCCTCATGAACAGAGCACGTGATACCATTATTACCCCATACACGGAGCGGTCTTATAGAGTAATATATTGATCATGTCGTCTGACTAGACGTCCCAATGGAAGAGAGTACACCAAACATGGGAGATAACTGGGCCAATACCACCCTTGGTTCCCCATACACGGAGCAGTCTTATAGAGCGTAATATTCTCAATATTTGTATCACCAGCATGTCTCATATTAGCTGCTTCTCTATTTAGGTTGGGGCCTCTCTCTTCTCCAGTAATATCGGGAGCGGTCACTTTGTTGGGCTGGCTGGAACTGGCGCGGCGAGCGGTCTCGCAGTGGCTGGATTTGAGTGGAATGTAAAAGATTTCTTCAAATGCCTCTCATCCCGAATGTCTCATTGGCACACAGTCTCCCTCACTCTCTTTGTCTTATACACACAGTCTCTTACTCCACACGCCTTAGACACACAGTGTCTCTATCCCTCACACACACAGTGTCTCTATCCCCGCATGTCTCACACACAGTGTCTCTATCCCTCACACACAGTGTCTCTATCCTCGCATGTCTCACACACAGTGTCTCTATCCCTGCATGTCACACACACAGTGTCTCTATCCCCGCATGTCTCACACACAGTGTCTCTATCCCTCACACACAGTGTCTCTATCCCCGCATGTCACACACACAGTGTCTCTATCCCCGCATGTCTCACACACAGTGTCTCTATCCCCGCATGTCTCACACACAGTGTCTATATCCCCGCATGTCACACACACAGTGTCTCTATCCCTGCATGTCACACACACAGTGTCTCTATCCCCGCATGTCTCACACACAGTGTCTCTATCCCTCACACACAGTGTCTCTATCCTCGCATGTCTCACACACAGTGTCTCTATCCCCGCATGTCACACACACAGTGTCTCTATCCCCGCATGTCTCACACACAGTGTCTCTATCCCCGCATGTCACACACACAGTGTCTCTATCCCCGCATGTCTCACACACAGTGTCTCTATCCCCGCATGTCTCACACACAGTGTCTCTATCCCCGCATGTCTTACACACAGTGTCTCTATCCCCACATGTCTCACACACAGTGTCTCTATCCCTGCATGTCACTCACACACAGTGTCTCTATCCCTGCATGTCACTCACACACAGTGTCTCTATCCCTGCATGTCTCACACACACAGTGTCTCTATCCTCGCATGTCTCACACACAGTGTCTCTATCCCTCATACACAGTGTCTCTATCCCCGCATGTCTCACACACAGTGTCTCTATCCTCGCATGTCTCACACACAGTGTCTCTATCCCCGCATGTCTCACACACAGTGTCTCTATCCCTGCATGTCTCACACACAGTGTCTCTATCCCTCACACACAGTGTCTCTATCCCTCTCACACACAGTGTCTCTATCCCTGCATGTCTCACACACAGTGTCTCTATCCCCGCATGTCTCACACACACAGTGTCTCTATCCTCGCATGTCTCACACACAGTGTCTCTATCCCTCATACACAGTGTCTCTATCCCCGCATGTCTCACACACAGTGTCTCTATCCTCGCATGTCTCACACACAGTGTCTCTATCCCCGCATGTCTCACACACAGTGTCTCTATCCCTGCATGTCTCACACACAGTGTCTCTATCCCTCACACACAGTGTCTCTATCCCTCTCACACACAGTGTCTCTATCCCTGCATGTCTCACACACAGTGTCTCTATCCCCGCATGTCTCACACACACAGTGTCTCTATCCTCGCATGTCTCACACACAGTGTCTCTATCCCTCATACACAGTGTCTCTATCCCCGCATGTCTCACACACAGTGTCTCTATCCCCGCATGTCTCACACACAGTGTCTCTATCCTTGCATGTCTCACACACAGTGTCTCTATCCCTCACACACACAGTTTCTCTATCCCCGCATGTCTCACACACAGTGTCTCTATCCCCGCATGTCTCACACACAGGGTCTCTATCCTCGCCTGTCTCACACACAGTGTCTCTATCCCCGCATGTCTCACACACAGTGTCTCTATCCCCGCATGTCTCACACACAGTGTCTCTATCCTCGCATGTCTCACACACAGTGTCTCTATCCTCGCATGTCTCACACACAGTGTCTCTATCCCTGCATGTCTCACACACAGTGTCTCTATCCCCGCATGTCTCACACACAGTGTCTCTATCCCTCTCACACACAGTGTCTCTATCCCCGCATGTCTCACACACAGTGTCTCTATCCCAGCATGTCTCACACACAGTGTCTCTATCCCCGCATGTCTCACACACAGTGTCTCTATCCCTGCATGTCTCACACACAGTGTCTCTATCCCTGCATGTCTCACACACAGTGTCTCTATCCCTCACACACAGTGTCTCTATCCCTGCATGTCTCACACACCAGTGTCTCTATCCCTCACACACACAGTTTCTCTATCCCCGCATGTCTCACACACAGTGTCTCTATCCCCGCATGTCTCACACACAGTGTCCTCTATCCCCGCATGTCTCACACACAGTGTCTCTATCCCCATGCTCACACACAGTGTCTCTATCCCCGCATGTCTCACACACAGTGTCTCTATCCCCGCATGTCTCACACACAGTGTCTCTCTCCCCGCATGTCTCTCACACAGTGTCTCTATCCCGCATGTCTCAACACAGTGTCTCTATCCCCTGCATGTCTCACACACAGTGTCTCTATCCCCGCATGTCTCACACACAGTGTCTCTTATCCCCGCATGTCACACACCCAGTGTCTCTATCCCCTCACACACAGATGTCTCTATCCCCGCATGTCTCACACACCAGTGTCTCTATCCCTGCATGTCTCTACACACACAGTGTCTCTATCTCGCATGTCACACACACAGTTGTCTCATCCCCGCATGTCTCACACAGTGTCTCTATCCCCCGCTATTGTCTCACACACAGTGTCCTCTATCCCCGCATGTCTCTCACACACAGTGTCTCGTATGCTCCCAGCAAGTGTCTCACACACAGTGTCTCTACTATCCCGCAATGTCTCACACACAGTGTCTCTATCCCCGCATGTCCTCACACACAGTGTCTCGACTCCCTCACACACAGTGTCTCTATCCCCGCATGTCCAAACACAGTGTCTCTATCCCCGCATGTCACACACACAGTTGTCTCTATCCCCAGCATGTCCCCCACACACTAGTGTCTCTATCCCGCAATGTCCTCAACACACAGGGTCTCTATCCCCGCATGTCTCACACACAAGTGTCTCTATCCCCATGCATAGTCTCACCCACAGTGTCTCTATCCCTTGCATGTCTCTCACACCAGTGTCTCTATCATCCCCACATTCACTCACAGTGTCTCTATCCCCTCATGTCTCACACACAGTGTCTCTATCCCCTGCATGTCTCACTACACAGTGTCTCTATCCCCGCATGTCACACACACAGTTGTCTCTATCCCCTGCATGTCTCACACACAGGGTCTCTATCCTCGCATGTCTCACACACAGTGTCTCTATCCTCGCATGTCTCACACACAGTGTCTCTATCCCCGCATGTCTCACACACAGTGTCTCTATCCCCGCATGTCTCACACACAGTGTCTCTATCCCTCACACACAGTGTCTCTATCCCCGCATGTCTCACACACAGTGTCTCTATCCCCGCATGTCTCACACACAGTGTCTTTATCCCCGCATGTCTCACACACAGTGTCTCTATCCCTCTCACACACAGTGTCTCTGTCCCCGCATGTCTCACACACAGTGTCTCTATCCCTGCATGTCTCACACACAGTGTCTCTATCCCTCACACACAGTGTCTCTATCCCCGCATGTTTCACACACAGTGTCTCTATCCCCGCATGTCTCACACACAGTGTCTCTATCCCCGCATGTCTCACACACAGTGTCTCTATCCCCCGCATGTCTCACACACAGTGTCTCTATCCCCGCATGTCTCACACACAGTGTCTCTATCCCTCATACACAGTGTCTCTATCCCCGCATGTCTCACACACAGTGTCTCTATCCTTGCATGTCTCACACACAGTGTCTCTATCCCCGCATGTCTCACACATAGGGTCTCTATCCTCGCATGTCTCACACACAGTGTCTCTATCCTCGCATGTCTCACACACAGTGTCTCTATCCTCGCATGTCTCACACACAGTGTCTCTATCCCCGCATGTCTCACACACAGTGTCTCTATCCCCGGCTGTCACACACACAGTGTCTCTATCCCTCTCACACACAGTGTCTCTATCCTTGCATGTCTCACACACAGTGTCTCTATCCCCGCATGTCTCACACACAGTGTCTCTATCCTCGCATGTCTCACACACAGTGTCTCTATCCTCGCATGTCTCACACACAGTGTCTCTATCCTCGCATGTCTCACACACAGTGTCTCTATCCCTGCATGTCTCACACACAGTGTCTCTATCCCCGCATGTCTCACACACAGTGTCTCTATCCCTCTCACACACAGTGTCTCTATCCCCGCATGTCTCACACACAGTGTCTCTATCCCAGCATGTCTCACACACAGTGTCTCTATCCCCGCATGTCTCACACACAGTGTCTCTATCCCCGCATGTCTCACACACAGTGTCTCTATCCCCGCATGTCTCACACACAGTGTCTCTATCCCTGCATGTCTCACACACAGTGTCTCTATCCCTCACACACAGTGTCTCTATCCCTGCATGTCTCACACACAGTGTCTCTATCCCTGCATGTCTCACACACACAGTGTCTCTATCCTCGCATGTCTCACACACAGTGTCTCTATCCCTCACACACACAGTTTCTCTATCCCCGCATGTCTCACACACAGTGTCTCTATCCCCGCATGTCTCACACACAGTGTCTCTATCCCCGCATGTCTCACACACAGTGTCTCTATCCCTGCATGTCTCACACACAGTGTCTCTATCCCCGCATGTCTCACACACAGTGTCTCTATCCCTCTCACACACAGTGTCTCTATCCCCGCATGTCTCACACACAGTGTCTCTATCCCCGCATGTCTCACACACAGTGTCTCTATCCCCGCATGTCTCACACACAGTGTCTCTATCCCCGCATGTCTCACACACAGTGTCTCTATCCCGCATGTCTCACACACAGTGTCTCTATCCCCGCATGTCCTCACCACACAGTGTCTCTATCCCCGCATGTCTCACACACAGTGTCTCTATCCCCGCATGTCTCACACACAGTGTCTCTATCCCGCATGTCTCACACACAGTGTCTCTATCCCCGCATGTCTCACACACAGTGTCTCTATCCCCGCATGTCTCACACACAGTGTCTCTATCCCCGCATGTCTCACACACCAGTGTCTCTATCCCGCAGTCACACACAGTGTCTCTATCCCCGCATGTCTCACACACAGTGTCTCTATCCCCGCATGTCTCACACACAGTGTCTCTATCCCCGCATGTCTCACACACAGTGTCTCTATCCCTCATCTCACAGACAGTGTCTCTATCCCTCACACACACACAGTGTCCTCTATCCCCTGCATGTCTCACACACATTGTCTCTATCCCTCATTCCACACACAGTGTCTCTATCCCCGGCATGTCTCACACACAGTGTCCTCTATCCCCGCAATGTCCTCACACACAGTGTCTCTATCACCCGCATGCTCTCACACACAGTGTCTCTATCCCTCACACCACAGTGATATCTCTATCCCCGCATGTTCACACACAGTGTCTCTATCCTCACCACACACAGTGTCTCTATCCCGCATGTCACCACACCCAGTGTCTCTATCCCCGCATGTCTCACAAACAGTGTCTCTATCCCCGCATGTCTCACACACTGTGTCTCTATCCCCGCATTGTCTCACACACAGGTCTCTTTCCCAGCATGTCTCACACACAGTGTCTCTATCCCTCACAAACACCAGTGTCTCTATCCCCGCATGTCTCTCACACAGTTGTTCTCTATCCCAGCATGTCTCACACACAGTGTCTCTATACCTCCACAGGTCTCTATCCCCGCAGGTCACACACACTAGTTTGCTCTCTATCCCGCATGTCACACACACGTGTCTCTATCCCTGCATGTCTCACACACAGTGTCATCTATCCCCGCATGTCCTCACACACAGTGTCTCTATCCCACCCGCATGTCTCACACACAGTGTCTCCTATCCCCCGCATGTCTCACACACAGTGCTCTATCCCCATCCCCGCATGTCTCACACACAGTGTCTCTATCCCCCGCATGTCTCACACACCAAGCGTCTCTATCCCCGCATGTCTCACACACAGCGTCTTATCCCCTGCATGTCTCACACTACAGTGTCTCTATCCCCCCGCATGTCTCAACACAAGTGTCTCTATCCCCGCATGTCTCACCCCAACAGTGTCTCTATCCCCGCATGTCTCACACACAGTGTCTCTATCCCCGCATGACTACACACACAGTGTCTCTATGCCCGCATGTCTCACACACAGTGTCTCTATCCCCTACACACACACAGTGTCTCTATCCTGCATGTCTCACACACATTGTCTCTATCCCTCAACACACAGTGTCTCTATCCTCCCGCATGTCTCACACACAGTGTCTCTATCCCCGCATGTCTCACACACAGTGTCTCTATCCCCGCATGTCTCACACACAGTGTCTCTATCCCTGCATGTCTCACACACAGTGTCTCTATCCCTCACACACAGTGTCTCTATCCCTCTCACACACAGTGTCTCTATCCCTGCATGTCTCACACACAGTGTCTCTATCCCCGCATGTCTCACACACACAGTGTCTCTATCCTCGCATGTCTCACACACAGTGTCTCTATCCCTCATACACAGTGTCTCTATCCCCGCATGTCTCACACACAGTGTCTCTATCCCCGCATGTCTCACACACAGTGTCTCTATCCTTGCATGTCTCACACACAGTGTCTCTATCCCTCACACACACAGTTTCTCTATCCCCGCATGTCTCACACACAGTGTCTCTATCCCCGCATGTCTCACACACAGGGTCTCTATCCTCTCATGTCTCACACACAGTGTCTCTATCCTCGCATGTCTCACACACAGTGTCTCTATCCCCGCATGTCTCACACACAGTGTCTCTATCCCCGCATGTCTCACACACAGTGTCTCTATCCTCGCATGTCTCACACACAGTGTCTCTATCCCCGCATGTCTCACACACAGTGTCTCTATCCTCGCATGTCTCACACACAGTGTCTCTATCCCCGCATGTCTCACACACAGTGTCTCTATCCCTCTCACACACAGTGTCTCTATCCCCGCATGTCTCACACACAGTGTCTCTATCGCCAGCATGTCTCACACACAGTGTCTCTATCCCCGCATGTCTCACACACAGTGTCTCTATCCCCGCATGTCTCACACTCTGTGTCTCTATCCCGCATGTCTCACACACAGTGTCTCTATCCCTCACACACACAGTGTCTCTATCCCTGCATGTCTCACACACAGTGTCTCTATCCTCACACACAGTGTCTCTATCCCCGCATGTCTCACACACAGTGTCCTCTATCCCCGCATGTCTCACACACAGTGTCTCTATCCCCGCATGTCTCACACACAGTGTCTCTATCCCTCTCACACACAGTGTCTCTATCCCCGCATGGTCTCACACACAGTGTTTCTATCCCCGCATGTCTCACACACAGTGTCTCTATCCCCGCATGTCCTCACACACAGTGTCTCTATCCCCGCATGTCTCACACACAGTGTCTCTGTCCCCGCATGTCACACACACAGTGTCTCTATCCCTGCATGTCTCACACACAGTGTCTCTATCCCCGCATGTTCTCACACACAGGTGTCTCTATCCCCGCATGTCACACACACAGTGTCTCTATCCCTCACACACCAGTGTCTCTATCCTTGCATGTCTCACACACAGTGTCTCTATCACCTCACACAACACAGTTTCTCTATCCCCGCATGTCTCACACACAGTGTCTCTATCCCCGCATGTCTCACACACAGTGTCTCTATCCCCGCATGTCTCACACACAGTGTCTCTATCCTCCGCATGTCTCACACACAGTGTCTCTATCCCCGCATGTCTCACACACAGTGTCTCTATCCCCGCATGTCTCATACACAGTGTCTCTATCCCCGGCATGTCTCACACACAGTGTCTCTATCCCTCACACACAGTGTCTCTATCCCCGCATGGTCTCACACACAGTGTCTCTATCCCGCATGTCTCACACACAGTGTCTTTATCCCCGCATGTCTCACACACAGTGTCTCTATCCCTCTCACACACAGTGTCTCTATCCCTGCATGTCTCACACACAGTGTCTCTATCCCCGCATGTCTCACACACACAGTTTCTCTATCCCCGCATGTCTCACACACAGTGTCTCTATCCCCGCATGTCTCACACACAGGGTCTCTATCCTCTCATGTCTCACACACAGTGTCTCTATCCTCGCATGTCTCACACACAGTGTCTCTATCCCCGCATGTCTCACACACAGTGTCTCTATCCCCGCATGTCTCACACACAGTGTCTCTATCCTCGCATGTCTCACACACAGTGGTCTCTATCCTCGGCATGTCTCACACACAGTGTCTCTATCCCTGCATGTCTCACACACAGTGTCTCTATCCCCGCATGTCTCACACACAGTGTCTCTATCCCTCTCACACACAGTGTCTCTATCCCCGCATGTCTCACACACAGTGTCTCTATCCCAGCATGTCTCACACACAGTGTCTCTATCCCCGCATGTCTCACACACAGTGTCTCTATCCCCGCATGTCTCACACACAGTGTCTCTATCCCTGCATGTCTCACACACAGTGTCTCTATCCCTCACACACAGTGTCTCTATCCCTGCATGTCTCACACACAGTGTCTCTATCCCTCACACACACAGTTTCTCTATCCCCGCATGTCTCACACACAGTGTCTCTATCCCCGCATGTCTCACACACAGTGTCTCTATCCCCGCATGTCTCACACACAGTGTCTCTATCCCTCTCACACACAGTGTCTCTATCCCCGCATGTCTCACACACAGTGTTTCTATCCCCGCATGTCTCACACACAGTGTCTCTATCCCCGCATGTCTCACACACAGTGTCTCTATCCCCGCATGTCTCACACACAGTGTCTCTATCCCCGCATGTCTCACACACAGTGTCTCTATCCCTGCATGTCTCACACACAGTGTCTCTATCCCCGCATGTCTCACACACAGTGTCTCTATCCCCGCATGTCACACACACAGTGTCTCTATCCCTCACACACAGTGTCTCTATCCCTGCATGTCTCACACACAGTGTCTCTATCCCTCACACACACAGTTTCTCTATCCCCGCATGTCTCACACACAGTGTCTCTATCCCCGCATGTCTCACACACAGTGTCTCTATCCCCGCATGTCTCACACACAGTGTCTCTATCCCCGCATGTCTCACACACAGTGTCTCTATCCCCGCATGTCTCACACACAGTGTCTCTATCCCCGCATGTCTCACACACAGTGTCTCTATCCCCGCATGTCTCACACACAGTGTCTCTATCCCTCACACACAGTGTCTCTATCCCCGCATGTCTCACACACAGTGTCTCTATCCCCGCATGTCTCACACACAGTGTCTTTATCCCCGCATGTCTCACACACAGTGTCTCTATCCCTCTCACACACAGTGTCTCTGTCCCCGCATGTCTCACACACAGTGTCTCTATCCCTGCATGTCTCACACACAGTGTCTCTATCCCTCACACACAGTGTCTCTATCCCCGCATGTTTCACACACAGTGTCTCTATCCCCGCATGTCTCACACACAGTGTCTCTATCCCCGCATGTCTCACACACAGTGTCTCTATCCCCGCATGTCTCACACACAGTGTCTCTATCCCCGCATGTCTCACACACAGTGTCTCTATCCCTGCATGTCTCACACACAGTGTCTCTATCCCTCACACACACAGTTTCTCTATCCCCGCATGTCTCACACACAGTGTCTCTATCCCTCATACACAGTGTCTCTATCCCCGCATGTCTCACACACAGTGTCTCTATCCTTGCATGTCTCACACACAGTGTCTCTATCCCCGCATGTCTCACACACAGGGTCTCTATCCTCGCATGTCTCACACACAGTGTCTCTATCCCCGCATGTCTCACACACAGTGTCTCTATCCCTGCATGTCTCACACACAGTGTCTCTATCCCTCACACACAGTGTCTCTATCCCTGCATGTCTCACACACAGTGTCTCTATCCCTGCATGTCTCACACACACAGTGTCTCTATCCTCGCATGTCTCACACACAGTGTCTCTATCCCTCACACACACAGTTTCTCTATCCCCGCATGTCTCACACACAGTGTCTCTATCCCCGCATGTCTCACACACAGTGTCTCTATCCCCGCATGTCTCACACACAGTGTCTCTATCCCTGCATGTCTCACACACAGTGTCTCTATCCCCGCATGTCTCACACACAGTGTCTCTATCCCTCTCACACACAGTGTCTCTATCCCCGCATGTCTCACACACAGTGTCTCTATCCCCGCATGTCTCACACACAGTGTCTCTATCCCCGCATGTCTCACACACAGTGTCTCTATCCCCGCATGTCTCACACACAGTGTCTCTATCCCCGCATGTCTCACACACAGTGTCTCTATCCCTGCATGTCTCACACACAGTGTCTCTATCCCCGCATGTCTCACACACAGTGTCTCTATCCCCGCATGTCTCACACACAGTGTCTCTATCCCCGCATGTCTCACACACAGTGTCTCTATCCCCGCATGTCTCACACACAGTGTCTCTATCCCCGCATGTCTCACACACAGCGTCTCTATCCCCGCATGTCTCACACACAGCGTCTCTATCCCCGCATGTCTCACACACAGTGTCTCTATCCCCGCATGTCTCACACACAGTGTCTCTATCCCCGCATGTCTCACACACAGTGTCTCTATCCCCGCATGTCTCACACACAGTGTCTCTATCCCCGCATGTCTAACACACACAGTGTCTCTATGCCCGCATGTCTCACACACAGTGTCTCTATCCCTCACACACACACAGTGTCTCTATCCCTGCATGTCTCACACACATTGTCTCTATCCCTCACACACAGTGTCTCTATCCCCGCATGTCTCACACACAGTGTCTCTATCCCCGCATGTCTCACACACAGTGTCTCTATCCCCGCATGTCTCACACACAGTGTCTCTATCCCTCACACACACAGTGTCTCTATCCCCGCATGTCTCACACACAGTGTCTCTATCCCTCACACACACAGTGTCTCTATTCCCGCATGTCACACACACAGTGTCTCTATCCCCGCATGTCTCACACACAGTGTCTCTATCCCCGCATGTCTCACACACAGTGTCTCTATCCCCGCATGTCTCACACACAGTGTCTCTATCCCCGCATGTCTCACACACAGTGTCTCTATCCCTCACACACACAGTGTCTCTATCCCCGCATGTCTCACACACAGTGTCTCTATCCCAGCATGTCTCACACACAGTGTCTCTATCCCTCACACACAGTGTCTCTATCCCCGCATGTCACACACACAGTGTCTCTATCCCCGCATGTCACACACACAGTGTCTCTATCCCCGCATGTCACACACACAGTGTCTCTATCCCCGCATGTCACACACACAGGGTCTCTATCCCCGCATGTCTCACACACAGTGTCTCTATCCCTGCATGTCTCACACACAGTGTCTCTATCCTCGCATGTCTCACACACTGTCTCTATCCTTGCATGTCTCACACACAGTGTCTCTATCCCTCACACACACAAAGTGTCTCTATCCCCTCATGTCTCACACACAGTGTCTCTATCCCCGCATGTCTCATACACAGTGTCTCTATCCCTCACACACACAGTGTCTCTATTCCCGCATGTCACACACACAGTGTCTCTATCCCCGCATGTCTCACACACAGTGTCTCTATCCCCGCATGTCTCACACACAGTGTCTCTATCCCCGCATGTCTCACACACAGTGTCTCTATCCCCGCATGTCTCACACACAGTGTCTCTATCCCTCACACACACAGTGTCTCTATCCCCGCATGTCTCACACACAGTGTCTCTATCCCCGCATGTCTCACACACAGTGTCTCTATCCCCGCATGTCTCACACACAGTGTCTCTATCCCTGCATGTCTCATACAACGCTGACTCTTTCACACTTGATGTCTCATCTTTGTGTCTGTCTGTCTCTTAGGCGCTCTTTATTGTTCTTCTCCTGGGTTGGATCTTTGTCCCCGTCTATATGACAGCTGAGGTAAGAAGAGACAGCTCCGTAACGCTGCTTCCTGTTTTACGAATTCACCTAAAGTGTTGCATCATACATACATACATACATACATACATACATAAGTATGTAGATACAGGCATTCCTAACCTACAGTGCCTTGCAAAAGTATTCGCCCCCCTGACTTTTTACCTATTTTGTTACATTACAGCCTTAAGTTCAATGTTTTGTTAAGTTGGTGAAGTGAAATGAGAAATATATTCATAAAACTATTTTTTAGAAATAGAAAACAGAAAATTGGCATGTGCGTATGTATTCACCCCCTTTGTTATGAAGCCCATAAAAAGCTCTGGTGCAACCAATTACCTTCAGAAGTCACATAATTAGTGACATGATGTCCACCTGTGTGCAATCCAAGTGTCACATGATCTGTCATTACATATACACACACCTTTTTTGAAAAGGCCCCAGAGGCTGCAACACCTAAGCAAGAGGCACCACTAACCAAACACTGCCATGAAGACCAAGGAACTATCCAAACAAGTAAGGGACAATGTTGTTGAGAAGTACAAGTCAGGGTTAGGTTATAAAGAAATATCCAAGTCTTTGATGATCCCCAGGAGCACCATCAAATCTATCATAACCAAATGGAAAGAACATGGCGCAACAGCAAACCTGCCAAGAGACGGCCGCCCACCAAAACTCACGGACCGGGCAAGGAGGGCATTAATCAGAGAAGCAGCACAGAGACCTAAGGTAACCCTGGAGGAGCTGCAGAGATACACAGCAGAGACTGGAGTATCTGTACATAGGACGACAATAACCTGTACACTCCATAGAGTTGGGCTTTATGGCAGAGTGGCCAGAAGAAAGCCATTACTTTCAGCAAAAAAACAAAATGGCACATGTGGGAGACTCCCAAAATGTATGGAGGAAGGTCCTCTGGTCTGATGAGACTCAAACTGAACTTTTTGGCCATCAAAGAAAACGCTATGTCTGGCGCAAACCCAACACATGACCCAAAGAGCACCATCCCCACAGTGACACATGGCGGTGGCAGCATCATGCTGTGGGGATGGGACCGGGAAACTGGTCAGAGTTGAGGGAAAGATGGATGGTGCTAAATACAGGGATATTCTTGTACCTGTACCACTCTGTGTGTGATTTGAGGCTAGGACGGAGGGTCACCTTCCAGCAGGACAATGACCCTAAACACACGGCTAAAGGGGGGGAAACATGTAAATGTGTTGGAATGGCCGAGTCACAGCCCAGACCTCAATCCAATAGAAAATATCTATGGTCAGACTTAAAGATGGCTGGTCACAAGAGCAAACCATCCAACTTGAAGGAGCTGGAGCAGTTTTGCAAGGAGGAATGGGCAAAAATCCCAGTGTAAGACGTGGCGAGCGCATAGAGACTTATCCAAAGCGACTTGGAGCTGTGATTGCCGCAAAAGGTAGCTCTACACAGTATTGGCTTTAGGGGGTGAATAGCTATGCACAGGGCTTGTTCTGTTATTTTGTCCTATTTGTTGTAAATAGTGATGTCGCGAACATCACATTTTGGGTTCGCGAACAGCGGACGCAAACTTCCATCAAATGTTTGCGAACGGGCGAACATCGGCAATCCGACATAGACTTCAATGGGCAGGCGAATTTCAAAACCCACAGGGACTCTTTCTGGCCATAATAGTGATGGGAAAGTTGTTTCAAGGGGTCTAACAACTGGACTGTGGCATGCCGGAGGGGGATCCATGGCAAAACTCCCACGGAAAATTACATAGTTGATGCAGAGTCTGGTTTTAAGCCATAAAGGGCATAAATCACCTAACATTCCTAAATTGTTTGGAATAACATGCTTTAAAACATCAGGTATAATGTTGTATCGATCAGGTAGTGTAAGGGTTAGGCCCGATTCACAGTAACAGACCAATCTCCCCGTTTCATGCACCGCAAACAACCGCAAACAGTCCATTTGCACAACCGCAAACTCCCCATTTGCACAAGGTTGGATACCAAGCTAGCCATGTCCCGTTCCTTGTCCTCACTGATGTCATTGAAGGTCTCTTCCGCCACCCAGCCACCAAGGGTCCCCGAAAGGTGACAACAAGCCCCCTGGGACGCCTGCTGTGTTTGGTCTTCCACCTCCTCAAAGCCACCTTCCTCCTCTGACTCCTCTTCTTCAGACTCCTCTCTCTGCGTTGCCTCTCTCTGCATTATTATAAGGTGTGTTATGTAGTACTACTCTTATCAGTTTAATACTTGTTATGTCCACTATTAGGGGATGTGTATATGGCATTGATTTTTGGAACAGGGAAATGGAAAAAGATGCTTGGTCGGACCTCCTACTTCAAATTTGGGGCACTGCGCGTGCAATCTAAGGTGCCACCAGATAGGAGTGTCACTGTGCACTGGCAAAAGTTGGCAGAGTAGGCGCTGTAGGCCTCACACACACGCCTGTAGGCAGGCAATTGCTATTCAATCTATTACAGTCAAAAAAGTGTTGTTTTATGTCACTGTACACTACGGTTGCACCAGATATGACGTATCACTGTGCACTGGCAAAAGTTGGCAGAGTAGATGCAATAGGCTTCAAACACACGCCTGTAGGCAGGCAATTGCTATTCAATCTATTACAGTCAAAAAAGTGTTGTTTTATGTCACTGAGCACAATATAAGCTGTGAGCCTGACACAGGCAGGCAACTGAAATTAGATTACAGGAAAAAAATGGTTGTTTTCAATGTTACACCACCAGGTATGAGTAGTGAAGATGAGCACAATATAAGCTGTTAGGTGTTAGCCTGTCACACACACACGCTGGCAGGCAGGCATAGATTACACAAAAAAAAATTATAAAATAAAATAAATGATGTTCAAAGTTTCCTCAATGATAAAGTATAGGGGGCGAACTGAAAAGCGCATGCGTTTGCCATTAGAACTACAGTATTCGCGGCGATTTTCGCATGTACGCGTTCGCCGCGAATAGTTCTCCGGCGAACTGTTCGGGACATCACTAGTTGTAAATTAAATGATGCAAATCCTCAAACAATCCATGTTACTTCCAGGTTGTGAGGCAACACAACACAAAAAATGCCAACGGGGGTGAATACTTTTGCAAGGCACTGTACATACATACATACTGTGACAAAGACGGCCGTTTACCACAGGGATTTTTATAACAAAAGTTCTGCAAACAATAGATTATTTATGCAGGAGACTTGTTTATTATAGGGCTATAAACAAGGGTCCAGTAGTAGCAATTTATTTAAAGAAAAGAAATGAATAAAAATCTACTTAAATGTTCTGACTAAACATTCAGGAACACCCTGACTACACCCAGGCAGCTTCTCTGCTCTGGAGAAATGATGTACAAAGAAAACAATCAATCCGGTCGTGCTACTTCCAGCGGAGGTTCTTGTGGATCGGATACAACAGTCTCTTATATGTGGGATAGTGCCACCTTGTGGCCAGGATACACACAGACTCTTATATGTGGGATAGTGCCACCTTGTGGCCAGGATACACACAGTCTCTTATATGTGGGATAGTGCCACCTTGAGGCCAGGATACAAACAGTCTCTTATATGTGGGATAGTGCCACCTTGAGGCCAGGATACAAACAGTCTCTTATATGTGGGATAGTGCCACCTTGTGGCCAGGATACAAACAGTCTCTTATATGTGGGATAGTGCCACCTTGTGGCCAGGATACAAACAGTCTCTTATATGTGGGATAGAGCCACCTTGTGGCCAGGGTACAGGCCCACCCTTCTCTCCGAGTACCCACCCCCAGGGACCCTTGTAATGAGTACCAAGTAAACTCTAGAAGATGACGACTTGAGAAGCACAACAATCTCTTCCCTGGGGGTAATAAAGAAAAAGTAGTTTCTGACCTTTTAGTATTGTATTCGGCCTTGCAGGTGGCTTCAGTCTGCAGCGCAGGTCCTCAGCAGATTGAACATGTTTCCAAACATCAGCTTCCTTGGTTTGTCTCTCTCTGATTCTAGCATCCACACTTCAGGTGTCTGTCCTCTTACTTTCCCCCAGACTCCATTTCCTGGCTGTTAGTTCCTGTGGATTTAAATAGTCTGCTTGTTGCTTCAGGTGCTGCTAATTGCTTTAATTCTGTCATCACTGGACTAATGGACCTGATCAGCCTAGTGCTGACATATCTTCCTTCTATAATGTATCCATGGGTCCGCCTGACTTTGTGACAATACATTCATACACACATATATATACACACATTAATACATAGATACTGGCATTTCTACATACATATATTCAAACATACATTCATACATACATACACACATATATGTACATTAATACATAGATACAGGCATTCCTACATACATACGTACATACATATATACATTAATACCTACATACAGGCGTCTTACATACTTACATACACACACATAAACTGTACATTAATACTTAGATACAGGCATTCCTACATACGTACATACATACATATGTACATATATACATTAATACGTAGATACAGTCATTCCTACATGCATACTTACATAAATACATACATATAATATATACACATTAATACCTAGATACAGGCATTCCTACATACTTACATACATACGTACATACATATATACATTAATACCTATATACAGGCGTCTTACATACTTACATACACACACATAAACTGTACATTAATACTTAGATACAGGCATTCCTACATACGTACATACATACATATGTACATATATACATTAATACGTAGATACAGTCATTCCTACATGCATACTTACATAAATACATACATACATACATACATATATATACACATTAATACCTAGATACAGGCATTCCTACATACTTACATACATACGTACATATATACATTAATAACTGCATACAGGTGTCTTTCAAATTTAAAATCATGACCCTAACTTATAAAGCTTTCAGTAATGGTGCACCTCCTTAGATCTCTGCTCTAATCTCCAAATACTCCCCCACCCGCCCTCTTCTTTCTGCAAACGACCTTCTTCTTTTCTCGTCTTTTATCACCTCCTCTCACTCCAACTTCAGGACTTTTCTCGAGCTGTCCCTATTTTCTTGAACTTCTTGGCTTACTCCATCAGACTATCTCCCTACCATAAAATCTCACAAAAAACACCTGTTTAATGAAGCGTATCGCCCCCCACCCTAAAATGCACAACGCTTCTACCACCCTCTCGTGCCCTCTCGTAGCACACCCAAACCCTCTAGTTTGTAAGTTTGCCAGTTTTCAGTCTGGTTGGTGCTTTGGGGAAAGCTCTATGGACACCAGATTCTAAGCTCAAAGACGACAGGGCCCTCCATCCTCCCCATCCCCTCCATCCTCTCCATCCCCTCCATCCCCTCCATCCTCTCCATCCCCTCCATCCCCTCCATCCCCTCCATCCCCTCCATCCCCTCCATCCTCTCCATCCCCTCCATCCCCTCCATCCCCTCCATCCTCTCCATCCTCTCCATCCCCTCCATCCTCTCCATCCCCTCCATCCTCCCCATCCCCTCCCTATTCTCCATCCCCTCCATCCTCTCCATCCCCTCCATCCTCTCCATCCTGCCCATCCCCTCCATCCTCTCCATCCCCTCCATCCTCTTCATCCCCTCCATCCTCTCCATCCTCTCCATCCCCTCCATCCTCTCCATCCCCTCCATCCCCTCCATCCTCTCCATCCTCTCCCTCCCCTCCATCCTCTCCATCCCCTCCATCCTCCTTTTGCGATTTTGGTCACGCTCTGCAAGCGCCTCGCAAAATTATGACATTACCGGCCGAACGAAACTGAAAAGACATGAAAAAAAAAAAACAAATATGCCTCTAATTAACTTACACACATCACGGGGGTGGGGGGGGAGGCAGGGAGTCTGTGAGTCAGCTTGCAAGTTAATTTGAGGCATATTTGTTGTTTTTCACAATCAAAAAATCGCCTAAGCAAAAAAAAAATGGCTGCCGATAAAACCCAAGCCACTAACACATAACCCAAGTCACTAACACATAACCCAAGTCACTAACACATAACCCAAGTCACTAACACATAACCCAAGTCACTAACACATAACTCAAGGCAGTAACACATAACCTAAGGCAGTAACACAGCCCAAGACACTAACACATAACCCAAGGCAGTAACACAACTCAAGTCACTAACACATAACCCAAGGTACTAACACATAACCCAAGGCACTAACACATAACCCAAGGCAGTAACACATAACCCAAGGCAGTAACACATGACCCAAGCCACTAACACATAACCCAAGGCAGTAACACATAGCCCAAGTCACTAACACATAACCCAAGGCAGTAACACAGCCCAAGGCAGTAACACATAACCCAAGACACTAACACATAACCCAAGGCAGTAACACAACTCAAGTCACTAACACATAACCCAAGGTACTAACACATAACCCAAGGCACTAACACATAACCCAAGGCAGTAACACATAACCCAAGGCAGTAACACATGACCCAAGCCACTAACACATAACCCAAGGCAGTAACACATAGCCCAAGTCACTAACACATAACCCAAGGCAGTAACACAGCCCAAGGCAGTAACACATAACCCAAGACACTAACACATAACCCAAGGCAGTAACACAACTCAAGTCACTAACACATAACCCAAGGTACTAACACATAACCCAAGGCACTAACACATAACCCAAGGCAGTAACACATAACCCAAGGCAGTAACACATGACCCAAGCCACTAACACATAACCCAAGGCAGTAACACATAGCCCAAGTCACTAACACATAACCCAAGGCAGTAACACAGCCCAAGGCAGTAACACATAACCCAAGACACTAACACATAACCCAAGGCAGTAACACAACTCAAGTCACTAACACATAACCCAAGGTACTAACACATAACCCAAGGCACTAACACATAACCCAAGGCAGTAACACATAACCCAAGGCAGTAACACATGACCCAAGCCACTAACACATAACCCAAGGCAGTAACACATAGCCCAAGTCACTAACACATAACCCAAGGCAGTAACACATAACCCAAGGCAGTAACACATAACCCAAGGCACTAACACATAACCCAAGGCAGTAACACGTAACCCAAGGCAGTAACACAACCCAAGTCACTAACACATAACCCAAGGTACTAACACATAACCCAAGGCACTAACACATAACCCAAGGCAGTAACACATAACCCAAGGCAGTAACACATAACCCAAGTCACTAACACATAACCCAAGGCAGTAACACATAACCCAACGGCAGTAACACGTAACCCAAGGCAGTAACACTCAAGCACCAGGCTTATAAACTTACACAGGGGGAGAGGCTTGCAATGAGCAGCTAACGTACAGCATTCCCAGCCTTAACATTTTATTCCTGTCATTTTTGACGGGCAAGTAGCTAGTAATAATAATAATAATAATAATAATAATAATATATACATACATACATTCATATACACAAATAATCATACACACATACATACATTTATTTGTACAAACATTCATATGTACATACATACATACATATACATACATACATACATTGAACAATAATGTCCATCTTTTGCTGTCAGAAGATCAATAATCACATGAGTTTTTGGTCTCTTTGTTACTGGGACCTTATCCAATGGCTCCAAAGAGATATTTCAGAAGCGGTCCTACATTTGCATTTACAGTTGGACCTCGACCAGGTGTCTCCACTCCGTGTCCCGTGTCAACTTGAGCAAATGCTTATCGTAAGCCTAAAGAGACCACTTTCAATAGTGATTGCGTGACAAGAGAACAGGGATCCGAACATCAGAGAGGTCAGGTTTTTTCCTTAGACCATGAGATGATGGTCCTGTCAGAGGGCAGTATCTTTATTATCTGCACAGGAAGAGGCTTACATAAAAGAGGAGACTTACATGAAGGAGAAGACACATATGAAGGAGGGGTTTTAAATGAAGATGGAGACTTACATAAAAGAGGAGACTTACATGAAGGAGAAGACACATATGAAGGAGGGGTTTTAAATGAAGATGGAGACTTACATAAAAGAGGAGACTTACATGAAGGAGAAGACACATATGAAGGAGGGGTTTTAAATGAAGATGGAGACTTACATAAAAGAGGAGACTTACATGAAGGAGAAGACACATATGAAGGAGGGGTTTTAAATGAAGATGGAGACTTACATAAAAGAGGAGACTTACATGAAGGAGAAGACACATATGAAGGAGGGGTTTTAAATGAAGATGGAGACTTACATAAAAGAGGAGACTTACATGAAGGAGGAGACACATACGAAAGAGGGGATTTAAATGAAGTAGGGGACTTACATGAAGGTGCACGGTATGCAAACCTAAGAAAATAATATGCTGGCCAGGTGATAGAGTCTACTGGTACACATGAGGTTTCCAAGGTCAAGTGTAAGATCTACTTTATGAGTGGGATCTTCAATTACCTGCTAGAGGCCCAGGCCATGCATTGCTCAGATGAGGTTGTCTCCATATTGTGGCAGGTTGTCATCATCCCAAGCATTGAAGTATCCCAAGATAATCCACCTGGAGTGACCCAGAAGTAAGTCTGCAATAAAATCTTTCATTTCTTGAACAATCTTTTTCCATTTCCAGGAGGGAAATAAACTAAAAGCCCTGAACCCAAGACCTGATGTACTTCTGGCAGCAATGCCCTCAAACGGCCAATTGTACATCAAGACATTGTTCGCAAGTTCAAAGATGTCACCCTTCCTCCTCTCCTGTCATAGACAGTGAAGGCCTGTGTACTGTGGTGGTAGGCACCTTCCAAGATGGGGCTGAGACTTTATGGCATTTTGATTTCTGTGTAGACCTTGTTCTTATGGCTCAGATACGGCTACATGGCTTGTTTCATATATGATGTTATTATGCAGCGTTTATACCGTATGTTGCTTATAGGAGACACCTACCATCTTGTCTCTTGGCGCCCGTGTTCATATATAGATATTTAGTCTGTGTCTATGAGATAAAGTCCTTCAGAAGCAGACACATTACAGTCTACACAACATATGATACATATATGACATCCATTCTCTACCAACAAGTGCTAGTACACACAACATATAATGCATGTATGACCACAATACATGCACACATATCATCCATTTTGTCCTACACGTGCTAGTCCACACAACATATAATATGCATATGGCATATACATGGTATAGCTCACAGCTTCATTAAAGTACACAAGACCCATTCACCACAACAAGGTAGTGACCCAGAAGGGGTTCACTAGAGGTACTAGCTACAAATACCATAAAGTAATTATAGAATATATTGGTTAGTATAATGTTATGATGGGAGCCATTATGGTATATTTATCGGGTTCTGTATATACATTATTTCCACACATCCTATAATCCAATCTCTATTGGTTTTAGTCTGCATTTCTATGCATTGTATGTCCACATCACATATAATATCCTGGCCAGTCCTACCATTCTGTTGGGCGCTTTCTTTCCATTCTATACCCATATACTACAATGCATATTCTATCCAGTCCAGCGCGCACTATCCCACACTTTCTTTTTCTTTGGGGCGCTCTAGTCATGTTAGCCTCAATATCCTACCCATTCGGCTCCTTTCTATACTTTCTATTCTTTACATACTTTGAAGTCTATCTTGTGCACCTACATTTGGCCCATTGTATCTCTTGCATGATATGTACCTATATGTACAAGAGACTGTAGCAAGTAACCGCCATTCACTCATATTAATACAGGTGGTAACGATGCCAGAATATCTGAAGAAACGCTTTGGAGGACAAAGGATCCAGTTGTACCTGACGGTGCTCTCCCTGGCAATGTACATCTTCACCAAGATCTCTGTGAGTACTCAAGGCAGGATGTGTGGGGGAAAAAGGAAGTTGTCTGTTCTACCATTATACCATGCACTGACCAACATCTGATGGACAAGGTACAACTGGACATGTGAAGGATGGGCCTCACCAAGGTGATGAGCACTTTCATGGCATATGTAGAGGACGGATGACACTTTGAGCAGGGCCAGATTTACATCTCTGGGTGTGGATAGCTAGATAGCTAGATAGATAGATAGATAGATACAGTAGATATAGTATTGATCAGACCTGGGCATTTTACAGCCCACGGGCCACATCTGGCCCTTTGACTGTCCCTGTCCGGCCCACTACAGTGGCCTACAGTGGGATACACATTTGTGTCCTGGACAAAAAAACACTGCCAGTTGTAAAAGGGGGAAATTTGTGAGCAGCAGGGATGTGACTTACTGGGATGGATAGCATTCTGTAGATACTGCTCCTGGCACCGGGAAAATAAAATAAAATAAAGCTATGAAATTAATATTGAGCAGAATTAAGTTCAGAGTTTCTCATGTGGCCCCATTGGGAAATTAATTGCTCCTCCCTGGTATAGATACATAGATAGATAGATAGATAGATAGATAGATAGAGAGAGGGAGAGATAGATAGATAGATAGAATTTGGATAGACAAATATAGTAATATATATTAGGGAAGATTTGAAGGGGGCATAGGTTTATGCCCCAGGATGACAGTCAGATATGTCCACAGAAAGGACTGTCAGACAAGACAGACAAGACCAGTCAGAATATAGTACAGAAGAAAATACCATGATTCTCCTCTCTGCCTATTAGATAAACTATTTCTTCCTCATCGTCACAAGGTTGGTTTCCACCAATCACAAATAGTTACTCCCTGTTCACATGTATAGGTATAATTAGGATGTGTATGCATAATATGTTGCGTATATCTGTCTCTGCCCACTTGTAAGAGCTCTGGTTACAAGTGCTAAAATTAATTATTACTATTATGTGTGAGCTTTGTCCCAGATTGTGCCTGCCAAGTATTTTGTTATAGACTACACCATTGTACTTAATCTTAACACCTGCATGATAATATTTATTTGGGAAAATGGAGTATTGAAGTGAGATGCGTATGTCTCATAACACGCTATCTTGAGACATTCGTAACGTTTCATCTTAAAGGTCTTTCTTACCCATGTGAAAATATCTAAGACTTGGCCTGGACAAGTCTTGGTTTGATAAAGCATATTTACCAACTTAGAGGTTTATTTCATTTTAACAGGAAAATGTTTTAACTCTTCATATGATAAAAAGGCATACTATATGTGTATGTGTACGTTTACAATGGTAATAGCTATACCAATGGACACACATATAACGGAAATAATATATGTATACTAGCAAATTGCCCGTCAAACAATGACGGCAATAAAATTGTAAGCCAGGCAATGCTGTCTGCCACACAATGTGAGGCTTTTGCTTCTCTGAGCACCTTCAGCGCTCATCGCAAGCCCTGCGATGAGTGCTTGTGAATGCCATGTGTCTCTATCCAGCCTCTCCCCCTGTCCCTTCCCTGTGTGTTTCTCCTCTGTGTGTCTGCTGAATGTTTGCGTGGCGCGCGCTGACTGATGTTTGATTTATTTTAAGTCCCGCGTGCCTGGTGTTGTTGGTGTAAGTGTTACTGTCGTTGCCGTCGTATATTTTCTAAGTCCCGCATGCCTGGCGTTGTTGGTGTAAGTGTTACTGTCGTTGCCGTTGTACATTTTCTAAGTCCCGCATGCCTGGCTTTGCTCAGCCTCATTTTCATCCAATTTGAGAATTTTTGAAGTTTTTCGTCTGCCATTTCTTTTCTTGCTTAGCCGTTTCTCGGGTGACGAAACACGGCAAATAAGGCTCAAAATCGCTTGCAACTTCACTCCCAGGCCTCCTTGCTCTCTCGCTGTGCTGTGTGTGAATGTGTTTTTTTTTAATTATTAATTCTTTGTTTTTTTGTGTTTTTCAATTTCAGCTGCACTGTAGGTTGTGGCTGTGTCTTGGAGGTGTCTGTGTGTTGCACTGTAGGTTGTGGCTGTGTCTTGGAGGTGTCTGCGTGTTGCACTGTAGGTTGTGGCTGTGTCTTGGAGGAGTCTGTGTGTTGCACTGTAGGTTGTGGCTGTGTCTTGGAGGAGTCTGTGTGTTGCACTGTAGGTTGTGGCTGTGTCTTGGAGGTGTCTGCGTGTTGCACTGTAGGTTGTGGATGTGTCTTGGAGGTGTCTGTGTGTTGCACTGTAGGTTGTGGATGTGTCTTGGAGGTGTCTGTGTGTTGCACTGTAGGTTGTGGATGTGTCTTGGAGGTGTCTTTGTGTTGCACTGTAGGTTGTGGCTGTGTCTTGGAGGTGTCTGTGTGTTGCACTGTAGGTTGTGGCTGTGTCTTGGAGGTGTCTGTGTGTTGCACTGTAGGTTGTGGATGTGTCTTGGAGGTGTCTGTGTGTTGCACTGTAGGTTGTGGATGTGTCTTGGAGGTGTCTGCGTGTTGCACTGTAGGCTGTGGCTGTGCCTTGGAGGTGTCTGTGTGTTGCACTGTAGGTTGTGGATGTGTCTTGGAGGTGTCTGTGTGTTGCACTTTAGGTTGTGGCTGTGTCTTGGAGGTGTCTGTGTTTTGCACTGTAGGTTGTGGCTGTGTCTTGGAGGTGTCTGTGTGTTGCACTGTAGGTTGTGGCTGTGTCTTGGAGGTTTCTGTGTGTTGCACTGTAGGTTGTGGATGTGTCTTGGAGGTGTCTGTGTGTTGCACTGTAGGTTGTGGCTGTGTCTTGGAGGTGTCTGTGTGTTGCACTGTAGGTTGTGGCTGTGTCTTGGAGGTGTCTGTGTGTTGCACTGTAGGTTGTGGATGTGTCTTGGAGGTGTCTGCGTGTTGCACTGTAGGTTGTGGCTGTGTCTTGGAGGTATCTGTGTGTTGCACTGTAGGTTGTAGCTGTGTCTTGGAGGTGGCTGTGTGTTGCACTGTAGGTTGTGGCATTGTCTTGGAGGTGTCTGCGTGTTGCACTGTAGGTTGTGGCTGTGTCTTGGAGGTGTCTGCGTGTTGCACTGTAGGTTGTGGCTGTGTCTTGGAGGTGGCTGTGTGTTGCACTGTAGGTTGTGGCTGTGTATTGGAGGTGGCTGTGTGTTGCACTGTAGGTTGTGGCTGTGTCTTGGAGGTGTCTGTGTGTTGCACTGTAGGTTGTGGATGTGTCTTGGAGGTGTCTGTGTGTTGCACTGTAGGTTGTGGCTGTGTCTTGGAGGTGTCTGTGTGTTGCACTGTAGGTTGTGGCTGTGTCTTGGAGGTGTCTGTGTGTGGCACTGTAGGTTGTGGATGTGTCTTGGAGGTGTCTGTGTGTTGCACTGTAGGTTGTGGCTGTGTCTTGGAGGTGGCTGTGTGTTGCACTGTAGGTTGTGGATGTGTCTTGGAGGTGTCTGTGTGTTGCACTGTAGGTTGTGGCTGTGTCTTGGAGGTGTCTGTGTGTTGCACTGTAGGTTGTGGCTGTGTCTTGGAGGTGTCTGTGTGTTGCACTGTAGGTTGTGGCTGTGTCTTGGAGGTGTCTGTGTGTTGCACTGTAGGTTGTGGATGTGTCTTGGAGGTGTCTGTGTGTTGCACTGTAGGTTGTGGCTGTGTCTTGGAGGTGTCTGCGTGTTGCACTGTAGGTTGTGGCTGTGTCTTGGAGGTGTCTGCGTGTTGCACTGTAGGTTGTGGCTGTGTCTTGGAGGTGTCTGCGTGTTGCACTGTAGGTTGTGGATGTGTCTTGGAGGTGTCTGTGTGTTGCACTGTAGGTTGTGGCTGTGTCTTGGAGGTGTCTGTGTGTTGCACTGTAGGTTGTGGCTGTGTCTTGGAGGTGTCTGTGTGTTGCACTGTAGGTTGTGGCTGTGTCTTGGAGGTATCTGTGTGTTGCACTGTAGGTTGTGGCTGTGTCTTGGAGGTGTCTGCGTGTTGCACTGTAGGTTGTGGATGTGTCTTGGAGGTGTCTGCGTGTTGCACTGTAGGTTGTGGATTTGTCTTGGAGGTGTCTGCGTGTTGCACTGTAGGTTGTGGCTGTGTCTTGGAGGTGTCTGTGTGTTGCACTGTAGGTTGTGGCTGTGTCTTGGAGGTGGCTGTGTGTTGCACTGTAGGTTGTGGCTGTGTCTTGGAGGTGTCTGCGTATTGCACTGTAGGTTGTGGATGTGTCTTGGGGGTATCTGTGTGTTGCACTGTAGGTTGTGGCTGTGTCTTGGAGGTGGCTGTGTGTTGCACTGTAGGTTGTGGCTGTGTCTTGGAGGTGTCTGTGTGTTGCACTGTAGGTTGTGGCTGTGTCTTGGAGGTGTCTGCGTGTTGCACTGTAGGTTGTGGCTGTGTCTTGGAGGTGTCTGCGTGTTGCACTGTAGGTTGTGGATTTGTCTTGGAGGTGTCTGTGTGTTGCACTGTAGGTTGTGGCTGTGTCTTGGAGGTGTCTGCGTGTTGCACTGTAGGTTGTGGATTTGTCTTGGAGGTGTCTGCGTGTTGCACTGTAGGTTGTGGATGTGTGTTGGAGGTGTCTGTGTGTTGCACTGTAGGTTGTGGCTGTGTCTTGGAGGTGTCTGTGTGTTGCACTGTAGGTTGTGGATGTGTCTTGGAGGTGTCTGTGTGTTGCACTGTAGGTTGTAGCTGTGTCTTGGAGGTGTCTGTGTGTTGCACTGTAGGTTGTGGCTGTGTCTTGGAGGTGTCTGTGTGTTGCACTGTAGGTTGTGGCATTGTCTTGGAGGTGTCTGTGTGTTGCACTGTAGGTTGTGGCTGTGTCTTGGAGGTGTCTGTGTGTTGCACTGTAGGTTGTGGCTGTGTCTTGGAGGAGTCTGTGTGTTGCACTGTAGGTTGTGGCTGTGTTTTGGAGGAGTCTGTGTGTTGCACTGTAGGTTGCGGCTGTGTCTTGGAGGTGTCTGTATGTTGCACTGTAGGTTGTGGATGTGTCTTGGAGGTGTCTGTATGTTGCACTGTAGGTTGTGGCATTGTCTTGGAGGTGTCTGCGTGTTGCACTGTAGGTTGTGGATGTGTCTTGGAGGTGTCTGTGTGTTGCACTGTAGGTTGTGGCATTGTCTTGGAGGTGTCTGTGTGTTGCACTGTAGGTTGTGGCTGCGTCTTGGAGGTGTCTGTGTGTTGCACTGTAGGTTGTGGCTGCGTCTTGGAGGTGTCTGTGTGTTGCACTGTAGGTTGTGGATGCGTCTTGGAGGTGTCTGTGTGTTGCACTGTAGGTTGTGGCTGTGTCTTGGAGGTGTCTGTGTGTTGCACTGTAGGTTGTGGATGTGTCTTGGAGGTATCTGTGTGTTGCACTGTAGGTTGTGGCTGTGTCTTGGAGGTGTCTGTGTGTTGCACTGTAGGTTGTGGCTGTGTCTTGGAGGTGTCTGCGTGTTGCACTGTAGGTTGTGGCTGTGTCTTGGAGGTGTCTGCGTGTTGCACTGTAGGTTGTGGCTGTGTCTTGGAGGTGTCTGCGTGTTGCACTGTAGGTTGTGGATGTGTCTTGGAGGTGTCTGTGTGTTGCACTGTAGGTTGTGGCTGTGTCTTGGAGGTGTCGGTGTGTTGCACTGTAGGTTGTGGCTGTGTCTTGGAGGTGTCTGTGTGTTGCACTGTAGGTTGTGGCTGTGTCTTGGAGGTATCTGTGTGTTGCACTGTAGGTTGTGGCTGTGTCTTGGAGGTGTCTGCGTGTTGCACTGTAGGTTGTGGATGTGTCTTGGAGGTGTCTGCGTGTTGCACTGTAGGTTGTGGATTTGTCTTGGAGGTGGCTGTGTGTTGCACTGTAGGTTGTGGCTGTGTCTTGGAGGTGTCTGTGTGTTTCACTGTAGGTTGTGGCTGTGTCTTGGAGGTTGCTGTGTGTTGCACTGTAGGTTGTGGCTGTGTCTTGGAGGTGTCTGCGTGTTGCACTGTAGGTTGTGGATGTGTCTTGGGGGTATCTTTGTGTTGCACTGTAGCTTGTGGCTGTGTCTTGGAGGTGGCTGTGTGTTGCACTGTAGGTTGTGGCTGTGTCTTGGAGGTGTCTGCGTGTTGCACTGTAGGTTGTGGCTGTGTCTTGGAGGTGTCTGCGTGTTGCACTGTAGGTTGTGGATTTGTCTTGGAGGTGTCTGTGTGTTGCACTGTAGGTTGTGGATGTGTCTTGGAGGTGTCTGTGTGTTGCACTGTAGGTTGTAGCTGTGTCTTGGAGGTGTCTGTGTGTTGCACTGTAGGTTGTGGATGTGTCTTGGAGGTGTCTGTGTGTTGCACTGTAGGTTGTGGATGTGTCTTGGAGGTGTCTGTGTGTTGCACTGTAGGTTGTGGCTGTGTCTTGGAGGTGTCTGTGTGCTGCACTGTATGTTGTGGCATTGTCTTGGAGGTGTCTGTGTGTTGCACTGTAGGTTGTGGCTGTGTCTTGGACGTGTCTGTGTGTTGCACTGTAGGTTGTGGCTGTGTCTTGGAGGAGTCTGTGTGTTGCACTGTAGGTTGTGTCTGTGTCTTGGAGGAGTCTGTGTGTTGCACTGTAGGTTGTGGCTGTGTCTTGGAGGTGTCTGTATGTTGCACTGTAGGTTGTGGATGTGTCTTGGAGGTGTCTGTGTGTTGCACTGTAGGTTGTGGCTGTGTCTTGGAGGAGTCTGTGTGTTGCACTGTAGGTTGTGGCTGTGTCTTGGAGGGGTATTATTATTGTATATGTTGTTCGGGTGGCTTTAGGAAGCCAGTGGCATGGTGGCAGAGAGGAGCTGCAGATACCAAGAGATGAGTCTAGCGGAGGTGGAGACAAATGGGTGATGGGGAGGCCAACAAGGAGAGAGTTGCAGTCGTCGAGTCGAGATACAGTTGTGCTCAGTTTGCATACCCTCGGCGAATTGGTAATATATGCACCATTTTTAAAGAAAACACGAGTGAGCAGCAAAACGCATTTATTTTATTTCTTATGGGATTCATATCCAACTGTAGGTTATGACAGAATGGTGCCATCATAAAACACAACATGGCAACAAAGAAAAACATGAAATGGCCCTGATCAAAAGTTTCCATCCCGATTAGTTCTTATTACTGTGATTTGCCCCTTTAGCATCAATGACCGTGTGCAGGCTTTTGTAATAGTTGTCTATGAGGCCCCTAATTCTTGCAGGTGGTCTAGCTGCCCATTCGCCTTGGCACAATGCCTCCAGGTCATGCAAAGTCTTTGGTCGTCTAGCATGAAGCGCACATTTGAGATCTTCCCAGAGTGGCTCGATGAAATTAAGGTCAGGAGACTGTGATGGCCACTCCACAACCTTCACCTTTTTCTGCTGGGTCAACTTGGCCAAGTGCTTGGGGTCATTGTCATGCTGGAAAGTCCAAGAGCGTCCCATGCACAGCCTTCATGCAGAAGAATGCAAATTGTCCATCCCCCCAAAAAACATCAGTGAGCCACCACCATGCTTCACAGTGAGGATGGTATTCTTTTCACTATAGGCCTTGTTGACCCCTCTCCAAACATAGCGCTGATGGTTGTGACCATAAAGCACTGTTTTGGTCTCGTCACTCCAAATTGCAGTGTGCCAGAAGCTGTGAGGCGTGTCAAGGTGTTGTTGGACATATTGTAACTGGGCATTTTTGTGGCATTGGCGCAGTAAAGGCTTCTTTCTGGCAACTCAACCGTGCAGCTAATTTTTGTTCAAGTATCGTTGTATTGTGCTACTTGAAACAACCACACCGTCTTTTTCCAGAGCAGCCTGTATTTCTTAGGTTACCTGTGAGTTTTTCTTTGTATTCCGAACAATTCATCCGGCAGTTGTGGCTGAAATCTTTCTTGGTCTACCTGACCTTGGCTTGGTATCAAGAGATCCCCAACTTTTCCACTTCTTAATAAGTGATTGAACAGTACTGACTGGCATTTTCAAGGCTTTGGGTATCTTTTTATATCCTTTTCCATGTTTATGAAGTTCCATTACCTTGTTACGCAGATCTTTTGACAGTTATTTTCTGCTCCCTATGGCTCAGTATCTAGCCTGCTCAGTGCATCCAAGTTAGAGCTAACAAACTCATTGACTATTTATACACAGACACTAATTGCAATTTAAAAAGCCACATGCGTGAGAAATTAACCTTTAATTGACATTTTAACCTGTGTGTGTCACCTTGTGTGTCTGTAACAAGGCTAAACATTCAAGGGTATGTAAACTTGTAATCAGGGCCATTTGGGTGATTTCTGTTATCATAATGATTTAAAAAGGAGCCAAACAACTATGTGATGATAAATGGCTTCATATGATCACTATCCTTCAATAAACATTTTTTTTCGCATGATCAGTCATAGTTTTAAAATAAATGCCAAAATGTCATAATTTCTGCCGGGGTGTGCAAACTTTTGAGAACTGTATGATGAGAGAATGGATTTGAATTTTCATTGTGTCTTGTGTGAGATTGTGACGTGTTTTAGACATATTTTAGGTGAAAATTATGAGATTTTGTTATTAAATGTATGTGAGGAATAAAAAAGATGGCAGGGTCAAGTAGAACCCCAAGACAATGGGCCTGAGAGGTGGGTGTGATGATGGCATTGTCAACAGTGAGAGATATTTAAGGAGTGGAAGCTGTGGTAGAGGGTGGGAAGATTAGGAGCTCGGTCTTTGACATGTTACATTTGAGTTAACAGGGGGACATCCTGAAGGATATGCTTGAGAGGCAGTAGGCAATTGAGCACCTAATACTGAACCCTGAGGAACCCCACTTACCACACTAGTCCAATCGGAGTATGTTTCATTTATCATAACCCTTTGCTTCCTGTCATTCAGCCAGCTCTTAATCCATGAGCATATATTTACTGCATTTCCTGTATCCCTTAGTTTGGACAATAGTCTTCTGTGTGGCACTGTATAAAAAGTCTTTGCACTAGAAACAAAAAGCTTTCCCACTACAAAAGTGAGACTTACAGGTTTATAATTCCCCAGATTTGCTCTTGCTCCCTTCTTAAATATAGGTATCTGTTACGACCCCAGGAGTAAGGTGGACATGTTCACCCCTTAACCCGTCTGCTTGCTGGTATAGGGGCACCCCTAGATGGTCTGGGTTCTTACGGTCTCAGCATTTCTGACTTGTTCAGGCCGGAACATCAGTTCAGGACCTCAGGAACACATGAGGCAAAAAGCCGGCTAGGCAAAATAATACACACTTTTATCTCCATCATTCTCTAAAATTACAGATTTACTTTTTTTTATGTATCAACCATCAGAGCATACTTTAATAACTGACTCACAGCATGACAGTTACAGATGACATCATGACATTCCAAATGCAGTTAACTCCTTATGAACTGGCTACAACTAAAATGTAACATAGAGTTTAGACACATAACATCACACATTGTCTTTGTAATAAGACTAGGTGGCTGTTTTTTGCCACACAACCCCCCCCCCCCTTCCCCACCCCCACCCCGTAACCACAAGGCGGCAGACCCAGTCTGATCTCAGCGGATCGGCTTGGGGATGTCCGGGGGATTCCTCACAGATCAGTTTTCCAGTTTAGTTTGTCTGGATAACCCGTCAGCGTTGCTGCTTGGTTTCCAGGGCTGTAGCTTCTTGAGGGCCCAAACCACGGCCAGGAATTCTTTTTCGATGGCAATGTAGCTTACTTCTCGGGGTAATAATTTTCTGCTTAAGTAAGCCACCGGTTGTTCATCTCCATCGGCTCTGATTTGGCTCAATACGGCCCCCCAATCCAAACAAGTGTGAACAAGAAAACGTTTGGTTGGATTAGGAGCAGCCAGTACAGGGGCCTGTTCACACTCTGGGGCCCAGACTACCTGCCTAGGGAGGTTCTTACGGGTCAAATCAGTAAGGGGCTTGGCCAGGGCACTATTGTTGGGCACAAATTTGCGATAATACCCTGCTGTTTCCAGTAAAGCTAGGACCTGAGTCTTCGTTTGGGGGTCGGCCATTTGGCTACAGGCTCTATCTTGGCTGGTTCTGGTTTCTGTTGATCACTACCTACTCGATGGCCGAGGTACCGAACTCCAGCCATCCCTATGTGACACTTACTAGGTTTGAGGGTCAACCCTGCTTCCCTAATACGGTCTAACACTGCTCCTACGTGGGTCAGGTGTTCTGACCAAGTGTCGCTGTAAATAGCCATATCGTCCAGGTAGGCACAAGCATACTCCTGGAACCCGTCAAATAGCTGATCTACCATCCCCTGGAAAGCTGCCGGATCGTTTTTCATCCCGAAGGGCATGGTACATGGTACAGGCCAAACGGGGTGACAAACGCCCACTTGTGTATGGCATCTTTGGCAAATGGAATTTGCCAGTACCCCTTACAGAGATCTATTGTAGTGAGGTACCGCCCCAGGGCCATTTTGTCTAAAACTTTGTCTATCCTGGGCAATGGATAGGCATCAGACACCGTTGTGTCACTTAGCCTCCTATAGTCCACACAGAACCGGTTTGTTCCGTCCCGCTTTGGTACTAGCAGTACTGGGGATGCCCAGGGACTATCAGAGTGTTCGATAACCCCTAGATGAAGCACCTCATGATTCTTATTTACAGATTCAGGGATGCGGTAGGGAGTTTGGCATAGTGGTAGTTGGCCGGGGGATTCTTGGAGGACCTCCCTGTATGCAAATAGAAGGTGGGGCAGGAATCTTTCCCAGTCTTTCCTAGTGTCTGCGAATGTCCGGAGCATTTGTTTTAGCGTCCCATTTAAACGTTCGCAGAGACCATTAGACTGGGGGTGGTTTGCGGAGTTTACTTTGGGCTTAATTCCGCGTAGTCCCCAGAGTTGGTGGGTGACTTTGGCTGTAAATTGGGTGCCCTGATCCGAAATAATCTCTTGGAGAAATCCCATGCGAGAAAAGATCTGCTTCAGGGCATCCGCGACCGTCTCAGCATGGACATTGGTCAGCGCCACCGCCTCTGGGTATCTAGTGGCATAATCTACTAAGGTCAGGATGTATTTCTTGCCGGAAGGGTTTGGACTAGTTAGGGGCCCTACCAAGTCTAGGGCTAACCAGCTAAATGGTTCTTCGATAATGGGAAGGAGGGGAAGTTTTCAAATATATTTAAAAATCGCAGGCCAGAAAAAGTCCTGAGTTAGCCGGTATTTAGTACGGATGACTTTGAGATATCCGGATAACATGGGCTATCCAGAGTAATTCCTGCCTATATTTCTGAGGTCCTACCAACTATTTCATGGGGATCGGTACGGGCCCAGCCCCTATCCTCTCTGAGTTCCTGTATAGTAATCCCTTGTCCAACGAGTACCTCTCCCCCTCTAATCCTGCTTGACTGGAGGTGACCTGATCTTTGTACACTTGTAACATGGGGTCTATGGCTACCTCTTTCCCATGGGGGCACCCCAGGGCAAGTTCTCTAGGGGGGGAGACTGATTGTTTACCTGAGCCTCAGAATGTGCTGGTGGGTCTGTGGTGCGAGCCTGCTGCCGTGTGGTCACCGGGTAAATGTCTTGGGTAGAAGTTTGGGGTACAAATGTGGAAGTTAGCTGGCCCAAGTCATTCCAGAGTAGTACCTCTGCTGGTAAGTTCTGCATCAATCCTACTTCCACAACGCCCGACCCCACACCCCAGTGTAAATTAACCTTGGCAGTGGGTAAGTAGAGTTCTACTCCCCCTGCTACCCATACTGCCACAGAGCCTCTGGTACGTGCTTTGTCTGGGACCAAGTGGTTTCTAATGAGGGTTAACGTGGCTCCAGAGTCCCTTAGCCCTCCAGACACACGGTTGACCGATGATTTTGTCGGTTGTCCGACGCAGCCTGGACGGGGTCGACTTCATGTAACATCCCTAGTTGATCGTCTGGGTAGTGGGATTCGGCAGCGGGTACCGGTCTTGGTGCGGTAGCAATAGGCAGCTGCTCTGTTTGGCGGTGGTTGGCCTGGACGAACCCGCGTGTTCTGATTATGGTTCTGGGGGCATTCCCTCTGGACATGTCCCAACAGCTGGCATCAGTGACACCGGATATTGGCACGAGGTTGGTACCTGGGAGAGGAACCCGTTGCTCCTGCCCTGACAGGGTGGGACTATGGCCAGAGGTGCTGGGGACGGCACTGCAGGCTTAGACGATGGGCGAGGTGATGGGCGGTGGTGGCGCCGTGATCATAGTGTTCATCCGCCAGCCAAGCGGCGTCAGAGAGGGTAAGGGGTTTACGGTCCCTTACCCATACCTGCACCTCTGGGGTCAGTCCACTGAAGAGCTGCTCTAATCAAATCAGTTACAGCAGTTCCCGTTCTTCCATGGTTGTGGCTGAAGCCAGTTAGCCTGAACCCATCCCATGGCAGCTCTCTGTAGTCGATAAGCCCACTCGGCATGGGAGTTCTTCTCCTGTTTGTTGAGCTCCCGAAATCGGCGTCAGTATGCCTCTGTGGTGATAGCATATCGCGTTAAGATGTCCTGCTTCACCCGGTGGTAATCTTTACTGTCCTCATCTGGTACTGCCCGGTACGCCTCTGTGGCACGGCCAGACAATTTGCCTGCCAACAGAGGTACCCAATCTGCTTGTCCAACGTCATGTAAGTGGCACAGTCTTTCAAAATCTTGAAGGTACCCATCAATATCCTCTTCCGTGTCTGTGACGGTTTTAGATGCCTTGTATGGGAGCTTGGCTTTTCCTTGTGTGGTGGCTGATACTGCTGGTGACCCCGCTCTGGATCGCTGATCTGCTAGTTGTAGCTGTGTTGCCCGTTGGCCAATATGTAATCTTGTACCTTCGCCATCAGTCTGGGTACAGTTTCTTCTGATGGTGGTTCCCGGTAAAATGGCAGCCTTATCCTTGGTTCCCTTGCGACTTCACTTTTCTGCGAGCTTGGAAGGCTTGTATGCCTCAATGGCTCGCCTCACTTTGCGGGGCTCGCAAGCGGGACGCCAAATAGCAGTATGACAACTATTACATGTGATTATGACATATATGATGTGTGTGTGTGTGTGACACAATGTGGCTGTATGTGGCTGTGTACCATTAGTTATTTATGTATTATGACATATATGATGTGTGTACCATGTAGTATATAATAATACTTTGCTTGTTTTGCCCCTCTAGGTGGACATGTTCTCGGGTGCAGTGTTTATCCAGGTTGCTTTGGGCTGGAATATTTATGTCTCGGTTATTGCTCTTCTTGTTATCACCACCATATACACGGTGACCGGTGAGTATTCCTAATGTTGTACATAGACATCTTCCCCATATATGGGACTCAGATTTTTACCCGATATAACCCGAGGTGCTGGGGCCTGGCTGGATGGCAGCCCTGGGAGGTCCCTCTACATCTCACTATACTAGTACTGATGAGGTGAAGGACCCCAGACCAGAAGATTGTTATATGTATCATGATATAGACAGCAATGTCATGGAGTCCCCTCTAATCTATACATATTACTGTCATGGAGTCCCCACTAATCTATACATATTACTGTCATGGAGTCCTCTCTAATCTATACATATTACTATCATGGAGTCCCCTCTAATCTATACATATTACTGTCATGGAGTCCCCACTAATCTATACATATTACTGTCATGGAGTCCTCTCTAATCTATACATATTACTATCATGGAGTCCCCTCTAATCTATACATATTACTGTCATGGAGTCCCCTCTAATCTATACATATTACTGTCATGGAGTCTCCTCTAATCTATACATATTACTGTCATGGAGTCCCCTCTAATCTATACATATTACTGTCATGGAGTCTCCTCTAATCTATACATATTACTGTCATGGAGTCCCCTCTAATCTATACATATTACTGTCATGGAGTCCCCTCTAATCTATACATATTAATGTCATGGAGTCTCCTCTAATCTATACATATTACTGTCATGGAGTCCCCTCTAATCTATACATATTGATGTCATGGAGTCCCCTCTAATCTATACATATTGCTGTCATGGAGTCCCCTCTAATCTATACATATTAATGTCATGGAGTCCCCTCTAATCTATACATATTACTGTCATGGAGTCTCCTCTAATCTATACATATTACTGTCATGGAGTCCCCTCTAATCTATACATATTACTGTCATGGAGTCCCCTCTAATCTATACATATTACTGTCATGGAGTCCCCTCTAATCTATACATATTACTGTCATGGAGTCTCCTCTAATCTATACATATTACTGTCATGGAGTCCCCTCTAATCTATACATATTACTGTCATGGGGTCCTCTCTAATCTATACATATTAATGTCATGGAGTCCTCTCTAATCTATACATATTGCTGTCATGGAGTCCCCTCTAATCTATACATATTAATGTCATGTAGTCCCCTCTAATCTATACATATTACTGTCATGGAGTCTCCTCTAATCTATACATATTACTGTCATGGAGTCCCCTCTAATCTATACATATTACTGTCATGGAGTCCCCTCTAATCTATACATATTACTGTCATGGAGTCTCCTCTAATCTATACATATTACTGTCATGGAGTCCTCTCTAATCTATACATATTACTGTCATGGAGTCCTCTCTAATCTATACATATTACTGTCATGGAGTCTCCTCTAATCTATACATATTACTGTCATGGGGTCCTCTCTAATCTATACATATTACTGTCATGGAGTCCCCTCTAATCTATACATATTACTGTCATGGAGTCCCCTCTAATCTATACATATTACTGTCATGGAGTCCCCTCTAATCTATACATATTACTGTCATGGAGTCTCCTCTAATCTATACATATTACTGTCATGGAGTCCCCTCTAATCTATACATATTACTGTCATGGAGTCCCCTCTAATCTATACATATTACTGTCATGGAGTCTCCTCTAATCTATACATATTAATGTCATGGAGTCCCCTCTAATCTATACATATTACTGTCATGGAGTCCCCTCTAATCTATACATATTACTGTCATGGAGTCCCCTTTATCTATTTATTTTAGTTGCCCTTTTGCAGACATTTGTTTTCATTCACAGCTCTCTCTTTGTCTTGTATTATTATGTGGTTGTCTAATTGGAGCAGTCTATTGTCACCGCTGACAGTCTCTCTTGCTCTCTCTATCTAGGTGGTCTCGCTGCTCTCATGTACACGGACACGGTCCAGACCTTTGTTATAGTTGGGGGGGCCTGTGTCCTAACAGGATACGGTGAGTGATGACGATGGGAGGCCGGGGGTATATGAGGGGGGATGAGGAGTGAGTGGGGGCATGCTTGAATATGAGTGAGAGAGGTTGGTGAGAACGTGGGTGAGGGGGTAGATGTGTGTGATGGTAATTATGTGAGGGGGGTGAGGAGTGAGTGGGGGCATGCTTGAATATGAGTGAGAGAGGTTGGTGAGAACGTGGGTGAGGGGGTAGATGTGTGTGCTGGTAATTATGTAAGGGGGGTGAGGAGTGAATGGGGGCATGCATGAATATGAGTGAGAGAGGTTGGTGAGAACGTGGGTGAGGGGTAGATGTGTGTGCTGGTAATTATATGAGGGGGGATGAGGAGTGAGTGGGGGCATGCATGAATATGAGTGAGAGAGGTTGGTGAGAACGTGGGTGAGGGGGTAGATGTGTGTGCTGGTAACTATGTGAGGGGGGATGATAAGTGAGTGGGGGCATGCATGAATATGAGTGAGAGAGGTTGGTGAGATCGTGGGTGAGGGGTAGATGTGTGTGCTGGTAACTATGTGAGGGGGGGATGAGGAGTGAGTGGGGGCATGCATGAATATGAGTGAGAGAGGTTGGTGAGAACGTGGGTGAGGGGTAGATGTGTGTGCTGGTAACTATGTGAGGGGGATGAGGAGTGAGTGGGGGCATGCATGAATATGAGTGAGAGAGGTTGGTGAGAACGTGGGTGAGGGGGTAGATGTGTGTGCTGGTAACTATGTGAGGGGGGATGAGGAGTGAGTGGGGGCATGCATGAATATGAGTGAGAGAGGTTGGTGAGATCGTGGGTGAGGGGTAGATGTGTGTGCTGGTAACTATGTGAGGGGGGATGAGAAGTGAGTGGGGGCATGCATGAATATGAGTGAGAGAGTCTGGTGAGAACGTGGGTGAGGGGTAGATGTGTGTGCTGGTAACTATGTGAGGGGGGGATGAGGAGTGAGTGGGGGCATGCATGAATATGAGTGAGAGAGGCTGGTGAGAACGTGGGTGAGGGGGTAGATGTGTGTGATGGTAATTATGTGAGGGGGGTGAGGAGTGAGTGGGGGCATGCTTGAATATGAGTGAGAGAGGTTGGTGAGATCGTGGGTGAGGGGGTAGATGTGTGTGCTGGTAACTATGTGAGGGGGAATGAGGAGTGAGTGGGGGCATGCATGAATATGAGTGAGAGAGGTTGGTGAGATCGTGGGTGAGGGGTAGATGTGTGTGCTGTTAACTATGTGAGTGGGGATGAGGAGTGAGTGGGTGCATGCATGAATATGAGTGAGAGAGGTTGGTGAGATCGTGGGTGAGGGGTAGATGTGTGTGCTGTTAACTATGTGAGTGGGGATGAGGAGTGAGTGGGTGCATGCATGAATATGAGTAAGAGAGGTTGGTGAGAACGTGGGTGAGGGGTAGATGTGTGTGCTGGTAATTATGTGAGGGGGCTGAGGAGTGAGTGGGGGCATACATGAATATGAGTGAGAGAGGTTGGTGAGATCGTGGGTGAGGGGTAGATGCGTGTGCTGGTAACTATGTGAGTGGGGATGAGGAGTGAGTGGGGGCATACATGAATATGAGTGAGAGAGGTTGGTGAGATCGTGGGTGAGGGGTAGATGCGTGTGCTGGTAACTATGTGAGGGGGTTGAGGAGTGAGTGGGGGAGGGATATATGTCAGGTGGTTTGAACGTGGGTGAGGGAGTAGAACGTGTGTGCTGGAAGTCTGTAGGAGATATTATGTGGGGGGATTAGGAGTAAGTGGGGTAAGGGCATGACAGGTGGTTTAATGTGAGAGAGGGGTTGGTTCTACCAAATGCCAGAGGCTTGGAAAGATGTCAGTGGATGGTCGTGGTCCAGGGGAGTAGAGACATAAGGAGACCAGACATAGACACCAAAAGACTGGAGATATGACCTTGGAGACAAGGTGGCACCTGGTGCACTAATTGTAAAATAGATGTAAATTAGATAACAGATGTGCCTGGCATGATGAGGTCCATAGGGTCATCGAGAGTGAGACCTGACAGAACAACTACACAACAACAAGAATTCATAGGGATGATAGAATTGTAAAAACAGGGCAGTTGTGTGGTGGGGTGTGAAGATCACTTGGGACGGTCTGTTCTCTGGCCAGGAGACTCTCTAATTGCGCGGCCATTTGTCTATTCACTGCTGAGCTGGGGACAGTTACGCGTGTGCCCAGTAGTGACATCTTGTGGCCATGGCAGGGTACTGATTTTCCTTTGTGTGGGTTTACTCTATACTTTGTATTACAACTTATCATTTCATCTTCATGTCTTTCTGTCTCGCAGCATTCAATGCTGTTGGTGGGTATGACTCTCTCATGGATCGTTATATGTCTGCTGTGCCAAGTCAAGTGGGTAACGTGTCTCTCTTGTGTGCATCTCCACGTCCTGACGCTCTACACTTGCTGCGAGATGCTCAGACTGGAGACCTCCCGTGGCCAGCTTTGATCTTTGGACTGACCATAGTTTCCTCGTGGTATTGGTGCAGTGACCAGGTGAACTCTCACTCCCATTCTCTTCCATAGTAGTCACCTTCCCCCCTGCCACTGGTCCATACCTCATCCTGTCTCCAACCCAACCTTCTCTATTATCCACAATCCTAGTCACCCAATTCCAGAACTGTTTAGGACATCTTCATCTCCACTGGTCAATATCCTCTCTCCTCAAGCTCTATAGCCTCTCCTGCACTCTTCTTTCCCCTGTTCCACATGTACTACCCAAGCTCTGTAGCCTCTTCCCCCTGGTCTCTATCCTCTCTCCTCAAGCTCTATAGCCTCTTCCCCCTGGTCTCTATCCTTTCCCCTCAAGCTCTATAGCCTCTCCTGCACTCTTTTTTCCCCTTTCTCCACATGTACTATCCGAGCTCTATAGCTCCTTCTCCTGGTCTAGATCATCTCCCTGGAGCCTCCTACCATCCAGCCCTACTGCCTCTGATTCCCAGATCTGTGGCCTCTCAGCCAACAGTATGTTCTCTCTCGTCACTCTCCAGACACTCATCCCACCCATGTCCTAACAAATAACAAGTACCATTAATGCTCAATTTGTGCTCCTCATGTTGCAGGTGATTGTCCAGCGTTGTCTTGCTGCACGTTCTATCACACATGTGAAGTTGGGGTGTATATTGTGTGGGTACTTGAAGATCCTACCGATGTTCCTCATGGTCATGCCAGGAATGATCAGTCGAGTATTGTACACAGGTAACGCCACAACGCTGCATATGTGTTCCTCATGTTGTTGCATGTGATTGTCCAGTGTTGTCTTGCTGCACGCTCTATCACACATGTGAGTCGGGGGGGGGGGGGCCTTTAATATGTACATGAAGATCCGTCTCATCTTCCTCATGGTCAAGCCATGAATGACCAGCCGAGTGCTGTACACAGGTAACACCTGTCCTGTCACTGCCTTACATGCCCAGTACTGGCACCAAGTAGAACTGACCAGGAGAACAACTAAGCACATGTCCTCTCCTGTCACTGTCATATAGGCCCGGTGCTGGCACCAAGTAGAACTGACCAGGAGAACAACTGAGCACAGGTCCTCTGCTGTTACTACCTTATATGGGCCCAGTTTCTGGACTGGATCAGTGCAATAACCGGAATGGAGTCTGTGCTAGTAAAATCTTGACTGGAACAACCTCCCTGTATTGGAATGAGAGCCACAGAAAGGCCATGCTGGAGGCTTGTGTCCAAGACACAGAGGAGGATGTCTGTGGATGGTTTTGTTGCACATGCTGGTACTTCAGTATTATTCCACACTGTTTATCATCCTACCCACTTTCAAAATAAGAATGACCTTTAACACTCCATCTTTAGTAAAGGATACCATTTACAATATTGACCTGACATGTCCTTCTATCAGCCCCGGAGAAGCAATAGGCGGTCAAGAAACCTTTATCCTAGTCCATACACATCTTCATCAGTTGGAGGTGCTCTGAAGGCATGGTCAATATGAGTTTGAACGTAGGACAAACACAATAGAAAAGACGACTGTACAGAATCATCCACTGGAGTGTTGCTGCAAACGTGCCTCATAATGGGTTGGAGATGCGGTTGGATTAGGCATATCAGGCCAGGCAGCGACTACATCTACAAGGTGGGCACCATCACAGTGTCTCTGGAAAACCATGTCAGTTGGTAACCCCCAAATGAGAAAACTAGATTTACAAATACACCCAAAGTCCAGGATATATGTAATCCGAGATGCATGAATGACAATATGGTAGCAATGCATATGGCGGTGATCACACATTAAACATGACTGATGAGGAAGACTATAGAGAGGCAGGGAACCAAATAGCATGGCAGCTCTCTGGGCACAGAATGTTACACTACCAATTCCTTTACATCTTCCCATGGTCCCTATGACAAGGACATCCGTACTACCAGAGCCATGATATACAACAAGCTCTATGTAGGACATCCATTTGTAAATGCAATGGCAGAGCTCTACAATAGGACCAGAAACACCAGCAGATACGTCCTTCTGGTTCTGTATAATTCTGGATTTTGACTAATGGGTTATTTATTTATATAGCTTTATATTTAAGACTGAAGCTCAATTTAAAAAAAAAAGGCCACACATTCTGATGGCCTTAACCTAAAAGGAGGAGCTGCCAAGGCACTGACGGACATAGATAGTAGATATCCATGCTTCCTCTAGAACCACATGGAACTGAGGTTCTAACGATAACCAATACTATTCTGTGGTAGAGAATTGGATTAAAAAATAAGCACAAAGATGAAACATTTAATGGAATTGCAGCCATTGGGACACAGCTCCACCGCCATCATCAGAGTCATCCGCCTTCACAAGATCCATCTCCTGGGGGCCAAGTTCCTTTCTTTATGCCATGATAAGTCATGCCCCTAATAATAGATTAAAAAGTAATTGTAATAACCAAAACTGCATGCAATGGTCAGTGGTCATTCCAGATGTGACCTTCTGACAGTCAGTGGACAGTTAATGATTTCTTCCCAAATAGTTTTTGAGTTGGATACTGTTGCAATGAACTGGTTAAAATACTACAAAGAGATATCCATCCTTCAAGCTAAATGTCTTCTGGGTGTTCCTTTGGAGTCCAAGAGTTTGCAGAAAAATAACTGGATCGATGGTCACAAAACAACCCTCTTGCCCAAGAATTCAAGAAGTCAGAGTATGTGATGAACTGATGCACTAAACAAGGTGGTGTGTGAGTAAAATGGACAGCGGTCATTCCCAGACACCTTTTGACCCCAGAGAATAAGTCTCCAGTGACCTTAAGTAACTCCTCCTGGGAAGAACAAAGATTAGATGAGTTGTTAGACCATGATCACATTTCATGTTCCATTCTCAAAATCACAGATCCGCCCTCTTATCGAAGCTATGAAATCTTCCAGATCTAATTAAGACAACTCACCCAGAGCCTGCCAGAACATGGATAAGTCTCTGTGTCTCTCAGATCTCTATGGTCTCACGATCTCAGGTCTATGTGGTCACATGATTTGTCTCTCAGATCTCTAAGGTCTCACTATCTCAGGTCTATGTGGTCACATGATTTGTCTCTCAGATCTCTATGGTCTCACTATCTCAGGTCTATGTGGTCACATGATTTGTCTCTCTGATCTCTATGGTCTCACTATCTCAGGTCTATGTGGTCTCATGATTTTTCTCTCCGATCTCTATGGTCTCACGATCTCAGGTCTATGTGGTCTCATGATTTGTCTCTCAGATCTCTAAGATCTCTATGCTCTTGTCTCTTTCTGGTGTCTCTGGTCTCATGCTGTCTATCACATGATGCTCTCTGTCTGGTATCATGCTGTCTATCACAGGATGCTCTCTGTCTGGTATCATGCTGTCTATCACAGGATGCTCTCTGTCTGGTGTCTATCACATGATGCTCTCTGTCTGGTATCATGCTGTCTATCACAGGATGCTCTCTGTCTGGTATCATGCTGTCTATGCCATAACCTTCTTCTCTGGTGTTTCAGATGAGGTGGCCTGTGTGTTGCCGTCCCAGTGTCAGGCGGCTTGTGGTACAGACATTGGATGCTCCAACATTGCATATCCAAAGTTGGTTGTACAACTCATGCCAAATGGTTAGTTGTATCTTTGTGTCACTCATGCCCTTGTGTGTGTGTGTCTCATGCCTGTGTGTCTCATGCCTGTGTGTGTATGTGTCTCATGCTCAGTGTGTGTGTGTCATGGTCTCTGTAGTCTCATGTAGGTTCTATCAGGGCTCTGTAGTCTCATGCAGTCTCTGATGCTCAGGTGTCTGGGATACCAAGTCATCCTTGTCTCTCAGGTCCCTGTGGTCTCATGCTGCCTCTCTCTCAGGTCTATGTAGTCTCACGCTGCTTCTCTCTCAGGTCCCTGTGGTCTCATGCTGCCTCTCTCTCAGGTCTCTGTAGTCTCACGCTGCCTCTTTCAGGTCCCTGTGGTCTCATGCTGTTTCTATCTCAGAGGTGTCTGTGATCTCATGTCATCTTTCTCTCATGTCTCTGTGGCCTCATGCTGCCTCTCTCTCAGGGCTCTGTGGTCTCATGCTGCCTCTCTCTCAGGTCTCTGTAGCCTCATGCTGCCTCTCTCTCAGGTCTATGTAGTCTCACGCTGCTTCTCTCTCAGGTCCCTGTGGTCTCATGCTGCCTCTCTCTCAGGTCTCTGTAGTCTCACGCTGCCTCTTTCAGGTCCCTGTGGTCTCATGCTGTTTCTATCTCAGAGGTGTCTGTGATCTCATGTCATCTTTCTCTCATGTCTCTGTGGCCTCATGCTGCCTCTCTCTCAGGGCTCTGTGGTCTCATGCTGCCTCTCTCTCAGGTCTCTGTAGCCTCATGCTGCCTCTCTCTCAGGTCTATGTAGTCTCACGCTGCTTCTCTCTCAGGGCTCTGTGGTCTCATGCTGCCTCTCTCTCAGGTCTATGTAGTCTCACGCTGCTTCTCTCTCAGGGCTCTGCAGTCTCACGCTGCCTTTCTCTCAGGTCTGTGTAGTCTCACACTGCCTCTCTCTCAGGTCCCTGTGGTCTCATGCTGCCTCTCTCTCAGGTCTCTGTAGTCTCATGCTGCCTCTCTCTCAGGTGTCTGTGTTCTCATGCTGCCCCTCTCTCAGGTGTCTGTGTTCTAATGCTGTTTCTATCTCTGAGGTGTCTGTGATCTCTTCTCATCTTGGTCTCTCAGGTCTCTGTGGTCTCATGCTGCCTCTCTCTCAGGTCTCTGTAGCCTCATGCTGCCTCTCTCTCATGGCTGTGGTCTCATGCTGCCTCTCTCTCATGGCTCTGTGGTCTCATGCTGCTGCCTCTCTCTCATGGCTCTGTGGTCTCATGCTGCCTCTCTCTCAGGTCTCTGTAGTCTCATGCTGCCTCTCTCTCAGGTGTCTGTGTTCTCATGCTGCCCCTCTCTCAGGTGTCTGTGTTCTAATGCTGTGAGGTGACTGTGATCTCTTCTCATCTTGGTCTCTCAGGTCTCTGTAGCCTCATGCTGCCTCTCTCTCATGGCTGTGGTCTCATGCTGCCTCTCTCTCATGGCTCTGTGGTCTCATGCTGCTGCCTCTCTCTCATGGCTCTGTGGTCTCATGCTGCCTCTCATGGCTCTGTGGTCTCATGCTGCCTCTCTCTCAGGTCTGTGTGGTCTCACACTGCCTCTCTCTCAGGTCCCTGTGGTCTCATGCTGCTTCTCTCTCAGGTCTCTGTAGTCACATGCTGCCTCTCTCTCAGGTCTCTGTTCTCATGCTGCCTCTCTCTCAGGTCTCTGTGTTCTCATGCTGCCTCTCTCTCAGGTCTCTGTGTTCTCATGCTGCCTCTCTCTCAGGTCTCTGTGTTCTCATGCTGCCTCTCTCTCAGGTCTCTGTAGCCTCATGCTGCCTCTCTCTCAGGTCTCTGTAGCCTCATGCTGCCTCTCTCTCAGGTCTCTGTAGCCTCATGCTGCCTCTCTCTCAGGTCTCTGTAGTCTCATGCTGCCTCTCTCTCAGGGCTCTGTGGTCTCATGATGCCTCTCTCTCAGGGCTCTGTAGTCTCACGCTGCTTCTCTCTCAGGGCTCTGTGGTCTCATGCTGCCTCTCTCTCAGGTCTATGTAGTCTCACGCTGCTTCTCTCTCAGGGCTCTGCAGTCTCACGCTGCCTTTCTCTCAGGTCTGTGTAGTCTCACACTGCCTCTCTCTCAGGTCCCTGTGGTCTCATGCTGCTTCTCTCTCAGGTCTCTGTAGTCACATGCTGCCTCTCTCTCAGGTCTCTGTTCTCATGCTGCCTCTCTCTCAGGTCTCTGTGGTTTCATGCTGCCTCTCTCTCAGGTCTCATGCTGCCTCTCTCTCAGGTCTCTGTGGTCTCATGCTGCCTCTCTCTCAGGGCTCTGTAGTCTCATGTAGGCTCTGGTGCTCAGGTCTCTGTGGTTTCACACAGTCTATTTCTCAGGTCTCTTGCTGTCTCTATCTCGGAGGTATCTGTAATCTCATGCCACCTTTGTCTCACAGGTCTCCGTGGTCTCATGCTCGCTGTCATGCTGGCCGCTCTCATGAGCAGTCTAGCCTCGATATTTAACAGCAGCAGCACTCTGTTTACAATGGACATCTGGAGAAGATTGAGACCTCAAGCTGCAGAGAAAGAGCTACTGCTGGTGGGAAGGTGACACAATAGCCCCTGAAACTACCTAAACTTTCGAGACCTCTCTGATCATGGATCATTAGATTATCAATCACATGAACAAAAAGAGACAGCATGGAGTCTAACTGAATTGTCTCCGAGTATAAGAGCGTTTTCGTGCTTCCTTTTCTCCCTCCATCCCGGTAACTCTAGACTTGATACCGGTTGTTGAGACGGTGAAGGCGGCCTGAGGGGCCTGATGGACATTCAGACTCCATGTTATCTCCTATAGGAACCAGATCCTTCTGGGATTGGGTAAGAGGGTCCAACCAGCAGGTGGAAGTACCAAATGTCAGAGGTACCAAGAGTCATGATGGCTCTCTAGCAACGTGTAGACAGTCTGGTGGGTCTCCATATAGTAAGGATCCCGTGGTTAGGTCTCTCTATGCCTCATTATCTCTCTCTAGCAGAGTGTAGTCAGAGGATGTCTCTCTGCCGGGTGTGGTTTAATCTATGTCTCAGTAGGTCTTTGTCTCTCTCTCTGCAGGGTGTGGACAGTCTTTCTCGTGGCAATCAGCATTGCGTGGATCCCCGTGGTCCAGGCCGCTCAAGGAGGGCAGTTATTTGATTACATCCAGTCGGTGGCAAGTTTCTTGGCCCCGCCCATTGCTGCCGTCTTTTTCTTGGCCATGTTTGTAAAAAGGGTCAATGAACCGGTGAGATTTGTAGCCAAAAAAGAAAGGACGCTTAGACCATGGCACCACTCCCCCCCCCCCCCCCAGCACACAGGCACTTGGAACATGCCACCGCTCCCCCTACCCCACAGGCACTTGGAACATGCCACCAACACCACTCCAACCACATAGGCACATCGGCATGCCACCACTCCCCCGCTCACACAGGCACTCAGAACATACCACCCACCCCCCAATCACACAGGCACTTAGAGCATGCCACCACTTCCCCTGATTACACCGGCACTTAGAGCATGCCACCAACACCACTCCAACCACACAGGCACTCGGAGCATGCCACCAACACCACCCTTACCACACAGGTACTCTGAGCATGCCACCAACACCACCCTTACCACACAGGTACTCTGAGCATGCCACCAACACCACCCCCACCACACAGGCACTCGGATCATGCCACCAACACCACCCTAACCACACAGGCACTCGGATCATGCCACCAACACCACTCCAACCACACACAGACACATAGGCATGCCACCACTCCCCCAATCACACAGGCACTCGGAGCATGCCACAAACACCACCCTAACCACACAGGCACTCTGAGCATGCCACAAACACCATCCTAACCACACAGGCACTCGGATCATGCCACCAACACCATCCCCACCACACAGGCACTCGGAGCATGCCACCACTCCCCCTACCACACAGGCACTTGGAGCATGCCACCACTCCCCCTATCACACAGGCACTCGGAGCATGCCACCACTCCCCCTACCACACAGGCACTTGGAGCATGCCACCAACACCACTCCAACCACACAGGCACTCGGAGCATGCCACCAACACCACCCTTACCACACAGGTACTCTGAGCATGCCACCAACACCACCCTTACCACACAGGTACTCTGAGCATGCCACCAACACCACCCCCACCACACAGGCACTCGGATCATGCCACCAACACCACCCTAACCACACAGGCACTCGGATCATGCCACCAACACCACTCCAACCACACACAGACACATAGGCATGCCACCACTCCCCCAATCACACAGGCACTCGGAGCATGCCACAAACACCACCCTAACCACACAGGCACTCTGAGCATGCCACAAACACCACCCTAACCACACAGGCACTCGGATCATGCCACCAACACCATCCCCACCACACAGGCACTCGGAGCATGCCACCACTCCCCCTATCACACAGGCACTCGGAGCATGCCACCACTCCCCCTACCACACAGGCACTTGGAGCATGCCACCAACACCACCCCCACCACACAGGCACTCGGATCATGCCACCAACACCACCCTAACCACACAGGCACTCGGATCATGCCACCAACACCACTCCAACCACACACAGACACATAGGCATGCCACCACTCCCCCGCTCACACAGGCACTCAGAACATACCACCCACCCCCCAATCACACAGGCACTTAGAGCATGCCACCACTTCCCCTGATTACACCGGCACTTAGAGCATGCCACCAACACCACTCCAACCACACAGGCACTCGGAGCATGCCACCAACACCACCCTTACCACACAGGTACTCTGAGCATGCCACCAACACCACCCTTACCACACAGGTACTCTGAGCATGCCACCAACACCACCCCCACCACACAGGCACTCGGATCATGCCACCAACACCACCCTAACCACACAGGCACTCGGATCATGCCACCAACACCACTCCAACCACACACAGACACATAGGCATGCCACCACTCCCCCAATCACACAGGCACTCGGAGCATGCCACAAACACCACCCTAACCACACAGGCACTCTGAGCATGCCACAAACACCATCCTAACCACACAGGCACTCGGATCATGCCACCAACACCATCCCCACCACACAGGCACTCGGAGCATGCCACCACTCCCCCTACCACACAGGCACTTGGAGCATGCCACCACTCCCCCTATCACACAGGCACTCGGAGCATGCCACCACTCCCCCTACCACACAGGCACTTGGAGCATGCCACCAACACCACTCCAACCACACAGGCACTCGGAGCATGCCACCAACACCACCCTTACCACACAGGTACTCTGAGCATGCCACCAACACCACCCTTACCACACAGGTACTCTGAGCATGCCACCAACACCACCCCCACCACACAGGCACTCGGATCATGCCACCAACACCACCCTAACCACACAGGCACTCGGATCATGCCACCAACACCACTCCAACCACACACAGACACATAGGCATGCCACCACTCCCCCAATCACACAGGCACTCGGAGCATGCCACAAACACCACCCTAACCACACAGGCACTCTGAGCATGCCACAAACACCACCCTAACCACACAGGCACTCGGATCATGCCACCAACACCATCCCCACCACACAGGCACTCGGAGCATGCCACCACTCCCCCTATCACACAGGCACTCGGAGCATGCCACCACTCCCCCTACCACACAGGCACTTGGAGCATGCCACCACTCCCCCTACCATACACTGCACTCACTCATTCCCAACAGACACACATCAAAGGATCAGAAACCAACCACACTCACAAACATACTACACTCCACACACTACAAACCTTCTGCCCCCGCCATACCCACTACCCTAATCACATCCTATCACTTATAAGGACCTCGGCCGACTAGAACACACTGCTCATCACCCACCATATTTGTGCTCTCTCCTGTACAGGGAGCCTTCTGGGGCCTGGTGGGGGGGCTGCTCCTGGGATTGTGTCGTATGATACCAGAGTTTGCCTTCGGTTCTGGAACCTGTTCAGCCCCCAGTGCCTGCCCCCCGATAATCTGTGGGGTTCATTATCTCTACTTTGCTATCATTCTCTTCCTGTGCTCTGCAGCAATCATCCTTGGGGTGTCATACTGTACCCCAGCAATCCCAGATCATCAGGTAAGATCTCAAGTGGTGACTGCTGAACCTTTCTTAATGACCAGTCCTTCCATTGATCTGCCCTCCTTGTGTGGCCCAAACTCGCTTTTCAAAAGCTCTTCTTTTACCTTAGAGCCTAAATTTGTATTCAGAGTTTCTAAAGTCAACATTGTTCATTCCTCCCCTTGTACCCTAAAGCTGGCTCTTCCAATCCCACTCTCATTCAGCCCCCCCACCACACCCTTAGCCATCATGTCACAGCTCATACTTGTTTATCCTTTAGCAAACAAGCCCTCCCACCACCCTCTGGCACGGGAGCCCTCCCTGCTCCCACCGTCCCCCTTGGCCGGCGAGCCCTCCCTGCGCCCACCGCCCCCCTTGGCCGGCGACCCCTCCCTGCGCCTACCGTCCCCTTGGCATGTGAGCCCTCCCTCCGCCTACCGTCCCCTTGTAATGAGCCCTCCATGTGCCCACCACCCCCTTGGCCGGCGACCCCTCCCTGCGCCCACCGTCCCCTTGGCATGTGAGCCCTCCCTCCGCCTACCGTCCCCTTGGCATGTGAGCCCTCCATGCGCCCACCGTCCCCTTGGCATGTGAGCCCTCCATGCGCCCACCGTCCCCATGGCATGTGAGCCCTCCATGCGCCCCCTGTACATCAGCTTCTAAACAAATATCCTGCTCCTCTCCTTGCATTGAAGAAACCGCCATGATCTCCAACCTTGCATTACATTTATTAGCTCAAGGCATTCAGTCCCCTGTGGGACAATAATGTCATTTGGGGAAGTGGGGAGAGAGGGAGTGGAAACAAACAGGAGGTAGATGTATCGTTGGTGAGCCCGATCTCCTCTCACCCCACGTCTTCTCTTCCCCAGCTCTATCGCTTGGTGTTCAGCCTCCGACACAGCAAGGAACCGCGAGAAGAAAAAAAGCAACCAGGTAACAGGACACGGTCACCAACAGAAGAGAGACAAGGGTCACAAGGGAAACAAGGCAATGAGACCGTGACATGAGAGACATGTAGGGACCAGGAACTGAACAGAGAGGAAGCACGTGAGGGACACATGGGGGAAAAGGCCGAGAGATGGGAGAGGGATGGTAGAGGGACACAGAGACATGAAACACGGGAGGGACACATGGGGACAAATACATGACAGGCAGGTGATGCGAGAGAGATGGAAGAGGGATACAGAGACATGAAACACATGAGGGACACATGGGGACAAATACATGACAGGGATGGGAGTCATGCCATAGACACAGACATTATGGCATGTGCAGAGAAGGAATACGACACGGAAATAGAATCAGAGAAGTGAGAACAAAAAAAATCAAAAAGGCAAATGACACCCCAAGGACAAGAACCGCACGCAAGTCACATTGTGACCCCACTATAATGTTTGACCCTACTAATCCATCTCTCTCTCTCCCAGACGTCCATGGCCCAAACACCCAGGCTTCTGTAGAAGTGCCAGACACCCAGGAGGACCCAACGCAAGCCCAGAAGCAGGCTCCGTCATTACCAGATATCAGAGAGGAGCCCTCACTTGCCAATCTGGTTAATATCAACGCACTCGTCATGATGACCTGCGCAGTCTTCTTGTGGGCGTATTACGCATGAGACAGAAGAATTGGAAGAACAAACTTAAAGCCGTTACTTGTGTTCACAATAAATGTTAATAAAGGTCTATAAATAACCAGCAGACTTGTTTACTTCATCCGTACAACATTCACTTTATAGCACAACGAAGAATAACTTTGGGCTAGACCCATGAAGGACAGCTGGTCAATCTTGGTCATGGAGTTCTCTCCTCAGTATAGGAGTGTCCTCCAGGTTTTTTTTTTCCATGGGTGTGACATCTCCGTCCTCTTCAGTAATGATGGTGTGTTGGCCCTCTCTCTCCAGTTTGGGGTTGATTACAATTGTCCTTTGATTTGGCTAAACTTCATGGAAGATACGAGTGGAGGAACAGTCGTAATTCTCCTGGGGTATAGCCAGTTTGATCTTGGGTTAGTCCTCCTAAGGCAAAGCATAATATGGAGGTCAATCTTCATGGTGCAAGTCTCCACTCTGGTCCTCCTCCAATACTGCCACGTTCCTCAGGACTTGTGGGTGGATCTGCAATTTACGCAGGGTAGTGCGGAAGTACTTTGGTGGGAGACATCGCAGTACAATAGGGGGGCCACCTGATGGGGCTGGCAATGTGATCTGTGCAGCATGAAGATGTAGAGGGATATGTCGCGCCTTAGGAAGGGTAATCCCAAGAGCCTGAAGAACCGAGGGAGGGGGTTTCTGTTGGAAGAAGAGGAGGAAGATTAATAGTGGCCAGACAATTGGTGGGATCCGGACACCTTAAGCGGCCAGTTTAGTCACATGTTTTCTATGTGGGCTTTTTAATAACAATATTTGATAATGTGCAAAATGTTTTTAAAAAGGAAAAAATAATCAAAATAATAATAAATTATCTCATTTAAATAACGCCAACAAGTTCCACCAAATGTCCTCCCCCCAGAGACAGTCAGAGCTCAGCGTTACCTGAGGAGCGAGACGGCCCCAGTGAGAGTATTTGTGATCTCCTAGAATTGGACAACTCAAGGCAAGAGCGAGATGGACACGGAGCTGATGCTTCACCCCTAGAGTTCAAGAGACAGATATTAACCAAAAAGCACACGAGACAGAGCACACGAGACAGATTTTAATCCTTAGAGACAATACACAAGAAATAGACATTAGCTAGCAGAAAGAGCGTGCAAGAACGGCCAACCATCCCAAACAACAAGAAAAATATTTCATTCATATAGAGAGAGAGCAAGACACAAATTATGTTGGCGCCAAGAGAGAGCACAAGGGATGTACAGAGAGCGCAAGAAATGTAAAACAACCCTGAGAGAGAGAGGAAGAGACAGACATACATTAAACTCCCTTAGAGCGTACATTACTCCCTTCCTGAAAGCATGAGACAGATGTTAACCCCTAAGGGAGTCACCGTTGGCACTCACTAAAGAGAGTGCAAGAGACAACTTAATAAAAGGTATACATTAGTGACCTGTAATTGGCTTCAACTCCACCAGGGAGACATCTTTGGCCTCTCCCAATACACGATATTGTGTCACGGCCTCTCGTGCAGAACGACTCACGCGCACTCTTTGCAGAGCACCATCTTGGGACGTTCGGAAACGTGGACATAGGCCCATCTATAAGAAAATCAATACTCAGCGAGGTAGAAGTGTATAGTGTAGGGAGAGAGAGAGACAGACAGAGCGAGACAGAGGGAAAAGGGAGAGAGGAGTATATGAGACTGTCACAAAGTGGGGAAGAGTGAAAGACTTGAACTACCACAAAAAGAAAGAAGAATAGTGGAAAGATGGGGAAGGGAAAGATACAAGACTGCAACATATGAAGTGGAGAGGAGACAGAGAAGGGACAGATGAGCCAGCCATGGAAGAAATAACACTGAAAAAAGGAAGAGAAAAGGTGGCAAGTGAGAGGAGGAGAAGGAGGGAGAGACTGGGGGCATCTGACTGCCTGGCGCTCATGGCTGTGTGTGAAGAGAGTGAGAGCAGGAGAAGGAGGGAGAGACTGGGGGGGCGTCTGACTGCCTGGCGCTCATGGCTGTGTGTGAAGAGAGTGAGAGGAGGAGAAGGAGGGAGAGACTGGGGGGGCGTCTGACTGCCTGGCGCTCATGGCTGTGTGTGAAGAGAGTGAGAGGCAGTAGAATGAGATCACCTTGTAATGTTTCTGGGGTCCAGGGGTCTCCCGCTCTATCAAAGGAATGTCCACAATTCCCTCCAGTGGAGATGGGACCCCAAGACACAATGCCCTATAAAAAGAGAGAGTGCTGTAAATGTAATGTATAGATCCTGGGCCCCTCGCTCCGCTCCATGCACGTATCTTCTATTGTGCTTTGCTCTCATAGGGGAGCTAAGCCAACTCTCATATCGGCACCCGAGGGGCGCGCACCCCCACCGGCACATGCTGGAATTGGCGCGCTCACCAGTACACCTTCTGTGCATGATGCTCTCGTAGTGTCTCCTGGACTCTATTAGCCGACTCGTCGCTCCTTGCTAGGATTAAAGTGCCGCTGGTGTCTCTGTCCAATCGGTGGCACAGTCTAAGAGGTTCTGCCCCCCTCCCAAAAAGCATCTGAGAGAGTGCTGGGAGAAGCGACGCCACACTGTGCCGCACATCAGGGCCACCTGGAGAATAACATTAGAAAAGAGAGACATTAAACGGACAAGATACCCCACCAACCACCATGTGGCCTCCACCCCAGTCATGTCTCTTGGAAAAACAGCTCAATGCACACACTGAGCGCGGCGCTCCGCAAGCGCTAATGGAAAAACCCAACGCCCAGTCCGGAATTGGTACATCAGGTGTACTAACGGGGATCCAGGTACAGCAGCTGTGTACCATCAAAGAGGCGCAAAACCACACAACACAGGGGGGCATTTTCAAGACCGGATATCTCATCTTATACTGTCCTGTATGCAAATAGTTCCTTGGACACTACGGACAAGTGAGATGACCAGCAGACAGGAGCTGCCTACAAGACACTACGGACAAGCGAGATGGCCAGCAGACAGGAGCTGCCTACAGGACACTACGCACAAGCGAGATGGCCAGCAGACAGGACCTGCCTACAGGACACTACGGACAAGCGAGATGACCAGCAGACAGGACCTGCCTACAAGACACTACGGACAAGCGAGATGGCCAGCAGACAGGACACTACAGACAAGCATGATGGCCAGCAGACAGGACACTACGGAAAAGCGAGATGGCCAGCAGACAGGACACTACGGAAAAGCGAGATGGCCAGCAGACAGGACACTACGGACAAGCGAGGTGGCCAGCAGACAGGAGCTGCCTACAAGACACTACGGACAAGCGAGATGACCAGCAGACAGGAGCTGCCTACAAGACACTACGGACAAGCGAGATGGCCAGCAGACAGGACACTACGGACAAGCGAGATGGCCAGCAGACAGGACACTACGGACAAGCGAGATGGCCAGCAGACAGGACACTACGGAAAAGCGAGATGGCCAGCAGACAGGACACTACGGAAAAGCGAGATGGCCAGCAGACAGGACACTACGGACAAGCGAGATGGCCAGCAGACAGGAGCTGCCTACAAGACACTACGGACAAGCGAGATCACCAGCAGACAGGAGCTGCCTACAGAGACACTACGGACAAGCGAGATGACCAGCAGACAGGAGCTGCCTACAAGACACTACGGACAAGCGAGATGGCCAGCAGACAGGACACTACGGACAAGCGAGATGGCCAGCAGACAGGACACTACGGAAAAGCGAGATGGCCAGCAGACAGGACACTACGGAAAAGCGAGATGGCCAGCAGACAGGACACTACGGAAAAGCGAGATGGCCAGCAGACAGGACACTACGGACAAGCGAGATGGCCAGCAGACAGGAGCTGCCTACAAGACACTACGGACAAGCGAGATGACCAGCAGACAGGAGCTGCCTACAAGACACTACGGACAAGCGAGATGGCCAGCAGACAGGACACTACGGACAAGCGAGATGGCCAGCAGACAGGAGATGCCTACAAGACACTACGGACAAGCGAGATGACCAGCAGACAGGAGCTGCCTACAAGACACTACGGACAAGCGAGATGACCAGCAGACAGGAGCTGCCTACAAGACACTACGGACAAGCGAGATGGCCAGCAGACAGGACACTACGGACAAGCGAGATGGCCAGCAGACAGGAGCTGCCTACAAGACACTACGGACAAGCGAGATGACCAGCAGACAGGAGCTGCCTACAAGACACTACGGACAAACGAGATGGCCAGCAGACAGGACACTACGGAAAAGCGAGATGGCCAGCAGACAGGACACTACGGAAAAGCGAGATGGCCAGCAGACAGGACACTACGGACAAGCGAGATGGCCAGCAGACAGGAGCTGCCTACAAGACACTACGGACAAGCGAGATCACCAGCAGACAGGAGCTGCCTACAAGACACTACGGACAAGCGAGATGGCCAGCAGACAGGACACTACGGACAAGCGAGATGGCCAGCAGACAGGACACTACGGACAAGCGAGATGGCCAGCAGACAGGACACTACGGAAAAGCGAGATGGCCAGCAGACAGGACACTACGGAAAAGCGAGATGGCCAGCAGACAGGAGCTGCCTACAAGACACTACGGACAAGCGAGATGACCAGCAGACAGGAGCTGCCTACAAGACACTACGGACAAGCGAGATGGCCAGCAGACAGGACACTACGGACAAGCGAGATGGCCAGCAGACAGGAGCTGCCTACAAGACACTACGGACAAGCGAGATGACCAGCAGACAGGAGCTGCCTACAAGACACTACGGACAAGCGAGATGACCAGCAGACAGGAGCTGCCTACAAGACACTACGGACAAGCGAGATGACCAGCAGACAGGAGCTGCCTACAAGACACTACGGACAAACGAGATGGCCAGCAGACAGGACACTACGGAAAAGCGAGATGGCCAGCAGACAGGACACTACGGAAAAGCGAGATGACCAGCAGACAGGAGCTGCCTAAAAGACACTACGGAAAAGCGACATGGCCAGCAGACAGGACACTACGGAAAAGCGAGATGGCCAGCAGACAGGAGCTGCCTAAAAGACACTACGGACAAGCGAGATGGCCAGCAGACAGGAGCTGCCTACAAGACACTATGGAAAAGCGAGATGACCAGCAGACAGGAGCTGCCTACAAGACACTATGGAAAAGCGAGATGACCAGCAGACAGGAGCTGCCTACAAGACACTACGGAAAAGCAAGATGACCAGCCAGCAGACAGGACACTACGGAAAAGCGACATGGCCAGCAGACAGGACACTACGGAAAAGCGAGATGACCAGCCAGCAGACAGGAGCTGCCTACAAGACACTACGGACAAGCGAGATGACCAGCCAGCAGACAGGAGCTGCCTACAAGACACTACGGACAAGCGAGATGACCAGCCAGCAGACAGGAGCTGCCTACAAGACACTACGGACAAGCGAGATGACCAGCCAGCAGACAGGAGCTGCCTACAAGACACTACGGACAAGCGAGATGACCAGCCAGCAGACAGGAGCTGCCTACAAGACACTACGGACAAGCGAGATGACCAGCCAGCAGACAGGAGCTGCCTACAAGACACTACGGACAAGCGAGATGACCAGCCAGCAGACAGGAGCTGCCTACAAGATACTACGGACAAGCGAGATGACCAGCCAGCAGACAGGAGCTGCCTACAAGACACTACGGACAAGCGAGATGACCAGCCAGCAGACAGGAGCTGCCTACAAGACACTACGGACAAGCGAGATGACCAGCCAGCAGACAGGAGCTGCCTACAAGACACTACGGACAAGCGAGATGACCAGCCAGCAGACAGGAGCTGCCTACAAGACACTACGGACAAGCGAGATGACCAGCCAGCAGACAGGAGCTGCCTACAAGACACTACGGACAAGCGAGATGACCAGCCAGCAGACAGGAGCTGCCTACAAGACACTACGGACAAGCGAGATGGCCAGCAGACAGGACACTACGGAAAAGCGAGATGGCCAGCAGACAGGAGCTGCCTACAAGACACTACGGACAAGCGAGATGACCAACAGACAGGAGCTGCCTACAAGACACTACGGACGAACGAGATGGCCAGCAGACAGGACACTACGGAAAAGCGAGATGGCCAGCAGACAGGACACTACTGAAAAGCGAGATGACCAGCAGACAGGAGCTGCCTACAAGACACTACGGACAAGCGAGATGGCCAGCAGACAGGACACTACGGAAAAGCGAGATGGCCAGCAGACAGGACACTACGGAAAAGCGAGATGGCCAGCAGACAGGAGCTGCCTACAAGACACTACAGACAAGCGAGATGACCAGCAGACAGGAGCTGCCTACAAGACACTACGGACAAACGAGATGGCCAGCAGACAGGACACTACAGAAAAGCGAGATGGCCAGCAGACAGGACACTACGGAAAAGCGAGATGACCAGCAGACAGGAGCTGCCTACAAGACACTACGGACAAGCGAGATGGCCAGCAGACAGGACACTACGGAAAAGCGAGATGGCCAGCAGACAGGACACTACGGAAAAGCGAGATGGCCAGCAGACAGGAGCTGCCTACAAGACACTACGGACAAGCGAGATGACCAGCAGACAGGAGCTGCCTACAAGACACTACGGACAAACGAGATGGCCAGCAGACAGGACACTACGGAAAAGCGAGATGGCCAGCAGACAGGACACTACGGAAAAGCGAGATGGCCAGCAGACAGGAGCTGCCTACAAGACACTACGGACAAGCGAGATGACCAGCAGACAGGAGCTGCCTACAAGACACTAGGGACAAGCGAGATGGCCAGCAGACAGGACACTACGGAAAAGCGAGATGGCCAGCAGACAGGACACTACGGAAAAGCGAGATGACCAGCAGACAGGAGCTGCCTACAAGACACTACGGAAAAGCGACATGGCCAGCAGACAGGACACTACGGAAAAGCGAGATGGCCAGCAGACAGGAGCTGCCTACAAGACACTACGGAAAAGCGACATGGCCAGCAGACAGGACACTACGGAAAAGCGAGATGGCCAGCAGACAGGAGCTGCCTACAAGACACTACGGACAAGCGAGATGACCAGCAGACAGGAGCTGCCTACAAGACACTACGGAAAAGCGAGATGACCAGCAGACAGGAGCTGCCTACAAGACACTACGGACAAACGAGATGGCCAGCAGACAGGACACTACGGAAAAGCGAGATGGCCAGCAGACAGGAGCTGCCTACAAGACACTACGGACAAGCGAGATGACCAGCAGACAGGAGCTGCCTACAAGACACTAGGGACAAGCGAGATGGCCAGCAGACAGGACACTACGGAAAAGCGAGATGGCCAGCAGACAGGACACTACGGAAAAGCGAGATGACCAGCAGACAGGAGCTGCCTACAAGACACTACGGAAAAGCGACATGGCCAGCAGACAGGACACTACGGAAAAGCGAGATGGCCAGCAGACAGGAGCTGCCTACAAGACACTACGGAAAAGCGACATGGCCAGCAGACAGGACACTACGGAAAAGCGAGATGGCCAGCAGACAGGAGCTGCCTACAAGACACTACGGACAAGCGAGATGACCAGCCAGCAGACAGGAGCTGCCTACAAGACACTACGGACAAGCGAGATGACCAGCCAGCAGACAGGAGCTGCCTACAAGACACTACGGACAAGCGAGATGACCAGCCAGCAGACAGGAGCTGCCTACAAGACACTACGGACAAGCGAGATGACCAGCCAGCAGACAGGAGCTGCCTACAAGACACTACGGACAAGCGAGATGACCAGCCAGCAGACAGGAGCTACCTACAAGACACTACGGACAAGCGAGATGACCAGCCAGCAGACAGGAGCTGCCTACAAGACACTACGGACAAGCGAGATGACCAGCCAGCAGACAGGAGCTGCCTACAAGACACTACGGACAAGCGAGATGACCAGCCAGCAGACAGGAGCTGCCTACAAGACACTACGGACAAGCGAGATGACCAGCCAGCAGACAGGAGCTGCCTACAAGACACTACGGACAAGCGAGATGACCAGCCAGCAGACAGGAGCTGCCTACAAGACACTACGGACAAGCGAGATGACCAGCCAGCAGACAGGAGCTGCCTACAAGACACTACGGACAAGCGAGATGACCAGCCAGCAGACAGGAGCTGCCTACAAGACACTACGGACAAGCGAGATGACCAGCCAGCAGACAGGAGCTGCCTACAAGACACTGCGGACAAGCGAGATGACCAGCCAGCAGACAGGAGCTGCCTACAAGACACTGCGGACAAGCGAGATGACCAGCCAGCAGACAGGAGCTGCCTACAAGACACTGCGGACAAGCGAGATGACCAGCCAGCAGACAGGAGCTGCCTACAAGACACTGCGGACAAGCGAGATGACCAGCCAGCAGACAGGAGCTGCCTACAAGACACTGCGGACAAGCGAGATGACCAGCCAGCAGACAGGAGCTGCCTACAAGACACTGCGGACAAGCGAGATGACCAGCCAGCAGACAGGAGCTGCCTACAAGACACTACGGACAAGCGAGATGACCAGCCAGCAGACAGGAGCTGCCTACAAGACACTACGGACAAGCGAGATGACCAGCCAGCAGACAGGAGCTGCCTACAAGACACTACGGACAAGCGAGATGGCCAGCAGACCGGAGCTGCCTACAAGACACTACGGACAAGCGAGATGACCAGCAGACAGGAGCTGCCTACAAGACACTACGGAAAAGCGAGATGACCAGCAGACAGGAGCTGCCTACAAGACACTACGGACAAGCAAGATGACCAGCAGACAGGAGCTGCCTACAAGACACTACGGAAAAGCGACATGGCCAGCAGACAGGACACTACGGAAAAGCGAGATGACCAGCCAGCAGACAGGAGCTGCCTACAAGACACTACGGACAAGCGAGATGACCAGCCAGCAGACAGGAGCTGCCTACAAGACACTACGGACAAGCGAGATGACCAGCCAGCAGACAGGACACTACGGACAAGTGAGATGACCAGCAGACAGGAGCTGCCTACAAGACACTACGGAAAAGCGACATGGCCAGCAGACAGGACACTACGGAAAAGCGAGATGACCAGCCAGCAGACAGGAGCTGCCTACAAGACACTACGGACAAGCGAGATGACCAGCCAGCAGACGGGACACTACGGACAAGTGAGAGGGCCAGCAGACAGGACACTACGGACAAGTGAGAGGGCCAGCAGACAGGACACTACGGACAAGTGAGAGGGCCAGCAGACAGGACACTACGGACAAGTGAGAGGGCCAGCAGACAGGACACTACGGACAAGTGAGATGACCAGCAGACAGGAGCTGCCTACAAGACACTACGGACAAGTGAGATGGTCAGCAGACAGGACACTACGGACAATTGAGATGGTCAGCAGACAGGACACTACGGACAAGTGAGATGGCCAGCAGACGGGACACCACGGACAAGTGAGATGGTCAGCAGACGGGACACTACGGACAAGTGAGATGGCCAGCAGACAGGAGCTGCCTACAGGACACTACGGACAAGTGAGATGGCCAGCAGACAGGACACTACGGACAAGCGAGATGGCCAGCAGATAGGACACTACGGACAAGCGAGATGACCAGCAGACAGGAGCTGCCTACAAGACACTACGGACAAGCGAGATGGCCAGCAGACAGGACCTGCCTACAAGACACTACGGACAAGCGAGATGGCCAGCAGACAGGACCTGCCTACAAGACACTATGGACAAGCGAGATGGCCAGCAGATAGGACACTACGGACAAGTGAGATGACCAGCAGACAGGAGCTGCCTACAAGACACTACGGACAAGCGAGATGGCCAGCAGACAGGACCTGCCTACAGGACACTACGGACAAGCGAGATGGCCAGCAGACAGGACCTGCCTACAGGACACTACGGACAAGCGAGATGGCCAACAGACAGGAGCTGCCTACAAGACACTACGGACAAGCGAGATGGCCAGCAGACAGGACCTGCCTACAAGACACTACGGACAAGTGAGAGGGCCAGCAGACAGGACACTACGGACAAGTGAGAGGGCCAGCAGACAGGACACTACGGACAAGCGAGATGGCTAGCAGACAGGACACTACGGACAAGTGAGATGACCAGCAGACAGGAGCTGCCTACAAAGCACTACGGACAAGTGAAATGACCAGCAGACAGGACCTGCCTACAAAGCACTACGGACAAGTGAGATGACCAGCAGACAGGACCTGCCTACAAGGCACTACGGACAAGTGAGATGACCTGCCTACAAGACACTACGGACAAGCGAGATGACCAGCAGACAGCACTTGCCTACAAGACACTACGGACAAGCGAGATGGCCAGCAGACAGGACACTACGGACAAGTGAGATGACCAGCAGACAGGAGCTGCCTACAAAGCACTACGGACAAGTGAGATGACCAGCAGACAGGACCTGCCTACAAGGCACTACGGACAAGTGAGATGACCTGCCTACAAGACACTACGGACAAGCGAGATGACCAGCAGACAGCACTTGCCTACAAGACACTACGGACAAGCGAGATGGCCAGCAGACAGGACACTACGGACAAGTGAGATGACCAGCAGACAGGAGCTGCCTACAAAGCACTACGGACAAGTGAGATGACCAGCAGACAGGACCTGCCTACAAGGCACTACGGACAAGTGAGATGACCTGCCTACAAGACACTACGGACAAGCGAGATGACCAGCAGACAGCACTTGCCTACAAGACACTACGGACAAGTGAGATGGCCAGCAGACAGGACACTACGGACAAGCGAGATGGCCAGCAGACAGGACACTACGGACAAGCGAGATGGCCAGCAGACAGGACACTACGGACAAGCGAGATGGCCAGCAGACAGGACACTACGGACAAGCGAGATGGCCAGCAGACAGGACACTACGGACAAGCGAGATGGCCAGCAGACAGGACACTACGGACAAGCGAGATGGCCAGCAGACAGGACACTACGGACAAGCGAGATGGCCAGCAGACAGGACACTACGGACAAGCGAGATGGCCAGCAGACAGGACACTACGGACAAGCGAGATGGCCAGCAGACAGGACACTACGGACAAGCGAGATGGCCAGCAGACAGGACACTACGGACAAGCGAGATGGCCAGCAGACAGGACACTACGGACAAGCGAGATGGCCAGCAGACAGGACACTACGGACAAGCGAGATGGCCAGCAGACAGGACACTACGGACAAGCGAGATGGCCAGCAGATAGGACACTACGGACAAGCGAGATGGCCAGCAGATAGGACACTACGGACAAGTGAGATGACCAGCAGTCAGGAGCTGCCTACAAGGCACTAAGGACAAGTGAGATGACCAGCAGACAGGAGCTGCCTACAAGACACTACGGACAAGTGAGATGGCCAGCAGACAGGACACTACGGACAAGCGAGATGGCCAGCAGACAGGACACTACGGACAAGCGAGATGGCCAGCAGACAGGACACTACGGACAAGCGAGATGGCCAGCAGACAGGACACTACGGACAAGTGAGATGACCAGCAGACAGGAGCTGCCTACAAGGCACTACGGACAAGTGAGATGACCAGCCAGCAGACAGGAGCTGCCTACAAGACACTACGGACAAGCGAGATGGCCAGCAGACAGGAGCTGCCTACAAGACACTACGGACAAGCGAGATGACCAGCAGACAGGAGCTGCCTACAAGACACTACGGACAAGCGAGATGGCCAGCAGACAGGACACTACGGACAAGCGAGATGGCCAGCAGACAGGAGCTGCCTACAAGACACTACGGACAAGCGAGATGGCCAGCAGACAGGAGCTGCCTAAAAGACACTACGGAAAAGCGACATGGCCAGCAGACAGGACACTACGGAAAAGCGAGATGGCCAGCAGACAGGAGCTGCCTAAAAGACACTACGGACAAGCGAGATGGCCAGCAGACAGGAGCTGCCTACAAGACACTATGGAAAAGCGAGATGACCAGCAGACAGGAGCTGCCTACAAGACACTATGGAAAAGCGAGATGACCAGCAGACAGGAGCTGCCTACAAGACACTACGGAAAAGCAAGATGACCAGCCAGCAGACAGGACACTACGGAAAAGCGACATGGCCAGCAGACAGGACACTACGGAAAAGCGAGATGACCAGCCAGCAGACAGGAGCTGCCTACAAGACACTACGGACAAGCGAGATGACCAGCCAGCAGACAGGAGCTGCCTACAAGACACTACGGACAAGCGAGATGACCAGCCAGCAGACAGGAGCTGCCTACAAGACACTACGGACAAGCGAGATGACCAGCCAGCAGACAGGAGCTGCCTACAAGACACTACGGACAAGCGAGATGACCAGCCAGCAGACAGGAGCTGCCTACAAGACACTACGGACAAGCGAGATGACCAGCCAGCAGACAGGAGCTGCCTACAAGACACTACGGACAAGCGAGATGACCAGCCAGCAGACAGGAGCTGCCTACAAGATACTACGGACAAGCGAGATGACCAGCCAGCAGACAGGAGCTGCCTACAAGACACTACGGACAAGCGAGATGACCAGCCAGCAGACAGGAGCTGCCTACAAGACACTACGGACAAGCGAGATGACCAGCCAGCAGACAGGAGCTGCCTACAAGACACTACGGACAAGCGAGATGACCAGCCAGCAGACAGGAGCTGCCTACAAGACACTACGGACAAGCGAGATGACCAGCAGACAGGACACTACGGACAAGCGAGATGGCCAGCAGACAGGACACTACGGACAAGCGAGATGGCCAGCAGACAGGACACTACGGACAAGCGAGATGGCCAGCAGACAGGACACTACGGACAAGCGAGATGGCCAGCAGACAGGACACTACGGACAAGCGAGATGGCCAGCAGACAGGAGCTGCCTACAAGACACTACAGACAAGCGAGATGACCAGCAGACAGGAGCTGCCTACAAGACACTACGGACAAACGAGATGGCCAGCAGACAGGACACTACGGAAAAGCGAGATGGCCAGCAGAAAGGACACTACGGAAAAGCGAGATGGCCAGCAGACAGGAGCTGCCTACAAGACACTACGGACAAGCGAGATGACCAGCCAGCAGACAGGAGCTGCCTACAAGACACTACGGACAAGCGAGATGACCAGCCAGCAGACAGGAGCTGCCTACAAGACACTACGGACAAGCGAGATGACCAGCCAGCAGACAGGAGCTGCCTACAAGACACTACGGACAAGCGAGATGACCAGCCAGCAGACAGGAGCTGCCTACAAGACACTACGGACAAGCGAGATGGCCAGCAGACAGGACACTACGGACAAGCGAGATGGCCAGCAGACAGGAGCTGCCTACAAGACACTACAGACAAGCGAGATGACCAACAGACAGGAGCTGCCTACAAGACACTACGGACGAACGAGATGGCCAGCAGACAGGACACTACGGAAAAGCGAGATGGCCAGCAGACAGGACACTACTGAAAAGCGAGATGACCAGCAGACAGGAGCTGCCTACAAGACACTACGGACAAGCGAGATGGCCAGCAGACAGGACACTACGGAAAAGCGAGATGGCCAGCAGACAGGACACTACGGAAAAGCGAGATGGCCAGCAGACAGGAGCTGCCTACAAGACACTACAGACAAGCGAGATGACCAGCAGACAGGAGCTGCCTACAAGACACTACGGACAAACGAGATGGCCAGCAGACAGGACACTACAGAAAAGCGAGATGGCCAGCAGACAGGACACTACGGAAAAGCGAGATGACCAGCAGACAGGAGCTGCCTACAAGACACTACGGACAAGCGAGATGGCCAGCAGACAGGACACTACGGAAAAGCGAGATGGCCAGCAGACAGGACACTACGGAAAAGCGAGATGGCCAGCAGACAGGAGCTGCCTACAAGACACTACGGACAAGCGAGATGACCAGCAGACAGGAGCTGCCTACAAGACACTACGGACAAACGAGATGGCCAGCAGACAGGACACTACGGAAAAGCGAGATGGCCAGCAGACAGGACACTACGGAAAAGCGAGATGGCCAGCAGACAGGAGCTGCCTACAAGACACTACAGACAAGCGAGATGACCAGCAGACAGGAGCTGCCTACAAGACACTAGGGACAAGCGAGATGGCCAGCAGACAGGACACTACGGAAAAGCGAGATGGCCAGCAGACAGGACACTACGGAAAAGCGAGATGACCAGCAGACAGGAGCTGCCTACAAGACACTACGGAAAAGCGACATGGCCAGCAGACAGGACACTACGGAAAAGCGAGATGGCCAGCAGACAGGAGCTGCCTACAAGACACTACGGAAAAGCGACATGGCCAGCAGACAGGACACTACGGAAAAGCGAGATGGCCAGCAGACAGGAGCTGCCTACAAGACACTACGGACAAGCGAGATGACCAGCAGACAGGAGCTGCCTACAAGACACTACGGACAAGCGAGATGGCCAGCAGACAGGACACTACGGAAAAGCGAGATGGCCAGCAGACAGGACACTACGGAAAAGCGAGATGACCAGCAGACAGGAGCTGCCTACAAGACACTACGGAAAAGCGACATGGCCAGCAGACAGGACACTACGGAAAAGCGAGATGGCCAGCAGACAGGAGCTGCCTACAAGACACTACGGGAAAGCGACATGGCCAGCAGACAGGAGCTGCCTACAAGACACTACGGACAAGCGAGATGACCAGCCAGCAGACAGGAGCTGCCTACAAGACACTACGGACAAGCGAGATGACCAGCCAGCAGACAGGAGCTGCCTACAAGACACTACGGACAAGCGAGATGACCAGCCAGCAGACAGGAGCTGCCTACAAGACACTACGGACAAGCGAGATGACCAGCCAGCAGACAGGAGCTGCCTACAAGACACTACGGACAAGCGAGATGACCAGCCAGCAGACAGGAGCTGCCTACAAGACACTACGGACAAGCGAGATGACCAGCCAGCAGACAGGAGCTGCCTACAAGACACTACGGACAAGCGAGATGACCAGCCAGCAGACAGGAGCTGCCTACAAGACACTACGGACAAGCGAGATGACCAGCCAGCAGACAGGAGCTGCCTACAAGACACTACGGACAAGCGAGATGACCAGCCAGCAGACAGGAGCTGCCTACAAGACACTACGGACAAGCGAGATGACCAGCCAGCAGACAGGAGCTGCCTACAAGACACTACGGACAAGCGAGATGACCAGCCAGCAGACAGGAGCTGCCTACAAGACACTACGGACAAGCGAGATGACCAGCCAGCAGACAGGAGCTGCCTACAAGACACTACGGACAAGCGAGATGACCAGCCAGCAGACAGGAGCTGCCTACAAGACACTACGGACAAGCGAGATGACCAGCCAGCAGACAGGAGCTGCCTACAAGACACTGCGGACAAGCGAGATGACCAGCCAGCAGACAGGAGCTGCCTACAAGACACTACGGACAAGCGAGATGACCAGCCAGCAGACAGGAGCTGCCTACAAGACACTGCGGACAAGCGAGATGACCAGCCAGCAGACAGGAGCTGCCTACAAGACACTGCGGACAAGCGAGATGACCAGCCAGCAGACAGGAGCTGCCTACAAGACACTGCGGACAAGCGAGATGACCAGCCAGCAGACAGGAGCTGCCTACAAGACACTGCGGACAAGCGAGATGACCAGCCAGCAGACAGGAGCTGCCTACAAGACACTACGGACAAGCGAGATGACCAGCCAGCAGACAGGAGCTGCCTACAAGACACTACGGACAAGCGAGATGACCAGCCAGCAGACAGGAGCTGCCTACAAGACACTACGGACAAGCGAGATGGCCAGCAGACCGGAGCTGCCTACAAGACACTACGGACAAGCGAGATGACCAGCAGACAGGAGCTGCCTACAAGACACTACGGAAAAGCGAGATGACCAGCAGACAGGAGCTGCCTACAAGACACTACGGACAAGCAAGATGACCAGCAGACAGGAGCTGCCTACAAGACACTACGGAAAAGCGACATGGCCAGCAGACAGGACACTACGGAAAAGCGAGATGACCAGCCAGCAGACAGGAGCTGCCTACAAGACACTACGGACAAGCGAGATGACCAGCAGACAGGAGCTGCCTACAAGACACTACGGACAAGCGAGATGACCAGCCAGCAGACAGGACACTACGGACAAGTGAGATGACCAGCAGACAGGAGCTGCCTACAAGACACTACGGAAAAGCGACATGGCCAGCAGACAGGACACTACGGAAAAGCGAGATGACCAGCCAGCAGACAGGAGCTGCCTACAAGACACTACGGACAAGCGAGATGACCAGCCAGCAGACGGGACACTACGGACAAGTGAGAGGGCCAGCAGACAGGACACTACGGACAAGTGAGAGGGCCAGCAGACAGGACACTACGGACAAGTGAGAGGGCCAGCAGACAGGACACTACGGACAAGTGAGATGACCAGCAGACAGGAGCTGCCTACAAGACACTACGGACAAGTGAGATGGTCAGCAGACAGGACACTACGGACAATTGAGATGGTCAGCAGACAGGACACTACGGACAAGTGAGATGGCCAGCAGACGGGACACCACGGACAAGTGAGATGGTCAGCAGACGGGACACTACGGACAAGTGAGATGGCCAGCAGACAGGAGCTGCCTACAGGACACTACGGACAAGTGAGATGGCCAGCAGACAGGACACTACGGACAAGCGAGATGGCCAGCAGATAGGACACTACGGACAAGCGAGATGGCCAGCAGACAGGAGCTGCCTACAAGACACTACGGACAAGCGAGATGGCCAGCAGACAGGACCTGCCTACAAGACACTACGGACAAGCGAGATGGCCAGCAGATAGGACACTACGGACAAGCGAGATGGCCAGCAGACAGGACCTGCCTACAAGACACTACGGACAAGCGAGATGGCCAGCAGACAGGACCTGCCTACAAGACACTACGGACAAGCGAGATGGCCAGCAGACAGGACCTGCCTACAAGACACTATGGACAAGCGAGATGGCCAGCAGATAGGACACTAGGGACAAGTGAGATGACCAGCAGACAGGAGCTGCCTACAAGACACTACGGACAAGCGAGATGGCCAGCAGACAGGACCTGCCTACAGGACACTACGGACAAGCGAGATGGCCAGCAGACAGGACCTGCCTACAGGACACTACGGACAAGCGAGATGGCCAACAGACAGGACCTGCCTACAAGACACTACGGACAAGCGAGATGGCCAGCAGACAGGACCTGCCTACAAGACACTACGGACAAGTGAGAGGGCCAGCAGACAGGACACTACGGACAAGTGAGAGGGCCAGCAGACAGGACACTACGGACAAGCGAGATGGCTAGCAGACAGGACACTACGGACAAGTGAGATGACCAGCAGACAGGAGCTGCCTACAAAGCACTACGGACAAGTGAAATGACCAGCAGACAGGACCTGCCTACAAAGCACTACGGACAAGTGAGATGACCAGCAGACAGGACCTGCCTACAAGGCACTACGGACAAGTGAGATGACCTGCCTACAAGACACTACGGACAAGCGAGATGACCAGCAGACAGCACTTGCCTACAAGACACTACGGACAAGCGAGATGGCCAGCAGACAGGACACTACGGACAAGTGAGATGACCAGCAGACAGGAGCTGCCTACAAAGCACTACGGACAAGTGAGATGACCAGCAGACAGGACCTGCCTACAAGGCACTACGGACAAGTGAGATGACCTGCCTACAAGACACTACGGACAAGCGAGATGACCAGCAGACAGCACTTGCCTACAAGACACTACGGACAAGTGAGATGGCCAGCAGACAGGACACTATGGACAAGCGAGATGGCCAGCAGACAGGACACTACGGACAAGCGAGATGGCCAGCAGACAGGACACTACGGACAAGCGAGATGGCCAGCAGACAGGACACTACGGACAAGCGAGATGGCCAGCAGACAGGACACTACGGACAAGCGAGATGGCCAGCAGACAGGACACTACGGACAAGCGAGATGGCCAGCAGACAGGACACTACGGACAAGCGAGATGGCCAGCAGACAGGACACTACGGACAAGCGAGATGGCCAGCAGACAGGACACTACGGACAAGCGAGATGGCCAGCAGACAGGACACTACGGACAAGCGAGATGGCCAGCAGACAGGACACTACGGACAAGCGAGATGGCCAGCAGATAGGACACTACGGACAAGTGAGATGACCAGCAGTCAGGAGCTGCCTACAAGGCACTAAGGACAAGTGAGATGACCAGCAGACAGGAGCTGCCTACAAGACACTACGGACAAGTGAGATGGCCAGCAGACAGGACACTACGGACAAGCGAGATGGCCAGCAGACAGGACACTACGGACAAGCGAGATGGCCAGCAGACAGGACACTACGGACAAGTGAGATGACCAGCAGACAGGAGCTGCCTACAAGGCACTACGGACAAGTGAGATGACCAGCCAGCAGACAGGAGCTGCCTACAAGACACTACGGACAAGCGAGATGGCCAGCAGACAGGAGCTGCCTACAAGACACTACGGACAAGCGAGATGACCAGCAGACAGGAGCTGCCTACAAGACACTACGGACAAGCGAGATGGCCAGCAGACAGGACACTACGGACAAGCGAGATGGCCAGCAGACAGGAGCTGCCTACAAGACACTACGGACAAGCGAGATGGCCAGCAGACAGGAGCTGCCTACAAGACACTACGGACAAGTGAGAGGGCCAGCAGACAGGACACTACGGACAAGTGAGAGGGCCAGCAGACAGGACACTACGGACAAGTGAGAGGGCCAGCAGACAGGACACTACGGACAAGTGAGAGGGCCAGCAGACAGGACACTACGGACAAGTGAGAGGGCCAGCAGACAGGACACTACAGACAAGTGAGAGGGCCAGCAGACAGGACACTACGGACAAGTGAGAGGGCCAGCAGACAGGACACTACGGACAAGTGAGAGGGCCAGCAGACAGGACACTACGGACAAGTGAGATGACCAGCAGACAGGAGCTGCCTACAAGACACTACGGACAAGTGAGATGGTCAGCAGACAGGACACTACGGACAATTGAGATGGTCAGCAGACAGGACACTACGGACAAGTGAGATGGCCAGCAGACGGGACACCACGGACAAGTGAGATGGTCAGCAGACGGGACACTACGGACAAGTGAGATGGCCAGCAGACAGGAGCTGCCTACAGGACACTACGGACAAGTGAGATGGCCAGCAGACAGGACACTACGGACAAGCGAGATGGCCAGCAGATAGGACACTACGGACAAGCGAGATGGCCAGCAGACAGGAGCTGCCTACAAGACACTACGGACAAGCGAGATGGCCAGCAGACAGGACCTGCCTACAAGACACTACGGACAAGCGAGATGGCCAGCAGATAGGACACTAGGGACAAGTGAGATGACCAGCAGACAGGAGCTGCCTACAAGACACTACGGACAAGCGAGATGGCCAGCAGACAGGACCTGCCTACAAGACACTACGGACAAGCGAGATGGCCAGCAGACAGGACCTGCCTACAAGACACTACGGACAAGCGAGATGGCCAGCAGATAGGACACTAGGGACAAGTGAGATGACCAGCAGACAGGAGCTGCCTACAAGACACTACGGACAAGCGAGATGGCCAGCAGACAGGACCTGCCTACAGGACACTACGGACAAGCGAGATGGCCAGCAGACAGGACCTGCCTACAGGACACTACGGACAAGAGAGATGGCCAACAGACAGGAGCTGCCTACAAGACACTACGGACAAGCGAGATGGCCAGCAGACAGGACCTGCCTACAAGACACTACGGACAAGTGAGAGGGCCAGCAGACAGGACACTACGGACAAGTGAGAGGGCCAGCAGACAGGACATTACGGACAAGCGAGATGGCTAGCAGACAGGACACTACGGACAAGTGAGATGACCAGCAGACAGGAGCTGCCTACAAAGCACTACGGACAAGTGAGATGACCAGCAGACAGGACCTGCCTACAAAGCACTACGGACAAGTGAGATGACCAGCAGACAGGACCTGCCTACAAGGCACTACGGACAAGTGAGATGACCTGCCTACAAGACACTACGGACAAGCGGGATGACCAGCAGACAGCACTTGCCTACAAGACACTACGGACAAGCGAGATGGCCAGCAGACAGGACACTACGGACAAGTGAGATGACCAGCAGACAGGAGCTGCCTACAAAGCACTACGGACAAGTGAGATGACCAGCAGACAGGACCTGCCTACAAGGCACTACGGACAAGTGAGATGACCTGCCTACAAGACACTACGGACAAGCGAGATGACCAGCAGACAGCACTTGCCTACAAGACACTACGGACAAGTGAGATGGCCAGCAGACAGGACACTATGGACAAGCGAGATGGCCAGCAGACAGGACACTACGGACAAGCGAGATGGCCAGCAGACAGGACACTACGGACAAGCGAGATGGCCAGCAGACAGGACACTACGGACAAGCGAGATGGCCAGCAGACAGGACACTACGGACAAGCGAGATGGCCAGCAGACAGGACACTACGGACAAGCGAGATGGCCAGCAGACAGGACACTACGGACAAGCGAGATGGCCAGCAGACAGGACACTACGGACAAGCGAGATGGCCAGCAGACAGGACACTACGGACAAGCGAGATGGCCAGCAGACAGGACACTACGGACAAGCGAGATGGCCAGCAGATAGGACACTACGGACAAGCGAGATGGCCAGCAGATAGGACACTACGGACAAGTGAGATGACCAGCAGACAGGAGCTGCCTACAAGGCACTAAGGACAAGTGAGATGACCAGCAGACAGGAGCTGCCTACAAGACACTACGGACAAGTGAGATGGCCAGCAGACAGGACACTACGGACAAGCGAGATGGCCAGCAGACAGGACACTACGGACAAGCGAGATGGCCAGCAGACAGGACACTACGGACAAGTGAGATGACCAGCAGACAGGAGCTGCCTACAAGGCACTACGGACAAGTGAGATGACCAGCCAGCAGACAGGAGCTGCCTACAAGACACTACGGACAAGCGAGATGGCCAGCAGACAGGAGCTGCCTACAAGACACTACGGACAAGTGACATGCCCCTCCAGTCTCTTTGCCCCGCCCCTCCAGTCTCTCTGCTCCGCCCCCTCCAGTCTCTCTGCCCCGCCCCCTCCAGTCTCTCTGCCCCGCCCCCTCCAGTCTCTCTGCCCCGCCCCCTCCAGTCTCTCTGTCCCGCCCCTCCAGTCTCTCTGTCCCGCCCCTCCAGTCTCTCTGTCCCGCCCCTCCAGTCTCTCTGCCCCGCCCCTCCGGTCTGTCTGCCCCGCCCCTCCGGTCTGTCTGCCCCGCCCCTCCGGTCTCTCTCACCATGTACAGGCAGTCCTTGGGGTTTGTTCACCAGGACAAGCTCTGGGTCTTCCTGGACGATCCTGCTCCTTAACCCTTGCAGCGACACAATAAGGGGGGTTCTCTGGAGAGAAATGGGGGCAGTCAGACGATGTGCAACAGTACTGGGGGGTCTCTCCTGAATGCCTGTAGACCTCTTCCCTGTCCTCTCATGGAATCTCCCCTCTCCTCACCCCTGGAGTCTCGCTCTTCACCCCCTGCCCCTGGAGTCTCTCTCTTCACCCCCTGCCCCTGGAGTCTCTCTCTTCACCCCCTGCCCCTGGAGTCTCTCTCTTCACCCCCTGCCCCTGGAGTCTCTCTCTTCACCCCCTGCCCCTGGAGTCTCTCTCTTCACCCCCTGCCCCTGGAGTCTCTCTCTTCACCCCCTGCCCCTGGAGTCTCTCTCTTCACCCCCTGCCCCTGGAGTCTCTCTCTTCACCCCCTGCCCCTGGAGTCTCTCTCTTCACCCCCTGCCCCTGGAGTCTCTCTCTTCACCCCCTGCCCCTGGAGTCTCTCTCTTCACCCCCTGCCCCTGGAGTCTCGCTCTTCACCCCCTGCCCCTGGAGTCTCGCTCTTCACCCCCTGCCCCTGGAGTCTCGCTCTTCACCCCCTGCCCCTGGAGTCTCGCTCTTCACCCCCTGCCCCTGGAGTCTCGCTCTTCACCCCCTGCCCCTGGAGTCTCGCTCTTCACCCCCTGCCCCTGGTGTCTCGCTCTTCACCCCCTGCCCCTGGAGTCTCGCTCTTCACCCCCTGCCCCTGGAGTCTCGCTCTTCACCCCCTGCCCCTGGAGTCTCGCTCTTCACCCCCTGCCCCTGGAGTCTCGCTCTTCACCCGCTACCCCTGGAGTCTCGCTCTTCACCCGCTGCCCCTGGAGTCTCGCTCTTCACCCGCTACCCCTGGAGTCTCGCTCTTCACCCGCTACCCCTGGAGTCTCGCTCTTCACCCGCTACCCCTGGAGTCTCGCTCTTCACCCGCTACCCCTGGAGTCTCGCTCTTCACCCGCTACCCCTGGAGTCTCGCTCTTCACCCGCTACCCCTGGAGTCTCGCTCTTCACCCGCTACCCCTGGAGTCTCGCTCTTCACCCGCTACCCCTGGAGTCTCGCTCTTCACCCGCTACCCCTGGAGTCTCGCTCTTCACCCGCTACCCCTGGAGTCTCGCTCTTCACCCGCTACCCCTGGAGTCTCGCTCTTCACCCGCTACCCCTGGAGTCTCGCTCTTCACCCGCTACCCCTGGAGTCTCGCTCTTCACCCGCTACCCCTGGAGTCTCGCTCTTCACCCGCTACCCCTGGAGTCTCGCTCTTCACCCGCTACCCCTGGAGTCTCGCTCTTCACCCGCTACCCCTGGAGTCTCGCTCTTCACCCCCTACCCCTGGAGTCTCGCTCTTCACCCCCTACCCCTGGAGTCTCGCTCTTCACCCCCTACCCCTGGAGTCTCGCTCTTCACCCCCTACCCCTGGAGTCTCGCTCTTCACCCCCTACCCCTGGAGTCTCGCTCTTCACCCCCTACCCCTGGAGTCTCGCTCTTCACCCCCTACCCCTGGAGTCTCGCTCTTCACCCCCTACCCCTGGAGTCTCGCTCTTCACCCCCTACCCCTGGAGTCTCGCTCTTCACCCCCTACCCCTGGAGTCTCGCTCTTCACCCCCTACCCCTGGAGTCTCGCTCTTCAACCCCTACCCCTGGAGTCTCGCTCTTCAACCCCTACCCCTGGAGTCTCTCTCTTCACCCGCTACCCCTGGAGTCTCTCTCTTCACCCCCTACCCCTGGAGTCTCTCTCTTCACCCGCTACCCCTGGAGTCTCTCTCTTCACCCGCTACCCCTGGAGTCTCTCTCTTCACCCGCTACCCCTGGAGTCTCTCTCTTCACCCCCTACCCCAAAGTCTCTCTTTTCACCACCTTCCCCAGAGTCTCTCTCTTCACTCCCCAGCTCTCTCCCAACAGGGCTCTTCTCACCTCCCCACACACTCTCTCCTTCCCTGGACTCCACCCCCCCCCCCCCGGGTTTCTTCTCACCACACTCTCTCCTCTCCTCAGGGGTCTCCCTCACCTCACTCTCTACTCTCCTCATGGGTCTCCCTCACCTCACTCTCTCCTCATGGGTCTCCCTCACCTCACTCTCTCCTCTCCTCATGGGTCTCCCTCACCTCACTCTCTCCTCTCCTCATGGGTCTCCCTCACCTCACTCTCTCCTCAGGCGTCTCTCTCACCTCACTCTCCCCCCTCCTTGGGGGTTTCTCACTTCCCTCTCTCCCCGGGGGTCTCTCTCCCCAGCTCTCTCCCCTCAGGTCTCTTCTCAACTACCCGCATACTCTCTCCCCTTAGGTCTGTGCTCACCTCCCCTCCTCAGGGGTCTCTCTCCCCTCCTCAGGGGTCTCTCTCCCCTCCTCAGGGGTCTCTCTTACCTCACTTTCTCCTCAGGGGTCTCTCTCCCCTCCCCAGCTCTCTCCCCACAGGGCTCTTCTCACCTCCCCACACACTTTCTCCCCTCCCCTGGACTCCACAATCCCCCGGAGGTTTCTTCTCACCTCACTATCTCCTATCCCCTCCTATCACCTTATTCTCGCCAACCCCCCCCCCCCCCCACACTCAGGGGTCTATCACCCAGGGGTCTCTCCCCTCCTCTGGGATTTGGATTTCACACCTCACTCTCTCCCCTCCTCTGGGGTTTCTCACCTCACTCTCTCCCGGGGTCTCCCCTCAGGTCTCCTCTCCCCTCCCTTGGTTCCTCTCTCACCTCACTCTCTCCTCAGGGGTCTCCCTCACCTCAATCTCTCTCCCCTCCTCGGGGGTTTCTCACCGCACTCTCTCCCCTCCTCGGGGGTTTCTCACCGCACTCTCTCCCCTCCTCGGGGGTTTCTCACCTCACTCTCTCCCCTCCTCGGGGGTTTCTCACCTCACTCTCTCCCCTCCTCGGGAGTTTCTCACCTCACTCTCTCCCCTCCTCGGGGGTTTCTCACCTCACTCTCTCCCGCACACTCTCTCCCCTCCCTTGGGGCCTTTCTCACCTCACTCTCTCCCCTCCTCAGAGGTCTCTCTCAACTCACTCTCTCCCCAGCTCTCTTCTCACCTCCCCGCACACTCCCCCCCCCCCTTGGGGATTTCTCACTTCACTCTCCCCCCGGGGAAGTCTCTCCCCAGCTCTCTCACCTCAGGTCTCTTCTCACATCCCGCACACTCTCTACCCTCCATTGGGGCCTCTCTCACCTCAACCTCTCCCCTCCTCAGGGGTCTCTTCTCCCCCCAGGTCTCTTCTACCCCCCTCGGGTCTCGGACTCCTCGGGTCTCTTCTCCCCCCCCCTCGGGTCTCTTCTCCCCCCCTCTGGTCTCTTCTCCCCAGCTCTCCCCTCAGGTCTCTCTCCTCTCCCCAGCTCCCCCCCCCCAGGTGTCTTCCCTCAGGTCTCTTCTCCCCTCCCCAGCTCCCCCCTCAGGTCTCTTCCCTCATGTCTGTTCTCCCCTCCCCAGCTCTCCCCTCAGGTCTCTTCTCCCCCCCTCAGGTCTCTTCCCTCATGTCTCTTCTCCCCTCCCCAGCTCTCCCCTCAGGTCTCTTCTCCCCTCCCCAGCTCCCCCCTCAGGTCTCTTCTCCCCTCCCCAGCTCCCCCCTCAGGTCTCTTCTCCCCTCCCCAGCTCCCCCCTCAGGTCTCTTCTCCCCCCCTCAGGTCTCTTCCCTCATGTCTCTTCTCCCCTCCGGTCTCTTCTCCCCTCCCCAGCTCCCCCCTCAGGTCTCTTCTCCCCCACCCCAGGTCTCTTCCCTCAGGTCTCTTCTCCCCTCCCCAGCTCCCCCCTCAGGTCTCTTTTCCCCCCCTCAGGTCTCTTCCCTCAGGTCTCTTCTCCCCTCCCCAGCTCCCCCCTCAGGTCTCTTCCCTCAGGTCTTTTCTCCCCTCCCCCCTCAGGTCTCTTCTCCCCTCCCCAGCTCCCCCCTCAGGTCTCTTCTCCCCTCCCCAGCTCCCCCCTCAGGTCTCTTCTCCCCCCCTCAGGTCTCTTCCCTCATGTCTCTTCTCCCCTCCCCAGCTCTCTCCCCTCCGGTCTCTTCTCCCCTCCCCAGCTCTCACCCCTCAGGTCTCTTCTCCCCTCAGTTCTCTTCTCCCCTCCCCAGCTCTCTCCCCTCCGGTCTCTTCTCCCCTCCCAAGCTCTCTCCCCTCCGGTCTCTTCTCCCCTCCCCAGCTCTCTCCCCTCCGCTCTCTTCTCCCCTCCCCAGCTCTCTCCCCTCCACTCTCTTCTCCCCTCCCCAGCTCTCTCCCCTCAGGTCTCTTCTCCCCTCCCCAGCTCTCTCCCCTCAGGTATCTTCTCCCCTCAGGTCTCTTCTCCCCTCCCCAGCTCTCTCCCCTCCGGTCTCTTCTCCCCTCCCCAGCTCCCCCCTCAGGTCTCTTTTCCCCCCCTCAGGTCTCTTCTCCCCTCCCCAGCTCCCCCCTCAGGTCTCTTCTCCCCCCCTCAGGTCTCTTCCCTCAGGTCTCTTCTCCCCTCCCCAGCTCTCTCCCCTCCCCAGCTCTCTCCCCTCCGGTGTCTTCTCCCCTCCCCAGCTCTCTCCCCTCCGGTGTCTTCTCCCCTCCCCAGCTCTCTCCCCTCCGGTCTCTTCTCCCCTCCGTAGCTCTCTCCCCTCCGGTCTCTTCTCCCCTCCCCAGCTCTCTCCCCTCCGGTCTCTTCTCCCCTCCCCAGCTCTCTCCCCTCCGGTCTCTTCTCCCCTCCCCAGCTCTCTCCCCTCAGGTCTCTTCTCCCCTCCCCAGCTCTCTCCCCTCAGGTCTCTTCTCCCCTCCCCAGCTCTCTCCCCTCAGGTCTCTTCTCCCCTCCCCAGCTCTCTCCCCTCAGGTCTCTTCTCCCCTCAGGTCTCTTCTCCCCTCAGGTCTCTTCTCCCCTCAGGTCTCTTCTCCCCTCAGGTCTCTTCTCCCCTCCCCAGCTCTCTCCCCTCAGGTCTCTTCTCCCCTCCCCAGCTCTCTCCCCTCAGGTCTCTTCTCCCCTCCCCAGCTCTCTCCCCTCAGGTCTCTTCTCCCCTCAGGTCTCTTCTCCCCTCCCCAGCTCTCTCCCCTCAGGTCTCTTCTCCCCTCAGGTCTCTTCTCCCCTCCCCAGCTCTCTCCCCTCAGGTCTCTTCTCCCCTCCCCAGCTCTCTTCTCCCCTCCCCAGCTCTCTTCTCCCCTCCTCAGGTCTCTTCTCCCCTCCTCAGGTCTCTTCTCCCCTCCTCAGATCTCTTCTCCCCTCCTCAGGTCTCTTCTCCCCTCCTCAGGTCTCTTCTCCCCTCCTCAGGTCTCTTCTCCCCTCCTCAGGTCTCTTCTCCCCTCCCCAGCTCTCTCCCCTCAGGTCTCTTCTCCCCTCCCCAGCTCTCTCCCCTCAGGTCTCTCTCCCCTCCCCAGCTCTCTCCCCTCAGGTCTCTTCTCCCCTCCCCAGCTCTCTCCCCTCAGGTCTCTTCTCCCCTCAGGTCTCTTCTCCCCTCCCCAGCTCTCTCCCCTCAGGTCTCTTCTCCCCTCCCCAGCTCTCTCCCCTCAGGTCTCTTCTCCCCTCCCCAGCTCTCTCCCCTCAGGTCTCTTCTCCCCTCCCCAGCTCTCTCCCCTCAGGTCTCTTCTCCCCTCAGGTCTCTCTCCCCTCCCCAGCTCTCTCCCCTCCCCAGCTCTCTCCCCTCAGGTCTCTTCTCCCCTCCCCAGCTCTCTCCCCTCAGGTCTCTTCTCCCCTCAGGTCTCTCTCCCCTCCGGTCTCCTCCCCTCAGGTCTCTTCTCCCCTCCCCAGCTCTCTTCCCTCAGGTCTCTTCTCCCCTCCCTCCGGTCTCTTCTCCCCTCCCTCCGGTCTCTTCTCCCCTCCCTCCGGTCTCTTCTCCCCTCCCTCCGGTCTCTTCTCCCCTCCCTCCGGTCTCTTCTCCCCTCCCTCCGGTCTCTTCTCCCCTCCCTCCGGTCTCTTCTCCCCTCAGGTCTCTTCTCCCCTCCCCAGCTCTCTCCCCTCAGGTCTCTTCTCCCCTCAGGTCTCTTTCCCCTCCCCAGCTCTCTCCCCTCAGGTCTCTTCTCCCCTCCCCAGCTCTCTCCCCTCAGGTCTCTTCTCCCCTCCCCAGGTCTCTCCCCTCAGGTCTCTTCTCCCCTCCTCAGGTCTCTTCTCCCCTCCCCAGCTCTCTCCCCTCAGGTCTCTCTCCCCTCCCCAGCTCTCTCCCCTCCCCAGCTCTCTCCCCTCCCCAGCTCTCTCCCCTCCCCAGCTCTCTCCCCTCAGGTCTCTTCTCCCCTCCCCAGCTCTCTCCCCTCAGGTCTCTTCTCCCCTCCCCAGCTCTCTCCCCTCAGGTCTCTTCTCCCCTCCCCAGCTCTCTCCCCTCCGGTCTCTTCTCCCCTCCGGTCTCTTCTCCCCTCCCTCCGGTCTCTTCTCCCCTCCCCAGCTCTCTCCCCTCAGGTCTCTTCTCCCCTCCCCAGCTCTCTCCCCTCAGGTCTCTTCTCCCCTCCCCAGCTCTCTCCCCTCAGGTCTCTTCTCCCCTCCCCAGCTCTCTCCCCTCAGGTCTCTTCTCCCCTCCCCAGCTCTCTCCCCTCAGGTCTCTTCTCCCCTCCTCAGGTCTCTTCTCCCCTCAGGTCTCTTCTCCCCTCAGGTCTCTCTCCCCTCCCCAGCTCTCTCCCCTCAGGTCTCTTCTCCCCTCCCCAGCTCTCTCCCCTCAGGTCTCTTCTCCCCTCCCCAGCTCTCTCCCCTCAGGTCTCTTCTCCCCTCCCCAGCTCTCTCCCCTCAGGTCTCTTTCCCCTCCCCAGCTCTCTCCCCTCAGGTCTCTTCTCCCCTCCCCAGCTCTCTCCCCTCAGGTCTCTTCTCCCATCAGGTCTCTTCTCCCATCAGGTCTCTTCTCCCCTCCCCAGCTCTCTCCCCTCAGGTCTCTTCTCCCCTCAGGTCTCTTTCCCCTCCCCAGCTCTCTCCCCTCAGGTCTCTTCTCCCCTCCCCAGCTCTCTCCCCTCAGGTCTCTTCTCCCCTCCCCAGCTCTCTCCCCTCAGGTCTCTCTCCCCTCCCCAGCTCTCTCCCCCCTCCCCAGCTCTCTCCCCTCAGGTCTCTTCTCCCCTCCCCAGCTCTCTCCCCTCAGGTCTCTTCTCCCCTCCCCAGCTCTCTCCCCTCCGGTCTCCTCCCCTCAGGTCTCTTCTCCCCTCCCCAGCTCTCTTCCCTCAGGTCTCTTCTCCCCTCCCCAGCTCTCTTCCCTCAGGTCTCTTCTCCCCTCCCCAGCTCTCTCCCCTCAGGTCTCTCTCCCCTCCCCAGCTCTCTCCCCTCAGGTCTCTTCTCCCCTCCCCAGCTCTCTCCCCTCAGGTCTCTTCTCCCCTCAGGTCTCTTCTCCCCTCCCCAGCTCTCTCCTCCCCTCAGGTCTCTTCTCCCCTCAGGTCTCTTCTCCCCTCCCCAGCTCTCTCCTCCCCTCAGGTCTCTTCTCCCCTCCCCAGCTCTCTCCCCTCAGGTCTCTTCTCCCCTCCCCAGCTCTCTCCTCCCCTCAGGTCTCTTCTCCCCTCAGGTCTCTTCTCCCCTCCCCAGCTCTCTTCTCCCCTCAGGTCTCTTCTCCCCTCCCCAGCTCTCTCCTCCCCTCAGGTCTCTTCTCCCCTCCCCAGATCTCTCCCCTCAGGTCTCTTCTCCCCTCCCCAGCTCTCTCCCCTCCGGTCTCCTCCCCTCAGGTCTCTTCTCCCCTCCCCAGCTCTCTTCCCTCAGGTCTCTTCTCCCCTCCCCAGCTCTCTCCCCTCAGGTCTCTCTCCCCTCCCCAGCTCTCTCCCCTCAGGTCTCTTCTCCCCTCCCCAGCTCTCTCCCCTCAGGTCTCTTCTCCCCTCAGGTCTCTTCTCCCCTCAGGTCTCTTCTCCCCTCCCCAGCTCTCTCCTCCCCTCAGGTCTCTTCTCCCCTCCCCAGCTCTCTCCCCTCAGGTCTCTTCTCCCCTCCCCAGCTCTCTCCTCCCCTCAGTTCTCTTCTCCCCTCAGGTCTCTTCTCCCCTCCCCAGCTCTCTTCTCCCCTCAGGTCTCTTCTCCCCTCCCCAGCTCTCTCCTCCCCTCAGGTCTCTTCTCCCCTCCCCAGCTCTCTCCCCTCAGGTCTCTTCTCCCCTCCCCAGCTCTCTCCCCTCCGGTCTCCTCCCCTCAGGTCTCTTCTCCCCTCCCCAGCTCTCTTCCCTCAGGTCTCTTCTCCCCTCCCCAGCTCTCTTCTCACCTCCCCGGGTGTCTCTCCTCCCCTCCCCAGCTCTCTTCTCACCTCCCCTCCCCGCACACTCTCGGTCACTTTCTTTTCCGCTCGCATTCGCTCCGCCAGAGCCCGGGCCCCGCGTGCAACTCCGGGAGCTGCCATCTTGACTGAGGGCAAAGGACAGGGCGGCGCCATGTTCACTGAGGGCAAAACACCAACAAACCGTGAGCCTTAGTGACAAAATAAAAGCCGTGAGTGCTGGCCGAGGAGGTCAGACCAGTCAGTATAGGACACCATTACACTCTATGGCTGCATTTATGGAGTCTACAAAACTTCCATTTGTATTTAGTTGTGTAAATGTAAGGTCATTACTGGGGCCTGGGGCCTTACAATGGGGAGGGGGCACAGGGTCTCTTTAAAGCTCCCCAGTGCTTAAATAATACGATTAGGGGCGCTCATTGTTATGGCAACCAGTTGGATGGCGCGCACCCCATCATATCACATTCTAATATGGCGGACATGGCCCTCCTGGCACGTGTAGAACCTCTAGATGATGTCATGTGGGCTAATGGTGATCACATGACACGTTTATGTACGGCGGCCATGGCCCTCCTGGCACTTGTAGAGCCTCTAGATGATGTCATGTAGGCTAATGGTGATCACATGATACGTTTGTGTATGGCAGCCATGGCCCTCCTGGCACTTGTAGAGCCTCTAGATGATGTCATGTAGGCTAATGGTGATCACATGACACGTTTGTGTATGGCGGCCATGGCCCTCCTGGCACTTGTAGAGCCTCTAGATGATGTCATGTGGGCTAATGGTGATCACGACACGTTTGTGTATGGCGGCCATGGCCCTCCTGGCACGTGTAGAGCCTCTAGATGATGTCATGTGGGCTAATGCTGATCACATGACACGTTTGTGTATGGCCGCCATGGCCCTCCTGGCACGTGTAGAACCTCTAGATGATGTCATGTGGGCTAATGGTGATCACATGACACATTTGTGTATGGCGGCCATGGCCCTCCTGGCACTTTTAGAGCCTCTAGATGATTTCATGTAGGTTAATGGTGATCACATGACACGTTTGTGTATGGCGGCCATGGCCCTCCTGGCACGTGTAGAGCATCTAGATGATGTTATGTAGGCTAATGGTGATCACATGACACGTTTGTGTATGGCTGCCATGGCCCTCCTGGCACGTGTAGAACCTCTAGATGATGTCATGTAGGCTAATGGGGATCACATGACACGTTTGTGTATGGCGGCCATGGCCCTCCTGGCACGTGTAGAACCTCTAGATGATGTCATGTTTGCTAATGGTGATCACATGACACGTTTGTGTATGGCGGCCATGGCCCTTCTGTCACGTGTAGAGCCTCTAGATGATGTCATGTGGGCTAATGGTGATCACATGACACATTTGTGTATGGCGGCCATGGCCCTCCTGGCACGTGTAGAACCTCTAGATGATGTCATGTAGGCTAATGGTGATCACACAACACGTTTGTGTATGGCGGCCATGGCCCTCCTGGCACGTGTAGAGCCTCTAAATGATGTCATGTAGGCTAATGGTGATCAAACAACACGTTTGTGTATGGCGGCCATGGCCCTCCTGGCACTTATAGAGCCTCTAGATGATGTCATGTGGGCTAATGGTGATCACATGACACTTTTGTGTATGGCGGCCCTGGCCCTCCTGGCACGTGTAGAACCTCTAGATGATGTCATGTAGGCTAATGGTGATCACATGACACGCTTGTGTATGGCCGCCATGGCCCTCCTGGCACGTGTAGAACCTCTAGATGATGTCATGTGGGCTAATGGTGATCACATGACACGTTTGTGCATGGCGGCCATGGCCCTCCTGGCACTTGTAGAGCCTCTAGATGATGTCATGTAGGCTAATGGTGATCACACAACACGTTTGTGTATGGCGGCCATGGCCCTCCTGGCACGTGTAGAACCTCTAGATGATGTCATGTAGGCAAATGGTGATCACGTGACACATTTGTGTAAGGCGGCCATGGCCCTCCTGGCACGTGTAGAACCTCTAGATGATGTCATGTAGGCTAATGGTGATCACATGACATGCTTGTGTATGACCGCCATGGCCCTCCTAGCACGTGTAGAACCTCTAGATGATGTCATGTAGGCTAATGGTGATCACATGACACTTTTGTGTATGGCGGCCATGGACCTCCTGTCACGTGTAGAGCCTCTAGATGATGTCATGTGGGCTAATGGTTATCACATGACACGTGTGTGTATGGCGGCCATGGCCCTCCTGGCACGTGTAGAACCTCTAGATGATGTCATGTAGGCTAATGGTGATCACACAACACGTTTGTGTATGGCGGCCATGGCCCTCCTGGCACTTTTAGAGCCTCTAGATGATGTCATGTAGGCTAATGGTGATCACATGACACGTTTGTGTATGGCGGCCATGGCCCTCCTGGCACGTGTAGAGCCTCTAGATGATGTCATGTAGGCTAATGGTGATCACACAACACGTTTGTGTATGGCGGCCATGGCCCTCCTGGCACGTGTAGAGCCTCTAGATGATGTCATGTTTGCTAATGGTGATGATCACATGACACGTTTGTGTATGGCGGCCATGGCCGTCCTGTCACGTGTAGAGCCTCTAGATGATGTCATGTGGGCTAATGGTGATCACATGACACGTTTGTGTATGGCGGCCATGGCCCTCCTGGCACGTGTAGAACCTCTAGATGATGTCATGTAGGCTAATGGTGATCACACAACACGTTTGTGTATGGCGGCCATGGCCCTCCTGGCACGTGTAGAGCCTCTAAATGATGTCATGTAGGCTAATGGTGATCACACAACACGTTTGTGTATGGCGGCCATGGCCCTCCTGGCACGTGTAGAGCCTCTAGATGATGTCATGTGGGCTAATGGTGATCACATGACACGTTTGTGTATGGCGGCCATGGCCGTCCTGTCACGTGTAGAGCCTCTAGATGATGTCATGTGGGCTAATGGTGATCACATGACACGTTTGTGTATGGCGGCCATGGACCTCCTGTCACGTGTAGAGCCTCTAGATGATGTCATGTGGGCTAATGGTGATCACATGACACGTGTGTGTATGGCATCCATGGCCCTCCTGGCACGTGTAGAGCCTCTAGATGATGTCATGTGGGCTAATGGTGATCACATAACACGTTTTTGTATGGCGGCCATGGCCCTCCTGGCACTTGTAGAGCCTCTAGATGATGTCATGTAGGCTAATGGTGATCACATGACACGTTTGTGTATGGCGGCCATGGCCCTCCTGGCACTTTTAGAGCCTCTAGATGATGTCATGGGGGCTAATGGTGATCACATGACACGTTTGTGTATGTCGGCCATGGCCCTCCTGGCACGTGTAGAACCTCTAGATGATGTCATGTAGGCTAATGGTGATCACACAACACGTTTGTGTATGGCGGCCATGGCCCTCCTGGCACTTATAGAGCCTCTAGATGATGTCATGTGGGCTAATGGTGATCACATGACACTTTTGTGTATGGCGGCCCTGGCCCTCCCGGCACGTGTAGAACCTCTAGATGATGTCATGTAGGCTAATGGTGATCACATGACACGCTTGTGTATGGCCGCCATGGCCCTCCTGGCACGTGTAGAACCTCTAGATGATGTCATGTGGGCTAATGGTGATCACATGACACGTTTGTGCATGGCGGCCATGGCCCTCCTGGCACTTATAGAGCCTCTAGATGATGTCATGTGGGCTAATGGTGATCACATGACACTTTTGTGTATGGCGGCCCTGGCCCTCCCGGCACGTGTAGAACCTCTAGATGATGTCATGTAGGCAAATGGTGATCACGTGACACATTTGTGTATGGCGGCCATGGCCCTCCTGGCACGTGTAGAACCTCTAGATGATGTCATGTAGGCTAATGGTGATCACATGACATGCTTGTGTATGACCGCCATGGCCCTCCTGGCACGTGTAGAACCTCTAGATGATGTCATGTAGGCTAATGGTGATCACATGACACTTTTGTGTATGGCGGCCATGGCCCTCCTGGCACGTGTAGAACCTCTAGATGATGTCATGTAGGCTAATGGTGATCACACAACACGTTTGTGTATGGCGGCCATGGCCCTCCTGGCACTTTTAGAGCCTCTAGATGATGTCATGTAGGCTAATGGTGATCACATGACACGTTTGTGTATGGCGGCCATGGCCCTCCTGGCACGTGTAGAGCCTCTAGATGATGTCATGTAGGCTAATGGTGATCACACAACACGTTTGTGTATGGCGGCCATGGCCCTCCTGGCACTTGTAGAGCCTCTAGATGATGTCATGTAGGCTAATGGTGATCACATGACACGTTTGTGTATGGCGGCCATGGCCCTCCTGGCACTTTTAGAGCCTCTAGATGATGTCATGGGGCCTAATGGTGATCACATGACACGTTTGTGTATGTCGGCCATGGCCCTCCTGGCACGTGTATAGCCTCTAGATGATGTCATGTAGGCTAATGGTGATCACATGACACGTTTGTGTATGGCGGACAACAGACCGTCCCATGGCCAAGTGACTGATACTGAAGCGCTACTCGTGCATTATTATTATTATTACCCTTTATTTGTAACTAGCGACTTGCCTGTCAAAAATGACGGCAATAAAATTGTAAGGCAGATAATGCTGTTTGGCACAGACAGTAAGTGTAGTAAGATCCTTCGGCGCTCATTGCGAGCCTCTCGGTTGGTGTATTTGTTGTTATCAGAAGTGCTCTTGCGCTCATTGTAAGGTCCGCACTGATCTTCTTTTGGCGCTTATTGCAAGCCTTTCCCGTAGTGTACTATGTGTCCTATGAGCAGCGTTGGCGCTCCTTGTGAGGCACGCAGTGAAGTCCTTTGTGGTTTCTTGCGATAGTGTTTTTTTGTTCTGTATATGTATTTTTTCATGATAATTAATTGTCGTACGTGCGTGGTGGTGTTTTGCCGCTTTAGGGGTCGTGTAGTCTCGTTTTCGTTTTTTTCGGCTGCCATTTTTTCTCTTGCTTAGGGGATTTTTGAGTGTCCAAACTCTGTAAATTGGACTTAAATTGAGGTGTAACATCACTTCCAGATGTCCTGGGTGCCCCCCTTGCTGTGGGTGATGTTTTTATTTTATTTTTGTATGTATTTTGTTTTTTTTATGTTTGTCGCTGTGTGCGGTTCGGCCGTTAAGTTCATATTTTTGCGAGTTCAGAATTTTTTTTTTTCGAAGTCCCGCAGCTCGTATTTTTTTGTGTCCGTATTTAGTCATTGCGTGTTATAGTTTTTTTTTCAAAGTCCTGCTTCTGTGGCTGTTTGTAACCGATTGTGAGGCGTCATAGAGCCTCCACCTCCGCAAATGCAGCCCCTCGCTTCGAGATGGTCCGCCTTTGGCTCATTGTAGCCGACGTTGGTCCCTCCACCTGCCGGAAATTTGCGTCCCTCGCAAAGTGTGGCGGCATTTCGTAGTTTGACAACCATTATATGTGATGCACCAACATATTCCTAGAGTACTGATACTCCTTATGGGTATAAAATGCCCAACGTGCGTTTCATCAAGGTGCTTATCCTTGGCTTACTGCTCTTATAAGAGCACTGAAGGAGCCAGTTGGTGCAATTACGTCTTATACTTGGGTTGCTCTGAACAGATATTGTAACAAGGGTTAACCTCACTGGAGATACTTTATTCTAAAATCTTGGCTATGAGATTAAGACGTCTCAGGACTAAATGAAGAGCTCTGGACCAGACTGGCGTTATGAGTGGTGCCAAGACCTGACAATACATGAAGCTTCATTAATTAGTCATAACTCCCTGATGGCCCAGTTGTGTTGGTAGTTTTGGCAAATATGCAATTATGGTGTTGTAGGTTGTCCTATTCCAATCCCATAGGAGTGAGGTGGACATGATGGCTCAATTATATCCTGGTTGAATACTCCTCCTCTTTCACCCACTCTCCTCCCTCACCCCTGCTAAAGTTTCCTGAATAGTGATGTCGCGAACATAAAATTTTCGGTTCGCGAAACGCGAACGCGAACCGCCGCAAATGTTCGCGAACCGGCGAACCGCCATAGACTTCAATGAGCAGGCGGATTTTAAAACCCACAGGGACTCTTTCTGGCCACAATAGTGATGGGAAAGTTGTTTTAAGAGGACTAACACCTGGACTGTGGCATGCAGGAGCGGGATCCATGGCAAAACTCCCACGGAAAATGACATAGTTGATGCAGAGTCTGGTTTTAATCCATAAAGGGCATAAATAACCTAACATCCCCCTCCATCATCATCCTCCCCTGTATCTCTTTACCCCCTCCATCATCATCCTCTTCCCCTGTATCTCTTTACCCCCTCCATCATCATCCTCCTCCCCTGTATCTCTTTACCCCCTCCATCATCATCCTCCTCCCCTGTATCTCTTTACCCCCTCCATCATCATCCTCCTCCCCTGTATCTCTTTACCCCCTCCCTCATCATCCTCCCCTGTGTCTCTTTCCCCCCTTCCTCATCATCCTCCCGTGTCTCTTTCCCCCCTTCCTCATCATCCTCCCCTGTGTCTCATCCCCCCTCCCTCATCATCCTCCCACCTCCCTCATCCTCCTCCCCTGTATTACTTTACCCCCTCCCTCATCATCCTCCCATGTGTCTCTTTCACCCCTTCCTCATCATCCTCCCCTGTGTCTCTTTCACCCCTTCCTCATCATCCTCCCCTGTGTCTCTTTTCCCCCTCCCTCATCATCCTCCCCTGTGTCTCTTCCCCCCTCCATCATCATCCTCCCCTGTGTCTCTTTTCCCCCTCCCTCATCATCTTCCCCTGTGTCTCTCCCCCCCCCCTCATCATCCTCCCCTGTGTCTCTTTCCCCCCTCCCTCATCATCCCCCCCCTCCCTTGATGTTTAGGGGTGGAAGAGACACAGGGATAAGTGTGAGGGGTGTTAGGGTAAGGGGTGTTAGGGATAAGGGTGAGGGGGTTAGGTGTTAGGGTGAGGGGGTTAGGTGTTAGGGTGAGGGGTGTTAGGGCTAAGTGTGAGGGGTGTTAGGGTTAGGTGTTAGGGTGAGGGGTGTTAGGGCTAAGTGTGAGGGGTGTTAGGGTGAGGGGTGTTAGGGATAAGTGTAAGGGGTGTTAGGGTGAGGCATGTTAGGAATAAGTGTGAGGGGTGTTAGGTCTTAGGGATAAGTGTGAGAATGTTAGGGTTTGGTGTTAGGTTGATGGGTGTAATGGATAAGTGTGAGGGGTGTTAGGGTTAGGGTGAAGGGTGTTAGGGATAAGTGCTGGTTCGCAATCACCCCAAGCACCAGCTCACTGGAGAATATGTGGCAGTCCGGGTGGCAGGGGGAGCAATTTACAAAATTCCCACTGCTAAAGTACATTTGGATTGGGGAGCGGGGTCAGGGAATGTGGAAGTGGGCCTCATGCAGGACTTACCAGCTGAAGTCATCCTGGGTAACGACTTGGGGGAGCTGACCTCCGCTTTTGTTTCTCAGCACCCCGCGCAGGAAGCGCTACCCGTGGTAACACGGCAGCAGGCCTGCACCACCGCATCTTCTGAACACTCTGAGGCTCCGACGCTTCTATGTTTGGATTGGGAGCAGTGCTGAGCCAAGTTGGGGCCGATGGCGGCGAGCATCCAGTCGCTTACTTAAGTCGGAAACTACGACCCAAAGAAGTAAGCTATGCCGCCATCGAAAAGGAATGCCTGGCTGTGGTGTGGGCTAACGCCGACGGGTTGTCCAGACAGAACTCGAGAAATGATCTGTGAGTACTCCTCCGGACATCCCCAAGCAGATCTGTTAGGATCAGACTGTGTATGCCGGCTTGGTTCTGGGGGAGCATTGTGGCAGAAGCAGCCACTAGAGACTTTTGCATTGATTATTAACTGTGTGTTATTTGAGCTGTATGTTATTTTAGCATAGTGGATTTTGTTAGACTGTTTTATTCCCCTCCCTCTTAGAACACCAGTTTAGAACCCTTAATAACTGTCATATTTTCAAATACTGTCTGTTTTCAACTGTCAGTTTTTTCTGTCTGAGGAGGAGTTGCTCTGGCTGTTTGAGTGCTGTTGCTTTGGGTGCTCATTAAACAGACCTGCTTGACCATTTCTGGAAGCCTTGGCTCATGCTTGCGTAAATGTGATAAGTCGGAGTGCCAACGGGTCCGTTACAGAGGGGTGTTAGGGATAAGTGTGAGGGGTGTTAGGGTTAGGGTGAGGGGTGTTAGGGATAAGTGTGAGGGGTGTTAGGGTTAGGTGTTAGGGTAAGGGGTGTTAGGGATAAGTGTGAGGGGTGTTAGGTCTTAGGGATAAGTGTGAGAATGTTAGGGTTAGGTGTTAGGTTGATGGGTGTTATGGATAAGTGTGAGGGGTGTTAGGGTTAGGTGTTAGGGTGAGGGGTGTTAGGGATAAGTGTGAGGGGTGTTAGGGTTAGGGTGAGGGGTGTTAGGGATAACTGTGAGGGGTGTTAGGTCTTAGGGATAAGTGTGAGAATGTTAGGGTTAGGTGTTAGGTTGATGGGTGTTATGGATAAGTGTGAGGGGTGTTAGGGTTAGGTGTTAGGGTGAGGGGTGTTAGGGATAAGTGTGAGGGGTGTTAGGGTTAGGGGTGTTAGGGATAAGTGTGAGGGGTGTTAGGGTTAGGTGTTAGGGATAAGTGTGAGGGGTGTTAGGTCTTAGGGATAAGTGTGAGAATGTTAGGGTTAAGTGTTAGGTTGATGGGTGTTATGTATAAGTGTGAGGGGTGTTAGGGTTAGGTGTTAGGGTGAGGGGTGTTAGGGATAAGTGTGAGGGGTGTTAGGGATAAGTGTGAGGGGTGTTAGGGATAAGTGTGAGGGGGTTAGGGTGAGGGGTGTTAAGGATAAGTGTAAGGGGTGTTAGGGTTAGGGTAAGGGGTGTTAGGGATAAGGGTGAGGGGTGTTAGGGCTAAGTGTGAGGGGTGTTAGGGTGAGGGGTGTTAGGGATAAGTGTAAGGGGTGTTAGGGTGAGGCATGTTAGGAATAAGTGTGAGGGGTGTTAGGTCTTAGGGATAAGTGTGAGAATGTTAGGGTTAGGTGTTAGGTTGATGGGTGTTATGGATAAGTGTGAGGGGTGTTACGGTGAGGGGTGTTAGGGATAAGTGTGAGGGGTGTTAGGGTAAGGGGTGTTAGGGATAAGTGTGAGGGGTGTTAGGGTTAGGGTGAGGGGTGTTAGGGTTAAGTGTGAGGGGTGTTAGGTCTTAGGGATAAGTGTGAGAATGTTAGGGTTAGGTGTTAGGTTGATGGGTGTTATGGATAAGTGTGAGGGGTGTTAGGTTTAGGTGTTAGGGTGAGGGGTGTTATGGATAAGTGTGAGGGGTGTTAGGGATAGGGTGAGGGGTGTTAGGGATAAGTGTGAGGGGTGTTAGGGTTAGGGTGAGGGGTGTTAGGGATAAGTGTGAGGGGTGTTAGGGATAAGTGTGAGGGGTGTTAGGTCTTAGGGATAAGTGTGAGAATGTTAGGGTTAGGTTGATGGGTGTTATGGATAAGTGTGAGGGGTGTTAGGGATAAGTGTGATTGGTGTTAGGGTTAGGTGTTAGGGTGGGGGGTGTTAGGGTTAGGGTGAGGGGTGTTATGGATAAGTGTGAGGGGTGTTAGGGTTAGGGTGAGGGGTGTTAGGGATAAGTGTGATTGGTGTTAGGGTTAGGTGTTAGGGATAAGTGTGAGGGGTGTTAGGGTTAGGTGTTAGGGTGAGGGGTGTTAGGGATAAGTGTGAGGGGTGTTAGGTCTTAGGGATAAGTGTGAGGGGTGTTAGGGTTAGGTGGATGAGTGTTATGGATAAGTGTGAGGGGTGTTAGGGTTGGGTGCTAAGGTGAGGGGAGGATGATGATAAGGGGGGGAAGAGACACAGGGGTGTCCTTGCAGCAGAGATCAAAAGAATCCTTCAGGACTGTATTACACACTGTGTACAGTAGCCTAGCTATGGTTTTCCCTATTGATGCAGTATCACCTACACTAAGCCTCCTCTCAGTAAGACTGCAAGTTAGTTATGATTCCAAAATGGCTGCTGTCCATGAGGTAGAAGGCTCTGGAAGGGAGTGTATGCTGGTGATTGGCTGGAATGTGTCTGCTGACTGTGACATGCAGGGTCAAAGTTTGCTCAATGATAAAGTATAGGGGGCGGGTCGAATATCGCATATGTTCGCAGTTCGCCGCAAACATGCTATGTTCGCCGGGAACAGTCCGCCGGCGAACTATTCGCGACATCTCTATTCCTGAAGTGATATATTTGATATTTCTATATTTGAAGGTTTGACGTGGCCGGATTTCTCATTAGGCCAACTAGGCAGCCATCTAGTAGTGCTTCCCTTTGAAGGGCACCTCATTTTATACTTCAAAATGTGCCTTGACATAAAAAAAAATAGCAATATTGCAGTTTACAGAATTGTCGCTAGCTGGCGAAAGCCTGGAACTAGAGATTATGGGCCACATTCAACTGCCCAATTCGTAAATGTATACACACTTAAAATCACTCTTAATGATGCTACATATTCTGCAAATATTACTTATTGGCCCTAATGAATTCTTAAGTCCATATGCATATAAACATTTATAAAAATAAAAAAAACACCCAAAGAAAAATGTAGGAGTTCAAGGCATTTGCAAGTAGCTAATAGAATATGGCCCTAGAGCTAACTGCACCTGTACAGAAGGTTCCTATCTAGCTACACCTGTACAAAAGGTTCCTATCTAACTACACCTGTAAAGAAGGTTCCTATCTAACTACACCTGTACAAAAGATTCCTATCTAACTACACCTGTACAGAAGGTTCCTATCTAACTGCACCTGTACAGAAGATTCCTATCTAACTACACCTGTACAAAAGGTTCCTATCTAACTACACCTGTACAGAAGATTCCTATCTAACAGCACATGTACAAAAGATCCCTATTTTACAACACCTGTACAAAAGGTTCCCATCTACACCTATACAGAAGATTCCTATCTAACAGCACCTGCACAAAAGGTTCCTATCTAACTACACCTGTACAGAAGATTCCTATCTAACAGCACATGTACAAAAGATTCCTATTTGACAGCACCTGTACAGAAGTTTCCTATCTAACAGCACCTGTACAAAAGGTTCCTATCTAACAGCACCTGTACAGAAGGTTACTATCTAACAGCACCTGTACAAAAGGTTCCAATCTAACTGCACCTGTACAGAAGGTTCCTATCTAACTACACCTGTACAAAAGATTCCTATCTAACTACACCTGTACAAAAGGTTTCTATCTAACTACACCTGTACAAAAGGTTCCAATCTAACTGCACCTGTACAGAAGGTTCCTATCTAACAGCACCTGTACAAAAGATTCCTATCTAACTACACCTGTACAAAAGGTTCCTATCTAACTACACCTGTACAAAAGGTTCCTATCTAACTGCACCTGTACAAAGGGCTCCTATCTAAAAGCACCTGTACAAAATATTCCTATCTAACTACACCTGTACAAAAGGTTCCTATCTACACCTGTACAGAAGATTCCTAACAGCACCTGTACAAAAGATTCCTAACAGCACCTGTACAAAAGATTCCTATCTAACTACACCTGTACAGAAGGTTCCTATCTAACCACACATGTACAAAATATTCCTATCTAACAGCACCTGTATAAAAGGTTCCTATCTAACTACACCTGTAAAAAGGTTCCTATCTAACAGCACCTGTACAAAAGGTTCCTATCTAACAGCACCTGTACAAAGGGCTCCTATCTAACAGCACCTGCACAAAAGGTTCCTATCTAACTACACCTGTACAGAAGATTCCTATCTAACAGCACATGTACAAAAGATTCCTATCTAACAGCACCTGTACAGAAGATTCCTATCTAACAGCACCTGTACAGAAGATTCCTATCTAGCAGCACCTGTACAAAAGATTCCTATCTAACAGCACCTGTACAAAGGGCTCCTATCTAACTACACCTGTACAAAAGGTTCCTATCTAACTGCACTTGTACAGAAGATTCCTATCTAACAGCACCTGTACAAAAGATTCCTATCTAACAGCACCTGTACAAAGGGCTCCTATCTAACTACACCTGTACCAAAGGTTCCTATCTAACTGCATCTGTACAGAAGATTCCTATCTAACAGCACCTGTACAAAGGGCTCCTATCTAACTACACCTGTACCAAAGGTTCCTATCTAACAGCACCTGTACAGAAGATTCCTATCTAACAGCGCATGTACAAAAGATTCCTATTTAACAGCACCTGTACAAAGAGCTCCTATCTAACATCACCTGTACAAAAGGTTCCTATCTAACTACACCTGTACAGAAGGTTCCTATCTAACTACACCTGTACAGAAGGTTCCTATCTAACTACACCTGTACAAAAGATTCCTATCTAACTACACCTGTGCAAAGGGCTCCTATCTAACAGCACCTGTACAGAATATTCCTATCTAACAGCACATGTACAAAAGATCCCTATTTTACAACACCTGTACAAAAGGTTCCTATCTACACCTATACAGAAGATTCCTATCTAACAGCACCTGCACAAAAGGTTCCTATCTAACTACACCTGTACAGAAGATTCCTATCTAACAGCACATGTACAAAAGATTCCTATTTGACAGCACCTGTACAGAAGGTTCCTATCTAACAGCACCTGTACAAAAGGTTCCTATCTAACAGCACCTGTACAGAAGGTTACTATCTAACAGCACCTGTACAAAAGGTTCCAATCTAACTGCACCTGTACAGAAGGTTCCTATCTAACTACACCTGTACAAAAGATTCCTATCTAACTACACCTGTACAAAAGGTTTCTATCTAACTACACCTGTACAAAAGGTTCCAATCTAACTGCACCTGTACAGAAGGTTCCTATCTAACAGCACCTGTACAAAAGATTCCTATCTAACTACACCTGTACAAAAGGTTCCTATCTAACAGCACCTGTACAAAAGATTCCTATCTAACAGCACCTGTACAAAGGGCTCCTATCTAACAGCACCTGCACAAAAGGTTCCTATCTAACTACACCTGTACAGAAGATTCCTAACAGCACCTGTACAAAAGATTCCTAACAGCACCTGTACAAAAGATTCCTATCTAACTACACCTGTACAGAAGGTTCCTATCTAACCACACATGTACAAAATATTCCTATCTAACAGCACCTGTATAAAAGGTTCCTATCTAACTACACCTGTAAAAAGGTTCCTATCTAACAGCACCTGTACAAAAGGTTCCTATCTAGCAGCACCTGTACAAAAGATTCCTATCTAACAGCACCTGTACAAAGGGCTCCTATCTAACAGCACCTGCACAAAAGGTTCCTATCTAACTACACCTGTACAGAAGATTCCTATCTAACAGCACATGTACAAAAGATTCCTATCTAACAGCACCTGTACAAAGGGCTCCTATCTAACTACACCTGTACAAAAGGTTCCTATCTAACTGCACTTGTACAGAAGATTCCTATCTAACAGCACCCGTACAAAAGATTCCTATCTAACAGCACCTGTACAAAGGGCTCCTATCTAACTACACCTGTACCAAAGGTTCCTATCTAACTGCATCTGTACAGAAGATTCCTATCTAACAGCACCTGTACAAAGGGCTCCTATCTAACTACACCTGTACCAAAGGTTCCTATCTAACAGCACCTGTACAGAAGATTCCTATCTAACAGCGCATGTACAAAAGATTCCTATTTAACAGCACCTGTACAAAGAGCTCCTATCTAACATCACCTGTACAAAAGGTTCCTATCTAACTACACCTGTACAGAAGGTTCCTATCTAACTACACCTGTACAGAAGGTTCCTATCTAACTACACCTGTACAAAAGATTCCTATCTAACTACACCTGTGCAAAGGGCTCCTATCTAACAGCACCTGTACAGAATATTCCTATCTAACAGCACCTGTACAAAAGGTTCCTATCTAACTATACCTGTACAAAACATTCCTATTTAACAGCACCTGTACAAAGAGCTCCTATCTAACATCACCTGTACAAAAGATTCCTATCTAACTACACCTGTACAAAAGTTTCCTAACTACACCTGTACAGAAGGTTCCTATCTAACTACACCTGTACAGAAGGTTCCTATCTAACTACACCTGTACAAAGAGCTCCTATCTAACATCACCTGTGCAAAGGGCTCCTATCTAACAGCACCTGTACAGAATATTCCTATCTAACAGCACCTGTATAAAAGGTTCCTATCTAACTACACCTGTAAAAAGGTTCCTATCTAACAGCACCTGTACAAAAGGTTCCTATCTAGCAGCACCTGTACAAAAGATTCCTATCTAACAGCACCTGTACAAAGGGCTCCTATCTAACAGCACCTGCACAAAAGGTTCCTATCTAACTACACCTGTACAGAAGATTCCTATCTAACAGCACATGTACAAAAGATTCCTATCTAACAGCACCTGTACAAAGGGCTCCTATCTAACTACACCTGTACAAAAGGTTCCTATCTAACTGCACTTGTACAGAAGATTCCTATCTAACAGCACCCGTACAAAAGATTCCTATCTCACAGCACCTGTACAAAGGGCTCCTATCTAACTACACCTGTACCAAAGGTTCCTATCTAACTGCATCTGTACAGAAGATTCCTATCTAACAGCACCTGTACAAAGGGCTCCTATCTAACTACACCTGTACCAAAGGTTCCTATCTAACAGCACCTGTACAGAAGATTCCTATCTAACAGCGCATGTACAAAAGATTCCTATTTAACAGCACCTGTACAAAGAGCTCCTATCTAACATCACCTGTACAAAAGGTTCCTATCTAACTACACCTGTACAGAAGGTTCCTATCTAACTACACCTGTACAGAAGGTTCCTATCTAACTACACCTGTACAAAAGATTCCTATCTAACTACACCTGTGCAAAGGGCTCCTATCTAACAGCACCTGTACAGAATATTCCTATCTAACAGCACCTGTACAAAAGGTTCCTATCTAACTACACCTGTACAAAAGATTCCTATTTAACAGCACCTGTACAAAGAGCTCCTATCTAACATCACCTGTACAAAAGATTCCTATCTAACTACACCTGTACAACAGTTTCCTAACTACACCTGTACAGAATGTTTCTATCTAACTACACCTGTACAAAAGATTCCTATCTAACTACACCTGTACAAAGGGCTCCTATCTAACAGCACCTGTACAGAATATTCCTATCTAACAGCACCTGTACAAAAGGTTCCTATCTAACTATACCTGTACAAAACATTCCTATCTAACTACACCTGTACAAAAGGTTCCTATCTAACAGCACCTGTACAAAAGGTTCCTATCTAACTATACCTGTACAAAATATTCCTATCTAACTACACCTGTACAAAAGGTTCCTATCTAACTACACCTGTACAAAATATTCCTATCGACACCTGTACAGAAGATGCCTATCTAATAGCACCTGTACAAAAGGTTCCTATCTAACAGCACCTGTACAAAAGATTCCTATCTAACTACACCTGTGCAAAGGGCTCCTATCTAACAGCACCTGTACAGAATATTCCTATCTAACAGCACCTGTACAAAAGGTTCCTATCTAACTATACCTGTACAAAACATTCCTATTTAACAGCACCTGTACAAAGAGCTCCTATCTAACATCACCTGTACAAAAGATTCCTATCTAACTACACCTGTACAAAAGTTTCCTAACTACACCTGTACAGAATGTTTCTATCTAACTACACCTGTACAAAAGATTCCTATCTAACTACACCTGTACAAAGGGCTCCTATCTAACAGCACCTGTACAGAATATTCCTATCTAACAGCACCTGTACAAAAGGTTCCTATCTAACTATACCTGTACAAAACATTCCTATCTAACTACACCTGTACAAAAGGTTCCTATCTAACAGCACCTGTACAAAAGGTTCCTATCTAACTATACCTGTACAAAATATTCCTATCTAACTACACCTGTACAAAAGGTTCCTATCTAACTACACCTGTACAAAATATTCCTATCGACACCTGTACAGAAGATGCCTATCTAATAGCACCTGTACAAAAGGTTCCTATCTAACAGCACCTGTACAAAAGATTCCTATCTAACTACACCTGTGCAAAGGGCTCCTATCTAACAGCACCTGTACAGAATATTCCTATCTAACAGCACCTGTACAAAAGGTTCCTATCTAACAGCACCTGTACAGAAGGTTACTATCTAACAGCACCTGTACAAAAGGTTCCAATCTAACTGCACCTGTACAGAAGGTTCCTATCTAACTACACCTGTACAAAAGATTCCTATCTAACTACACCTGTACAAAAGGTTTCTATCTAACTACACCTGTACAAAAGGTTCCAATCTAACTGCACCTGTACAGAAGGTTCCTATCTAACAGCACCTGTACAAAAGATTCCTATCTAACTACACCTGTACAAAAGGTTCCTATCTAACTACACCTGTACAAAAGGTTCCTATCTAACTGCACCTGTACAAAGGGCTCCTATCTAACTGCACCTGTACAAAGGGCTCCTATCTAAAAGCACCTGTACAAAATATTCCTATCTAACTACACCTGTACAAAAGGTTCCTATCTACACCTGTACAGAAGATTCCTAACAGCACCTGTACAAAAGATTCCTAACAGCACCTGTACAAAAGATTCCTATCTAACTACACCTGTACAGAAGGTTCCTATCTAACCACACATGTACAAAATATTCCTATCTAACAGCACCTGTATAAAAGGTTCCTATCTAACTACACCTGTAAAAAGGTTCCTATCTAACAGCACCTGTACAAAAGGTTCCTATCTAACAGCACCTGTACAAAGGGCTCCTATCTAACAGCACCTGCACAAAAGGTTCCTATCTAACTACACCTGTACAGAAGATTCCTATCTAACAGCACATGTACAAAAGATTCCTATCTAACAGCACCTGTACAGAAGATTCCTATCTAACAGCACCTGTACAGAAGATTCCTATCTAGCAGAACCTGTACAAAAGATTCCTATCTAACAGCACCTGTACAAAGGGCTCCTATCTAACTACACCTGTACAAAAGGTTCCTATCTAACTGCACTTGTACAGAAGATTCCTATCTAACAGCACCTGTACAAAAGATTCCTATCTAACAGCACCTGTACAAAGGGCTCCTATCTAACTACACCTGTACCAAAGGTTCCTATCTAACTGCATCTGTACAGAAGATTCCTATCTAACAGCACCTGTACAAAGGGCTCCTATCTAACTACACCTGTACCAAAGGTTCCTATCTAACAGCACCTGTACAGAAGATTCCTATCTAACAGCGCATGTACAAAAGATTCCTATTTAACAGCACCTGTACAAAGAGCTCCTATCTAACATCACCTGTACAAAAGGTTCCTATCTAACTACACCTGTACAGAAGGTTCCTATCTAACTACACCTGTACAGAAGGTTCCTATCTAACTACACCTGTACAAAAGATTCCTATCTAACTACACCTGTGCAAAGGGCTCCTATCTAACAGCACCTGTACAGAATATTCCTATCTAACAGCACATGTACAAAAGATCCCTATTTTACAACACCTGTACAAAAGGTTCCTATCTACACCTATACAGAAGATTCCTATCTAACAGCACCTGCACAAAAGGTTCCTATCTAACTACACCTGTACAGAAGATTCCTATCTAACAGCACATGTACAAAAGATTCCTATTTGACAGCACCTGTACAGAAGGTTCCTATCTAACAGCACCTGTACAAAAGGTTCCTATCTAACAGCACCTGTACAGAAGGTTACTATCTAACAGCACCTGTACAAAAGGTTCCAATCTAACTGCACCTGTACAGAAGGTTCCTATCTAACTACACCTGTACAAAAGATTCCTATCTAACTACACCTGTACAAAAGGTTTCTATCTAACTACACCTGTACAAAAGGTTCCAATCTAACTGCACCTGTACAGAAGGTTCCTATCTAACAGCACCTGTACAAAAGATTCCTATCTAACTACACCTGTACAAAAGGTTCCTATCTAACAGCACCTGTACAAAAGATTCCTATCTAACAGCACCTGTACAAAGGGCTCCTATCTAACAGCACCTGCACAAAAGGTTCCTATCTAACTACACCTGTACAGAAGATTCCTAACAGCACCTGTACAAAAGATTCCTAACAGCACCTGTACAAAAGATTCCTATCTAACTACACCTGTACAGAAGGTTCCTATCTAACCACACATGTACAAAATATTCCTATCTAACAGCACCTGTATAAAAGGTTCCTATCTAACTACACCTGTAAAAAGGTTCCTATCTAACAGCACCTGTACAAAAGGTTCCTATCTAGCAGCACCTGTACAAAAGATTCCTATCTAACAGCACCTGTACAAAGGGCTCCTATCTAACAGCACCTGCACAAAAGGTTCCTATCTAACTACACCTGTACAGAAGATTCCTATCTAACAGCACATGTACAAAAGATTCCTATCTAACAGCACCTGTACAAAGGGCTCCTATCTAACTACACCTGTACAAAAGGTTCCTATCTAACTGCACTTGTACAGAAGATTCCTATCTAACAGCACCCGTACAAAAGATTCCTATCTAACAGCACCTGTACAAAGGGCTCCTATCTAACTACACCTGTACCAAAGGTTCCTATCTAACTGCATCTGTACAGAAGATTCCTATCTAACAGCACCTGTACAAAGGGCTCCTATCTAACTACACCTGTACCAAAGGTTCCTATCTAACAGCACCTGTACAGAAGATTCCTATCTAACAGCGCATGTACAAAAGATTCCTATTTAACAGCACCTGTACAAAGAGCTCCTATCTAACATCACCTGTACAAAAGGTTCCTATCTAACTACACCTGTACAGAAGGTTCCTATCTAACTACACCTGTACAGAAGGTTCCTATCTAACTACACCTGTACAAAAGATTCCTATCTAACTACACCTGTGCAAAGGGCTCCTATCTAACAGCACCTGTACAGAATATTCCTATCTAACAGCACCTGTACAAAAGGTTCCTATCTAACTATACCTGTACAAAACATTCCTATTTAACAGCACCTGTACAAAGAGCTCCTATCTAACATCACCTGTACAAAAGATTCCTATCTAACTACACCTGTACAAAAGTTTCCTAACTACACCTGTACAGAAGGTTCCTATCTAACTACACCTGTACAGAAGGTTCCTATCTAACTACACCTGTACAAAGAGCTCCTATCTAACATCACCTGTGCAAAGGGCTCCTATCTAACAGCACCTGTACAGAATATTCCTATCTAACAGCACCTGTATAAAAGGTTCCTATCTAACTACACCTGTAAAAAGGTTCCTATCTAACAGCACCTGTACAAAAGGTTCCTATCTAGCAGCACCTGTACAAAAGATTCCTATCTAACAGCACCTGTACAAAGGGCTCCTATCTAACAGCACCTGCACAAAAGGTTCCTATCTAACTACACCTGTACAGAAGATTCCTATCTAACAGCACATGTACAAAAGATTCCTATCTAACAGCACCTGTACAAAGGGCTCCTATCTAACTACACCTGTACAAAAGGTTCCTATCTAACTGCACTTGTACAGAAGATTCCTATCTAACAGCACCCGTACAAAAGATTCCTATCTCACAGCACCTGTACAAAGGGCTCCTATCTAACTACACCTGTACCAAAGGTTCCTATCTAACTGCATCTGTACAGAAGATTCCTATCTAACAGCACCTGTACAAAGGGCTCCTATCTAACTACACCTGTACCAAAGGTTCCTATCTAACAGCACCTGTACAGAAGATTCCTATCTAACAGCGCATGTACAAAGGGCTCCTATCTAATAGCACCTGTACAAATGGCTCCTATCTAACATCACCTGTACAAACGGTTCCTATCTAATTGCACCTGTAAAAAGGTTCCTATCTAACTACACCTATACAGAAGGTTCCTATCTAACTACACCTGTACAAAAGATTCCTATCTAACTACACCTGTGCAAAGGGCTCCTATCTAACAGCACCTGTACAGAATATTCCTATCTAACAGCACCTGTACAAAAGGTTCCTATCTAACTACACCTGTACAAAACATTCCTATTTAACAGCACCTGTACAAAGAGCTCCTATCTAACATCACCTGTACAAAAGATTCCTATCTAACTACACCTGTACAAAAGTTTCCTAACTACACCTGTACAGAATGTTTCTATCTAACTACACCTGTACAAAAGATTCCTATCTAACTACACCTGTACAAAGGGCTCCTATCTAACAGCACCTGTACAGAATATTCCTATCTAACAGCACCTGTACAAAAGGTTCCTATCTAACTATACCTGTACAAAACATTCCTATCTAACTACACCTGTACAAAAGGTTCCTATCTAACAGCACCTGTACAAAAGGTTCCTATCTAACTATACCTGTACAAAATATTCCTATCTAACTACACCTGTACAAAAGGTTCCTATCTAACTACACCTGTACAAAATATTCCTATCGACACCTGTACAGAAGATGCCTATCTAATAGCACCTGTACAAAAGGTTCCTATCTAACAGCACCTGTACAAAAGATTCCTATCTAACTACACCTGTGCAAAGGGCTCCTATCTAACAGCACCTGTACAGAATATTCCTATCTAACAGCACCTGTACAAAAGGTTCCTATCTAACTATACCTGTACAAAACATTCCTATTTAACAGCACCTGTACAAAGAGCTCCTATCTAACATCACCTGTACAAAAGATTCCTATCTAACTACACCTGTACAAAAGTTTCCTAACTACACCTGTACAGAATGTTTCTATCTAACTACACCTGTACAAAAGATTCCTATCTAACTACACCTGTACAAAGGGCTCCTATCTAACAGCACCTGTACAGAATATTCCTATCTAACAGCACCTGTACAAAAGGTTCCTATCTAACTATACCTGTACAAAACATTCCTATCTAACTACACCTGTACAAAAGGTTCCTATCTAACAGCACCTGTACAAAAGGTTCCTATCTAACTATACCTGTACAAAATATTCCTATCTAACTACACCTGTACAAAAGGTTCCTATCTAACTACACCTGTACAAAATATTCCTATCGACACTTGTACAGAAGATGCCTATCTAATAGCACCTGTACAAAAGGTTCCTATCTAACAGCACCTGTACAAAAGATTCCTATCTAACTACACCTGTGCAAAGGGCCCCTATCTAACAGCACCTGTACAGAATATTCCTATCTAACAGCACCTGTACAAAAGGTTCCTATCTAACTATACCTGTACAAAACATTCCTATTTAACAGCACCTGTACAAAGAGCTCCTATCTAACATCACCTGTACAAAAGATTCCTATCTAACTACACCTGTACAAAAGTTTCCTAACTACACCTGTACAGAATGTTTCTATCTAACTACACCTGTACAAAAGATTCCTATCTAACTACACCTGTACAAAGGGCTCCTATCGAACAGCACCTGTACAGAATATTCCTATCTAACAGCATCTGTACAAAAGGTTCCTATCTAACTATACCTGTACAAAACATTCCTATCTAACTACACCTGTACAAAAGGTTCCTATCTAACAGCACCTGTACAAAAGGTTCCTATCTAACTATACCTGTACAAAATATTCCTATCTAACTACACCTGTACAAAAGGTTCCTATCTAACTACACCTGTACAAAATATTCCTATCGACACCTGTACAGAAGATGCCTATCTAATAGCACCTGTACAAAAGGTTCCTATCTAACTACACCTGTACAAAGGGTTCCTATCTAGCAGCACCTGCACAAAAGATTCCTATCTAACAGCACCTGTACAAAGGGCTCCTATCTAACAGCATCTGCACAAAAGGTTCCTATCTACACCTGTACAGAAGATTCCTATCTAACAGCACATGTACAAAAGATTCCTATCTAACAGCACCTGTACAGAAGATTCCTATCTAACAGCACCTGTACAGAAGATTCCTATCTAACAGCACCTGTACAGAAGATTCCTATCTAGCAGCACCTGTACAAAAGATTCCTATCTAACAGCACCTGTACAAAGGGCTCCTATCTAACTACACCTGTACAAAAGGTTCCTATCTAACTGCACTTGTACAGAAGATTCCTATCTAACAGCACCTGTACAAAAGATTCCTATCTAACAGCACCTGTACAAAGGGCTCCTATCTAACTACACCTGTACCAAAGGTTCCTATCTAACTGCATCTGTACAGAAGATTCCTATCTAACAGCGCATGTACAAAAGATTCCTATTTAACAGCACCTGTACAAAGAGCTCCTATCTAACATCACCTGTACAAAAGGTTCCTATCTAACTACACCTGTACAGAAGGTTCCTATCTAACTACACCTGTACAGAAGGTTCCTATCTAACTACACCTGTACAAAGGGCTCCTATCTAACAGCACCTGTACAGAATATTCCTATCTAACAGCACCTGTACAAAAGGTTCCTATCTAACTATACCTGTACAAAACATTCCTATTTAACAGCACCTGTACAAAGAGCTCCTATCTAACATCACCTGTACAAAAGATTCCTATCTAACTACACCTGTACAAAAGTTTCCTAACTACACCTGTACAGAATGTTTCTATCTAACTACACCTGTACAAAAGATTCCTATCTAACTACACCTGTACAAAGGGCTCCTATCTAACAGCACCTGTACAGAATATTCCTATCTAACAGCACCTGTACAAAAGGTTCCTATCTAACTATACCTGTACAAAACATTCCTATCTAACTACACCTGTACAAAAGGTTCCTATCTAACAGCACCTGTACAAAAGGTTCCTATCTAACTATACCTGTACAAAATATTCCTATCTAACTACACCTGTACAAAAGGTTCCTATCTAACTACACCTGTACAAAATATTCCTATCGACACCTGTACAGAAGATGCCTATCTAATAGCACCTGTACAAAAGGTTCCTATCTAACAGCACCTGTACAAAAGATTCCTATCTAACTACACCTGTGCAAAGGGCTCCTATCTAACAGCACCTGTACAGAATATTCCTATCTAACAGCACCTGTACAAAAGGTTCCTATCTAACTATACCTGTACAAAACATTCCTATTTAACAGCACCTGTACAAAGAGCTCCTATCTAACATCACCTGTACAAAAGATTCCTATCTAACTACACCTGTACAACAGTTTCCTAACTACACCTGTACAGAATGTTTCTATCTAACTACACCTGTACAAAAGATTCCTATCTAACTACACCTGTACAAAGGGCTCCTATCTAACAGCACCTGTACAGAATATTCCTATCTAACAGCACCTGTACAAAAGGTTCCTATCTAACTATACCTGTACAAAACATTCCTATCTAACTACACCTTTACAAAAGGTTCCTATCTAACAGCACCTGTACAAAAGGTTCCTATCTAACTATACCTGTACAAAATATTCCTATCTAACTACACCTGTACAAAAGGTTCCTATCTAACTACACCTGTACAAAATATTCCTATCGACACCTGTACAGAAGATGCCTATCTAATAGCACCTGTACAAAAGGTTCCTATCTAACAGCACCTGTACAAAAGGTTCCTATCTAACTACACCTGTACAAAGGGTTCCTATCTAGCAGCACCTGCACAAAAGATTCCTATCTAACAGCACCTGTACAAAGGGCTCCTATCTAACAGCATCTGCACAAAAGGTTCCTATCTACACCTGTACAGAAGATTCCTATCTAACAGCACATGTACAAAAGATTCCTATCTAACAGCACCTGTACAGAAGATTCCTATCTAACAGCACCTGTACAGAAGATTCCTATCTAAAAGCACCTGTACAGAAGATTCCTATCTAGCAGCACCTGTACAAAAGATTCCTATCTAACAGCACCTGTACAAAGGGCTCCTATCTAACTACACCTGTACAAAAGGTTCCTATCTAACTGCACTTGTACAGAAGATTCCTATCTAACAGCACCTGTACAAAAGATTCCTATCTAACAGCACCTGTACAAAGGGCTCCTATCTAACTACACCTGTACCAAAGGTTCCTATCTAACTGCATCTGTACAGAAGATTCCTATCTAACAGCGCATGTACAAAAGATTCCTATTTAACAGCACCTGTACAAAGAGCTCCTATCTAACATCACCTGTACAAAAGGTTCCTATCTAACTACACCTGTACAGAAGGTTCCTATCTAACTACACCTGTACAGAAGGTTCCTATCTAACTACACCTGTACAAAGGGCTCCTATCTAACAGCACCTGTACAGAATATTCCTATCTAACAGCACCTGTACAAAAGGTTCCTATCTAACTATACCTGTACAAAACATTCCTATTTAACAGCACCTGTACAAAGAGCTCCTATCTAACATCACCTGTACAAAAGATTCCTATCTAACTACACCTGTACAAAAGTTTCCTAACTACACCTGTACAGAATGTTTCTATCTAACTACACCTGTACAAAAGATTCCTATCTAACTACACCTGTACAAAGGGCTCCTATCTAACAGCACCTGTACAGAATATTCCTATCTAACAGCACCTGTACAAAAGGTTCCTATCTAACTATACCTGTACAAAACATTCCTATCTAACTACACCTGTACAAAAGGTTCCTATCTAACAGCACCTGTACAAAAGGTTCCTATCTAACTACACCTGTACAAAATATTCCTATCTAACTACACCTGTACAAAAGGTTCCTATCTAACTACACCTGTACAAAATATTCCTATCGACACCTGTACAGAAGATGCCTATCTAATAGCACCTGTACAAAAGGTTCCTATCTAACAGCACCTGTACAAAAGATTCCTATCTAACTACACCTGTGCAAAGGGCTCCTATCTAACAGCACCTGTACAGAATATTCCTATCTAACAGCACCTGTACAAAAGGTTCCTATCTAACTATACCTGTACAAAACATTCCTATTTAACAGCACCTGTACAAAGAGCTCCTATCTAACATCACCTGTACAAAAGATTCCTATCTAACTACACCTGTACAACAGTTTCCTAACTACACCTGTACAGAATGTTTCTATCTAACTACACCTGTACAAAAGATTCCTATCTAACTACACCTGTACAAAGGGCTCCTATCTAACAGCACCTGTACAGAATATTCCTATCTAACAGCACCTGTACAAAAGGTTCCTATCTAACTATACCTGTACAAAACATTCCTATCTAACTACACCTTTACAAAAGGTTCCTATCTAACAGCACCTGTACAAAAGGTTCCTATCTAACTATACCTGTACAAAATATTCCTATCTAACTACACCTGTACAAAAGGTTCCTATCTAACTACACCTGTACAAAATATTCCTATCGACACCTGTACAGAAGATGCCTATCTAATAGCACCTGTACAAAAGGTTCCTATCTAACAGCACCTGTACAAAAGATTCCTATCTAACTACACCTGTGCAAAGGGCTCCTATCTAACAGCACCTGTACAGAATATTCCTATCTAACAGCACCTGTACAAAAGGTTCCTATCTAACTATACCTGTACAAAACATTCCTATTTAACAGCACCTGTACAAAGAGCTCCTATCTAACATCACCTGTACAAAAGATTCCTATCTAACTACACCTGTACAACAGTTTCCTAACTACACCTGTACAGAATGTTTCTATCTAACTACACCTGTACAAAAGATTCCTATCTAACTACACCTGTACAAAGGGCTCCTATCTAACAGCACCTGTACAGAATATTCCTATCTAACAGCACCTGTACAAAAGGTTCCTATCTAACTATACCTGTACAAAACATTCCTATCTAACTACACCTTTACAAAAGGTTCCTATCTAACAGCACCTGTACAAAAGGTTCCTATCTAACAGCACCTGTACAAAAGGTTCCTATCTAACTATACCTGTACAAAATATTCCTATCTAACTACACCTGTACAAAAGGTTCCTATCTAACTACACCTGTACAAAATATTCCTATCGACACCTGTACAGAAGATGCCTATCTAATAGCACCTGTACAAAAGGTTCCTATCTAACAGCACCTGTACAAAAGATTCCTATCTAACTACACCTGTGCAAAGGGCTCCTATCTAACAGCACCTGTACAGAATATTCCTATCTAACAGCACCTGTACAAAAGGTTCCTATCTAACTATACCTGTACAAAACATTCCTATTTAACAGCACCTGTACAAAGAGCTCCTATCTAACATCACCTGTACAAAAGATTCCTATCTAACTACACCTGTACAACAGTTTCCTAACTACACCTGTACAGAATGTTTCTATCTAACTACACCTGTACAAAAGATTCCTATCTAACTACACCTGTACAAAGGGCTCCTATCTAACAGCACCTGTACAGAATATTCCTATCTAACAGCACCTGTACAAAAGGTTCCTATCTAACTATACCTGTACAAAACATTCCTATCTAACTACACCTTTACAAAAGGTTCCTATCTAACAGCACCTGTACAAAAGGTTCCTATCTAACTATACCTGTACAAAATATTCCTATCTAACTACACCTGTACAAAAGGTTCCTATCTAACTACACCTGTACAAAATATTCCTATCGACACCTGTACAGAAGATGCCTATCTAATAGCACCTGTACAAAAGGTTCCTATCTAACAGCACCTGTACAAAAGATTCCTATCTAACTACACCTGTGCAAAGGGCTCCTATCTAACAGCACCTGTACAGAATATTCCTATCTAACAGCACCTGTACAAAAGGTTCCTATCTAACTATACCTGTACAAAACATTCCTATTTAACAGCACCTGTACAAAGAGCTCCTATCTAACATCACCTGTACAAAAGATTCCTATCTAACTACACCTGTACAACAGTTTCCTAACTACACCTGTACAGAATGTTTCTATCTAACTACACCTGTACAAAAGATTCCTATCTAACTACACCTGTACAAAGGGCTCCTATCTAACAGCACCTGTACAGAATATTCCTATCTAACAGCACCTGTACAAAAGGTTCCTATCTAACTATACCTGTACAAAACATTCCTATCTAACTACACCTTTACAAAAGGTTCCTATCTAACAGCACCTGTACAAAAGGTTCCTATCTAACTACACCTGTACAAAAGGTTCCTATCTAACTACACCTGTACAAAATATTCCTATCGACACCTGTACAGAAGATGCCTATCTAATAGCACCTGTACAAAAGGTTCCTATCTAACAGCACCTGTACAAAAGGTTCCTATCTAACAGCACCTGTACAAAAGGTTCCTATCTAACTATACCTGTACAAAACATTCCTATTTAACAGCACCTGTACAAAGAGCTCCTATCTAACATCACCTGTACAAAAGATTCCTATCTAACTACACCTGTACAAAAGTTTCCTAACTACACCTGTACAGAATGTTTCTATCTAACTGCACCTGTACAAAGGGTTCCTATCTAGCAGCACCTGCACAAAAGATTCCTATCTAACAGCACCTGTACAAAGGGCTCCTATCTAACAGCATCTGCACAAAAGGTTCCTATCTACACCTGTACAGAAGATACCTGTACAAAAGGTTCCTATCTAACTTCACCTATACAAAAGGTTTCTATCTAACTACACCTGTACAAAAGATTCCTATCTAACTACACCTGTACAAAGGGCTCCTATCTAATAGCACCTGTACAAATGGCTCCTATCTAACAGCACCTGTACAAAAGGTTCCTATCTACTAGCACCTGTACACAAGGTTCCAATCTAACTACACCTGTACAGAAGGTTCCTATCTAACAGCACCTGTACAAAAGATTCCTATCTAATTGCACCTGTAAAACGGTTCCTATCTAATTGCACCTGTAAAAAGGTTCCTATCTAACTACACCTGTACAAAAGGTTGTTTGGTACTTTGTTAATTTCTTTTCCTTAAAAACCCCAATATATCCAACTTGAGGGCTTTCAACACCGGGCTACACCGGGCCACAAGGGTTGGGCAGCTATACCAATGTACATTTATTTGCTCTTTTCCAGATTCCTTGGCAACATTACCAATTTATTGCTGCAATGAAAAATTATTATAATTATTATTGTGGTCAGGTCGCTCTCTTGTGGCCAGGGGTAGCTGACATTATGGCCTGCTTGGGGTGCCAGATAGTCACGGTAAGGAAAAAGCGCTACCTTGGAAGTTGGCAAGGACAATGGTTTTAGGGCCAGATAGTGAGGGTAGTTAAAAAGTTGTTACCTTGGACGTGGTCAAGGACACGTTTCCCCTGGACTTAGATGAGGTAGCTACCACGTCATACAAGATGGGGATCTAAGAGCGTCTGTGACCACGCCGATGTATGAATTTCCAACTATGAATGACGTATGAATGTGGAGAAGTCTGTGATTGCAATGACCTATGAATATGACGCGGTAGACCAAAGTGGTAGCGACTATGGCGCGGGAGACCCAAGTGGTAGCAACTATGGCGCGGGAGACCGAAGTGGTACCGACTATGATGCGGGAGACCGTAGTGGTACTGACTAAGACAAGGGAGACCGTAGTGGTACCAACTATGACAAGGGAGACCGAAGTGGTAAAGACTATGACACGGGAGACAGAAGTGGTAAAGACTATGACACGGGAGACAGAAGTGGTAAAGACTATGACACGGGAGACAGAAGTGGTAAAGACTATGACACGGGAGACCGAAATGGTAAAGACTATGACACGGGAGACCGAAGTGGTAGAGAAAAGGCAGTGTGAAATGAAACCCGAAAAGTCTATGGTTGTAATGACATATGAAAGCGACACCGGGCATGTGAAGCTGCTGAGCCATAAAATCTGCAGTGAGAGCGGGCGCCGAGGAGGCTGGGCATGTCTAGGCAGGGGGCATCGGCCTGGATTTGGGTGTGAGAGCGGGCAATGAGGAGCCTGGGCATGTCTAGGCAGGGGGCATCGGCCTGGATTTGGGTGTGAGAGCGGGCGCCGAGGAGGCTGGGCATGTCTAGGCAGGGGGCATCGGCCTGGATTTGGGTGTGAGAGCAGGCGCCGAGGAGGCTGGGCATGTCTAGGCAGGGGGCATCAGCCTGGATTTGGGTGTGAGAGCGGGCACTGAGGAGGCTGGGCATGTCTAGGCAGGGGGCATCGGCCTGGATTTGGGTGTGAGAGCGGGCGCCGAGGAGGCTGGGCATGTCTAGGCAGGGGGCATAGGCCTGGATTTGAGTGTGAGAGCTGGCGCCTAGGAGGTTGGGCATGTTTAGGCAGGGGGCATCGGCCTGGATTTGGGTGAACACCAGGGGCATGAAGCCGATGAGCTGCGGCTACGTAGGGCTTGGTGAGAGCCAAAAATACAAACAATTGCTGAGGAACACCCTACAAGAGGGGAATGAGGTGTGCAAGAAAAAGGGGGGGCTGGAAAGCTAATGAAAGGTGGGAGAAAAATACAAGTAATAATACTAATACTAATAAATGATTTGTCTACTGTAAGAGATATCAGATAGTGCCACTAGGGGCGCTCTGCAATTAATGCTCGCAATTTTAGTTATTTCCAATTAACAGTTTAATTAAGTTAATTAGCACTTTGTTAGTGTTAATTCCAATAAAAGTTCTGTTTCCGGACCTCAGGTCATGTATCACCCCCACGTCTCACCCCCAAGTCAAACCTGCCAAGAGACGGCCGCCCACCAAAACTCACGACCCGGCAAAGAGGGCATTAATCAGAGAGGCGGCACAGAGACCTAAGGTAACCCTGGAGGAGCTGCAGAGATCCACAGCAGACTGGAGTATCTGTACATAGGACGACAATAACCCGTACGCTCCATAGAGTTGGGCTTTATGGCAGAGTGGCCAGAAGAAAGCCATTACTTTCAGCAAAAAACAAAATGGCACAAAAACGCATGTGGGAGACTCCCAAAATGTATGGAGGAAGGTGCTCTGGTCTGATGAGACTAAAATTGAACTTTTCGGCCATCAAAGGAAACGCTATGTCTGGCGCAAACCCAACACATCACCCAAAGATCACCATCCCCACAGTGAAACATGGCGGTGGCAGCATCATGCTGTGGGGATGGGACTGGGAAACTGGTCAGAGTTGAGGGAAAGATGGTGCTAAATACAGGGATTTTCTTGTACCTGTACCACTCTGTGCGTGATTTGAGGCTAGGACGGAGGGTCACCTTCCAGCAGGACAATGACCCCAAACACACGGCTAAAGGGGGGAAAAATGTAAATGTGTTGGAATGGCCGAGTCACAGCCCAGACCTCAATCCAACAGGAAATCTGTGGTCAGACTTAAAGATGGCTGATCACAAGCGCAAACCATCCAACATGAAGGAGCTGGAGCAGCAAGGAGGAATGGGCAAAGATCCCAGTGGTAAGATGTGGCGAGCTCATAGAGACTTATCCAAAGCGACTTGGAGCTGGGATTGCCGCAATTCAATTGGCCGGATCGCAATTTAATAAGGCTGTGTATTCCAGAGAGGTTAATAAGTTGTTATATTTATTTTTAGACTTGAGGATGGGCTTACAAATGTGTTTCCTCTCGCCCCCTGTGTCTCTCCCCCCCCTCTCCCGTCACTCCTTTCCCCCTCATATCTCCCCCCCCTCTCCGTGTCTCCTTCCCCCCTCTTCCTCCCCTGTGTCACTTTTCCCCCTCTCCTGCCTCACCCTCCCTCCCCTGTGTCATTTTCCCCCTCTCCTGTGCCTCCATTCCCCCTCTAGTGCCTCCCCCCTCCCTCATGTCACTTTTCCCCCCTCTCCTGTCTCCCCCCCCTTCTCCATCCCGTTTCTCTCCATCCCCCACGTGTCTCCTTCCCCTCTCCCTCCCCAGTGTTTTTTTCCCACTCTCCTCTGCCTCAATTCCCCCTCTCCTGTCTCTCTCCCCCTTCTCCATCCCGTTTCTCTCCAGCCCCCCTTGTGTCTCCTTCCCCCCTCTCCTGTGTCACTTTTCCCTCTCTCCTGTCTCTCCTCCCCTCCCATATCAATCCAAGCGGCTTATCTCCACAAGCCTGTGCCTGTTTAGGGGGCGTGGCCAGCTCTGTCACTATCTGAGCATGCTCTGTAACAGGGGCAGGGCTATCATGGTTCATGTATGGTCAGTGGGTACAATGTGTATTTATTTTACTTATTTTGTACTCTGCATTTCTGTTTATAATAGTCTATGCGCACGCAGTTCGGTGGTGCTTTACCTGTACTGCTTCAAAGGCCAATGAGAGTCTGAAACAAATGTGTCACGGCCCAGAGACGAGGGGCTCAGTACACCCCTAATTCTCCTGCTTTAGCTTACAGGAACAATCTCCAGGTTGTGACTTTTATTCTTCTCAGCACGCAGGGTGATCAGAGCTTGGGGCCTAACATTACACAGGTTATTAGGGTCATAACAAAATAGCCTTGATGTTATCAGATGTGTTAGAGTCCCAAATAAAAGGGTTAATTGTAGGGTTCAGGTTTGTCCCATCATGACACAATGGCTTAACGATTGCATCCCGAAGGAAGAGAAGGGGAGGGCTCAAGACCAGGCTTTCAATCCCAAAAGGTCCATAGCATTCAGGGCCCACAGCCCAGCAGTCAGGAGCCCCAGGCCCCCCAAGTTCTGCCCCAGCCCAGAACAAATCAGAACGCCACATAAAGATTATAAACGTTTATATACATTGAATTTAAAAAATACACCATGATTTGGGCAAAAACTAAATATAAAATGATCGTCCTACTTGTGCCAGCACGTCACGCTCACTCAGCCCACTACCGGGGCACTCTCTGTGCTGTTCTGTCTGTCTCACACCAACACATTGTCTCCTTAGTTCTGACTGTCTCCTCCCGTCGGGTTGTGTGCGTTTACCATGTTGTTACCGTTTGCACTGTAGGGATGATTTACGCTCTTGAGGGGACGCCTCTCATTCAGAGTGACTCTCTCTGTCTGGACACAGTCTCTCACTCACTGTATTCTCCACATTACTCTCTGCACTCTCCGGTTTGTCTGTCTCAGCAGGAAGTTTAATACGTCCTCTTTTGACATAGTGCTGCACTCTCTCTTCGAGCCCTTGGCAGAGAGGTCTCTTCATCACTGGGGTATATGAGCGAGCACTCACGCCCTCAAGCAGTCCACTGCTATGATCGTAAACCTGCGGCTGGCACAGACTCCAAGGGACCGGATCCTGTCCTGTGAAGTAAGAGCTCAGGTGAGGGAGGGTATTGGCAGAGTGAGGGAGGGTATTGGCAGTGTGAGGGAGGGTATTGGCAGAGTGAGGGAGGGTATTGGCAGAGTGAGGGAGGGTATTGGCAGAGTGAGGGAGGGTATTGGCAGAGTGAAACACTGATTTGACAACAGACAAGAACCAAAAAGGCCCATCCCATCTGTCCATTACATCTACCTAAAAGACTGGCTTAATTTAGTGTTGGCCTTGTGCTTATCTCAGACATGCCTAAATTCCTAACCGTGTTTGACTGGAATATACCTTTAAACCATAACCACTTGTTCAGTGAGGTGGGGGGCACAGAAGGGTCAGTGAGGTGGGGGGCACAGGAGTGTCAGTGAGGTGGGGGGGCCACAGGAGTGTCAGTGAGGTGGGGGGGCCACAGGAGTGTCAGTGAGGTGGGGGGGCCACAGGAGTGTCAGTGAGGTGGGGGGGCCACAGGAGTGTCAGTGAGGAGGGGGGGCCACAGGAGTGTCAGTGTGGTGTGGGGGCCACAGGATTGTCAGTGAGTAGGGGGTCCACAGGAGTGTCAGTGAGGTGGGGGGGCACAGGAGGGTCGGTGAGGTGGGGGGGCACAGGAGGGTCGGTGAGGTGGGGGGGTCACAGGAGTGTCAGTGAGGTGTGGGGGCCACAGGATTGTCAGTGAGGTGTGGGGGCCACAGGATTGTCAGTGAGGTGTGGGGGCCACAGGATTGTCAGTGAGGTGTGGGGGCAACAGGATTGTCCGTGAGGTGGGGGGGGGGGCAACAGGAGTGTCCGTGAGGTGGGGGGGGCAACAGGAGTGTCCGTGAGGTGGGGGGGCCACAGGAGTGTCCGTGAGGTGGGGGGGCCACAGGAGTGTCCGTGAGGTGGGGGCCACAGGAGTTTCCGTGAGGTGGGGGCCACAGGAGTTTCCGTGAGGTGGGGGCCACAGGAGTTTCCGTGAGGTGGGGGCCACAGGAGTTTCCGTGAGGTGGGGGCCACAGGAGTGTCCGTGAGGTGGGGGCCACAGGAGTGTCCGTGAGGTGGGGGCCACAGGAGTGTCAGTGGGGCACAGGCATGTAATTGAGGGTAGGAGTAATAAATATACCCTCAAACCATAACCTCTTGTTCAGTGCGTCGCCTGCTCAGGTTATGGAGGGGTTATATACATACCTGTCTCCATGGTAACAGGCACGGAATCCAGGCTGCCCAATGCCATGTACATGATCTGCGTCTTCATGGCTTCCTGCGCCCAGATCCGCTGTAGGTGCGACACGGTCATACTCTGCGCCTCCTTCTCGGTCACCCATTGGATGTCATCAAAATGGCAATTGTAGAGCACTAGAGGGAGCTCCACCGCCATACTGGGGGAGAAAGAGAGCGAGAGTCATTGTAACTACTACTGTGCTCTATCCCTCTCCCTCATCAGGCACTCCTCTTCATTCACCCACTCAATCGTCTCCTCTCTCACCCCGCTCCCTGAGCTCTCCTCGTCCTCCACTCGCCCAGCTCCCCTCGCCCTCCCACTCCCCAAGCTCTCCTCGTCTTGCTCCCCAAGCTCTCCTCGTCCTCCTACTCGCGCTGCTCCCCGAGTTCTCCTTGTCCTCCTACTCGCCCTCCACCCTCGTCTTGCTCCCCAAACTCTCCTCGTCCTCCCACTCCCTGAGCTCTCCTCATCTTGCTCCCCAAGCTCTCCTCGTCCTCCCACTCAAGCTGCTCCCAGAGTTCTCCTCGTCCTCCTACTCGCCCTCCACACTCGTCTTGCGCCCCAAACTCCCCTCGTCCTCCCACTCCCCGAGCTCTCCTCATCTTGCTCCCCAAGCTCTCCTCGTCCTCCCACTCGCCCTGCTCCCCGAGTTCGCCTTGTCCTCCCTCAACCTGCTTTGCTACTCTGCACCCCCTTGCCTCCATTGTCCCTCCTCTCACTTGTAATGGGGCTTGCAAGGATTCTTCTGCACATCCAGCAGGTCTAGGATTACTTGTGGTTGCTCTTTTCCCTGTCCAACCAAGAGGAGGATTCCCATAATGCACCTGACTTGGTGGTAGAGGAATGCCAGGCCTGTGATTTGCAGCTGGTAGAGTTGGAAGGGCCCAGTGGCTGCTGGTAGCTCTGCCACAGGCTCTACGCGTGCACTCAGCACGGTTCGGGTAAAATTCAGGACCCCATTGGCAACATCCATCTTGCACAGGTTTCGAAAGTCATGGGTTCCTTCCAGTAGCTGCGCTGCTTTATCCATCATTTCCACATTAAGCTGGGCACGTGGGAAGAGGTAACGGTAGGTGCGAGAACGGCAGCTGAAGCGGGCACTGAATGAGGGCGGCACAACAGCCCAGCTCAATACACGGATATCTGGAGGCAGCACCCGATTCAGGATGTGAGCGTAACGGATTTCTGGTGCACCAGCCTGGCTGCAACGCAGGTCTAGAGAGATCACCTAAAAAGAAAGAGCGCATAGAGCTTGTCACCCATTGAAGTCCAGCCAGGGTCATCGTGACTTTCTCCTGTATCTCACCTGTCCCAATGCACTGACGCCACGGTCCGTCCTTCCGCATCGGTGATAGTTCGAGCTCTGCCTGCTCTCTACCAGCCTAGTCTTGGTGAGTGCCGTGAACACAACTTCCTCCACAGTGTTCTTGGTATTCTCCTGGCTGGCAAAGCCCTGGTACCCCCAGCCCAGGTATGCCAAACGTAGAGCTACATGTTGCCTCGGGTGTGCAGAAAAATTGAAAGGACGCTGCAAACGACACTTCTTCCCACTCCTACCCCGGGCACCACCAGATTGGACTCCGTTACACTGCCCCAAACGCTCAACCTCTTCCTCCAGAGCCTTAACTCTCTGTCGCAGCCGAACCAACTCCTCTTCCTGTGACATGATAACAGACCTGAAGAGGGGCAGAGTGTTGGGTTATACACATACTATATACAGGACATAGGACATTACTGTGCATAGAACATATATATCCAAACTGGTCAGTCTACAAGAAGCAACTGAAAGGTCAAAAGATAAAAAAACGACCAGAGGCCAGGGAGGACCAGTCACGGCAGACACTAGATGCCGGCCAGGCAGGACCAGTCACGGCAGACACTAGAGGCCGGCCAGGGAGGACCAGTCACGGCAGACACTAGAGGCCGGCCAGGGAGGACCAGTCACGGCAGACACTAGAGGCCGGCCAGGGAGGACCAGTCACGGCAGACACTAGAGGCCGGCCAGGGAGGACCAGTCACGGCAGACACTAGAGGCCGGCCAGGGAGGACCAGTCACGGCAGACACTAGAGGCCGGCCAGGGAGGACCAGTCATGGCAGACACTAGAGGCCGGCCAGGGAGGACCAGTCAGGGCAGATAACCGAGAGCAGCAAATAATTGAGAAATTATAGACAACTGCCTCCTTTAACCTCAGGCTCTATGGTGTAGAGGGAGAGGGGCCTTTAGGTGGAACCAGTAACTCTCAAGCTGCAGGAGCGTAAGATGAAAACAGGGCTCTGAAAGGCCAGGCACGCAGAACTTAGAAAATACACAACGTCAAACACTGTAACAGGCACGCGGGACACAGACGAACAGCGTCAGGCACGCGGGACACAGGCGAACAGCGGCAGGCACGCGGGACACAGACGAACAGCGGCAGGCACGCGGGACACAGACGAACAGCGGCAGGCACGCGGGACACAGACGAACAGCGGCAGGCACGCGGGACACAGACGAACAGCGGCAGGCACGCGGGACACAGACAAACAGCGGCAGGCACGCGGGACACAGACAAACAGCGGCAGGCACGCGGGACACAGACAAACAGCGGCAGGCACGCGGGACACAGACAAACAGCGGCAGGCACGCGGGACACAGACGAACAGCGGCAGGCACGCGGGACACAGACGAACAGCGGCAGGCACGCGGGACACAGACGAACAGCGGCAGGCACGCGGGACACAGACGAACAGCGGCAGGCACGCGGGACACAGACGAACAGCGGCAGGCACGCGGGACACAGACGAACAGCGGCAGGCACGCGGGACACAGACGAACAGCGGCAGGCACGCGGGACACAGACGAACAGCGGCAGGCACGCGGGACACAGACGAACAGCGGCAGGCACGCGGGACACAGACGAACAGCGGCAGGCACGCGGGACACAGACGAACAGCGGCAGGCACGCGGGACACAGACGAACAGCGGCAGGCACGCGGGACACAGACGAACAGCGGCAGGCACGCGGGACACAGACGAACAGCGGCAGGCACGCGGGACACAGACGAACAACGGCAGGCACGCGGGACACAGACGAACAACGGCAGGCACGAGGGACACAGACTAACAACACCAGGCACGCGGGACACAGACGAACAACACCAGGCACGCAGGACTTTGAAAATAAAAACAACGGCAGTCAGCGCGCGCCACGCAAAGATTCAGCAGAGACACAGAGGAGAAATACACAAGGAAGGTACAGGGGGGAGATGCTGGAAAGAGATACATGGCAAGTTTCCAAGGCCTGCAACGAGCAGTGAAGTAGATGGAAGGAGAGGCTCGCGATGAGCGGCGAAGGTGCACAGAGGGGGCAGAACATTTTTGACAGGCAAGTTGCTAGTATTAATATAACAGTGAGGCGTTGGGGCAGCCATGTCTATATCTGTATTGCCGGTATATTAATATAACAGTGAGGCGCTGGGGCAGCCATGTCTATTTCTGTATTGCCTGTATATTAGTATAACAGTGAGGTGCTGGGGCAGCCATGTCTAGTTCTGGTATTGGTTATATATAAACATAACAGTGAGGTGCTAGGGGCATCCATGTCAGTTGCTGTCAGCATGCTGCTGTATTATGAGGTAGCAGGGTCAGTAAGGACATGGTACATGGAGGAGTCCAGTGCAGTGGGAAGAAGGTCACCGTGGACTGTAATGGTGAGAATGAAAGTATGGGGGGTAGAGGGGGATACAGATATAATGGAGGTAGGACAGAAGAGACTGGTCTCACACACGTCACTGATGACTATTCTAATTCTCCTGGATCTGCTGCCTTGGACACATTTGACCACCTTCTTCCAATACAAATTCTCTACTCTCTTGGCATCCATGATAAAGCTCTCCCATGGCTCACATCATACCTACAAGGTGGAACATTTAGTGTCCCTTTTTCTGGCACCTCTTCTTCACCTTGCCCTCTGTCTGTTGGTGTACCCAAAGGTTCAGTCCTAGGTCCCCTCCTCTTCTCCATCTATACTTCCTCACTTGGAACCTTAATAAATGATTTCAGATTTTAATAACATCTCCATACAGACAACACTTAAATCTACCTCTCAGCGCCACATCTATCCTCCTCTCTTTTAGCTCAAGCCTATCCTCCTGGATGTCCTCCAGTCAACTGAAACTCCACACGTGAAAGCTCCTAACCCACCCTCTACCACAGCTTCCATATGATACCACCATCACGTCCACCACTCAGGCCTGCTGTCTTCTACTGGACCCTGCCCTCTCTTTCATTTCTCACTTATAATCAATAACTAAATGTTGTCATTTTCACCAGAAAACATCTCCAAAGTACGTCACGATCTTACACAAGGCACAACTAAAATTGTAATCCATTCTCTCATGTCTTGAATGGACTACTGCAAGTCTCTCCTTGCTGGCCTCTTCATCACCCATCCACTCCAAGCCATAATGACACCATCGTTAGTTGCATCCACCATACACAACGCTGAGCGTCTGCGGCTCCTCTCGGTCAGCCACTCCACTGGCTTCCTGTAGCCTCCAGAATAACATTTAATATAATTACCTTACAAGGTTCTCAACCATAATGCACCCCCTTATATCTCTGCTCTTGTCTCTAAATACTCGCACAACCATCCTCTTCACTCGGCTAATGATCTTCTTCTTTCCTCTTCTCTTATCTCCTCCTCACACTCCCTCAATCAGGGCTTTTCTCATGCTGCCCCTATTCTTTGGAACTCCTTACCTTGCTCCACTAGACTATCCTCCTGCCTCAAAACCTCATTAAAAAGGCATCTTTTTAGAGAAGCTCTTCATCTCCAGCCTTAATATGCACAACGCATCTATCACTGTCCTGTACCTCATCCAGACAGGTATCGTAGCGATGTGCGCCATGTACAGGGTCCCATGTACAGGTCTATGCAACGTCTAGACGCGTCGCAATCACTGATAATAAGGGGATATTACATTAAATGATCATCTAGAGACGCGAGACAAGGAGCGCTGGGAGAGTGCGTGAGTATGGAGGGGTCTGCACACAGACTATATCGCTCTATGTATACACATTACTCTCACATCTCACTTTATCTCCTTCCGATCTCTCTCTCTCCCTGTCTCACACCCATCTCTCTTCTTTCTCTCCTTCCCACCTCCTTCCCAACTCTCTTGCTCTCTATCCCATCTCTCTCTCGCCCTTCCTCTGTCGCACTCACATCTCTCTTCTTTCTCTCCATTCCCTCAGTGTCACACCCATCTCTCGCTCCCTCTCATCTCTCTTCTTTCTCTCCATCCCATCTCTCCCCACCCCTCTGTCGCACTCACATCTCTCATCCTTCTTTCTCTGCTTCCCATCTCTCTCTCCCCTCCCTGTCTCTCTCGCTCCCTCTCTCCTTCCCAACTCTCTCTCCCCTCTCCCTGTCTCTCTCCCTCCCATCTCACTTCTCTTTCTCTCCTTCCCTGTCTCTCTTCTTCCCATCTCTCTCCCCCCTCCCTGTCTCACTTTCATCTATCTTCTTTCTCTCCTTCCCATATCACCCCTTCCCTCTCACTCCCATCTCTCTTCTTTAGTTCTCTCCTTCCCATCTCTCCCTCTCTTCTTTCTTTCTCTCCTTCCCATCTCTCCCTCTCTTCTTTCTTTCTCTCCTTCCCATCTCTCCCTCTCTTCTTTCTTTCTCTCCTTCCCATCTCTCCCTCCCTCTCTTCTTTCTTTCACTCCTTCCAATCTCTCCCTCCCTCTCTTCTTTCTTTCACTCCTTCCAATCTCTCCCTCCCTCTCTTCTTTCTTTCACTCCTTCCAATCTCTCCCTCCCTCTCTTCTTTCTCTCCTTCCCATCTCTCCTTCCCTCCCTCTCTTCTTTCTTTCTCTCCCTCTCTTCTTTCTTTCTTTCCCTCTCTTCTTTCTTTCTCTCCCTCCCTCTCTTCTTTCTTTCTCTCCCTCCCTCTCTTCTTTCTTTCTCTCCCTCCCTCTCTTCTTTCTTTCTCTCCCTCTCTTCTTTCTCTCCTTCCCATCTCTCCCTCTCTTCTTTCTTTCTCTCATTCCCATCTCTCCCTCTCTTCTTTCTTTCTCTCCTTCCCATCTCTCCCTCTCTTCTTTCTTTCTCTCCCTCTCTTCTTTCTTTCTCTCCCTCTCTTCTTTCTTTCTCTCCCTCTCTTCTTTCTTTCTCTCCCTCTCTCCTTCCCATCTCTCCCTCACTTCTTTCTTTCTCTCCATCCCTCTCTTCTCTCCTTCCAATCTCTCCCTCCCTCTCTTCTTTCTTTTACTCCTTCCAATCTCTCCCTCCCTCTCTTCTTTCTTTCTCTCCTTCCCATCTCTCCATCCCTCTCTTCTTTCTTTCTCTCCTTCCCATCTCTCCCTCCCTCTCTTCTTTCTATCCTTCCAATCTCTCCCTCCCTCTCCTTCCCATCTCTCCCTCCCTCTCTTCTTTCTCTCCTTCCCATCTCTCCCTCCCTCTCTTCTTTCTCTCCTTCCCATCTCTCCCTCCCTCTCTTCTTTCTCTCCTTCCCATCTCTCCCTCCTTCCTATCTCTCCCTCCCTCTCTTCTTTCTTTCCTTCCCATCTCTCCCTCCCTCTCTTCTTTCTTTCCTTCCCATCTCTCCCTCCCTCTCTTCTTTCTTTCCTTCCCATCTCTCCCTCCCTCTCTTCTTTCTTTCCTTCCCATCTCTCCCTCCCTCTCTTCTTTCTCTCCTTCCCATCTCTCCCTCCCTCTTCTTTCTCTCCTTCCCATCTCTCTCTCCCTCACTTCTTTCTCTCCTTCCCATCTCTCCCTCCCTCACTTCTTTCTCTCCTTCCCATCTCTCCCTCCCTTCTTTCTTTCCTTCCCATCTCTCCCTCCCTCACTTCTTTCTCTCCTTCCCATCTCTCCCTCCCTCACTTCTTTATTTCTCTCCTTCCCATCTCTCCCTCCCTCACTTCTTTATTTCTCTCCTTCCCATCTCTCCCTCCCTCTCTTCTTTCTCTCCTTCCCATCTCTCCCTCCCTCTCTTCTTTCTCTCCTTCCCATCTCTCCCTCCCTCTCTTCTTTCTCTCCTTCCCATCTCTCCCTCCCTCTCTTCTTTCTCTCCTTCGCATCTCTCCCTCCCTCACTTCTTTCTTTCCTTCCCATCTCTCCCTCCCCCACTTCTTTATTTCTCTCCTTCCCATCTCTCCCTCCCTCTCTTCTTTCACTCCTTCCCATCTCTCCCTCCTTCCCATCTCTCCCTCCCTCTCTTCTTTCTTTCCTTCCCATCTCTCCCTCCCTCACTTCTTTCTCTCCTTCCCATCTCTCCCTCCCTCACTTCTTTATTTCTCTCCTTCCCATCTCTCCCTCCCTCTCTTCTTTCTCTCCTTCCCATCTCTCCCTCCCTTCTTTCTCTCCTTCCCTCTCTTCTTTCTCTCCTTCCCATCTCTCCCTCCCTCTCTTCTTTCTCTCCCTCCCTCTCTTCTTTCTTTCACTCCTTCCAATCTCTCCCTCCCTCTCTTCTTTCTTTCACTCCTTCCAATCTCTCCCTCCCTTTCTTCTTTCTTTCTCTCCTTCCCATCTCTCCCTCCCTCTCTTCTTTCTTTCTCTCCCTCCCTCTCTTCTTTCTTTCTCTCCCTCCCTCTCTTCTTTCTTTCTCTCCCTCCCTCTCTTCTTTCTTTCTCTCCCTCCCTCTCTTCTTTCTTTCTCTCCCTCCCTCTCTTCTTTCTTTCTCTCCCTCCTTCTCTTCTTTCTTTCTCTCCCTCCCTCTCTCCTTTCTTTCTCTCCCTCCCTCTCTCCTTCCCATCTCTCCCTCTCTTCTTTCTTTCTCTCCTTCCCATCTCTCCCTCTCTTCTTTCTTTCTCTCCTTCCCATCTCTCCCTCTCTTCTTTCTTTCTCTCCTTCCCATCTCTCCCTCTCTTCTTTCTTTCTCTCCTTCCCATCTCTCCCTCTCTTCTTTCTTTCTCTCCTTCCCATCTCTCCCTCTCTTCTTTCTTTCTCTCCCTCTCTTCTTTCTTTCTCTCCCCCTCTTCTTTCTTTCTCTCCCTCTCTTCTTTCTTTCTTTCTCTCCCTCTCTTCTTTCTTTCTCTCCCTCTCTCCTTCCCATCTCTCCCTCACTTCTTTCTTTCTCTCCATCCCTCTCTTCTCTCCTTCCAATCTCTCCCTCCCTCTCTTCTTTCTTTCACTCCTTCCCATCTCTCCCTCCCTCTCTTCTTTCTCTCCTTCCCATCTCTCCCTCCCTCTCTTCTTTCTCTCCTTCCCATCTCTCCCTCCCGCACTTCTTTCTCTCCTTCCCATCTCTCCCTCCCTCCCTCACTTCTTTCTCTCCTTCCCATCTCTCTCTCCCTCTCTTCTTTATTTCTCTCCTTCCCATCTCTCTTCTTTCTCTCCTTCCCATCTCTCCCTCCCTCTCTTCTTTCTCTCCTTCCCATCTCTCCCTCCCTCTCTTCTTTCTCTCCTTCCCATCTCTCCCTCCCTCACTTCTTTCTCTCCTTCCCATCTCTCCCTCCCTCACTTCTTTCTCTCCTTCCCATCTCTCCCTCCCTTCTTTCCTTCCCATCTCTCCCTCCCTCACTTCTTTCTCTCCTTCCCATCTCTCCCTCCCTCACTTCTTTCTCTCCTTCCCATCTCTCCATCCCTCTCTTCTTTCTCTCCTTCCCATCTCTCCCTCCCTCTCTTCTTTCTCTCCTTCCCATCTCTCCCTCCCTCTCTTCTTTCTCTCCTTCCCATCTCTCCCTCCCTCTCTTCTTTCTCTCCTTCCCATCTCTCCCTCCCTCACTTCTTTCTCTCCTTCCCATCTCTCCCTCCCTCACTTCTTTCTCTCCTTCCCATCTCTCCCTACCTCACTTCTTTCTCTCCTTCCCTCTCTTCTTTCTTTCTCACCCTCCCTCTCTTCTTTCTTTCTCACCCTCCCTCTCTTCTTTCTTTCTTTCTCACCCTCCCTCTCTTCTTTCTTTCTCACCCTCCCTCTCTTCTTTCTCTCACCCCCCCTCTCTTCTTTCTTTCTCTCCCTCCCTTCTTTCTTTCTCTCCTTCCCATCTCTCCCTCTCTCCTTCCCATCTCTCCCTCTCTTCTTTCTTTCTCTCCTTCCCATCTCTCCCTCTCTTCTTTCTTTCTTTCCTTCCCATCTCTCCCTCTCTTCTTTCTTTCTCTCCTTCCCATCTCTCCCTCTCTCCTTCCCATCTCTCCCTCACTTCTTTCTTTCTCTCCATCCCTCTCTTCTCTCCTTCCAATCTCTCCCTCCCTCTCTTCTTTCTTTCTCTCCTTCCCATCTCTCCCTCCCTCTCTTCTTTCTCTCCTTCCCATCTCTCCCTCCCTCACTTCTTTCTCTCCTTCCCATCTCTCCCTCCCTCACTTCTTTCTCTCCTTCCCATCTCTCCCCCCCTTCTTTCTTTCTTTCCTTCCCATCTCTCCCTCCCTCACTTCTTTCTCTCCTTCCCATCTCTCCCTCCCTCTCTTCTTTATTTCACTCCTTCCAATCTCTCCCTCCCTCTCTTCTTTTTTTCACTCCTTCCAATCTCTCCCTCCCTCTCTTCTTTCTTTCACTCCTTCCAATCTCTCCCTCCCTCTCTTCTTTATCTCCTTCCCATCTCTCCCTCCCTCTCTTCTTTCTCTCCCTCCCTCTCTTTCTTTCTCTCCCTCCCTCTCTTCTTTCTTTCTCTCCCTCCCTCTCTTCTTTCTTTCTCTCCCTCCCTCTCTTCTTTCTCTCCTTCCCATCTCTTCCTCCCTCTCTTCTTTCTCTCCCTCCCTTCTTTCTCTCCTTCCCATCTCTCCCTCTCTCTCTTCTTTCTCTCCTTCCCATCTCTCCCTCCCTCACTTCTTTCTCTCCTTCCCATCTCTCCCTCCCTCACTTCTTCCTTTTTCTCCTTCCCATCTCTCCCTCCCTCTCTTCTTTCTTTCACTCCTTCCAATCTCTCCCTCCCTCTCTTCTTTCTTTCCTTCCCATCTCTCCCTCTTCTTTCTTTCTCTCCTTCCCATCTCTCCCTCTCTTCTTTCTTTCTCTCCTTCCCATCTCTCCCTCTCTTCTTTCTTTCTCTCCTTCCCATCTCTCCCTCTCTTCTTTCTTTCTCTCCTTCCCATCTCTCCCTCTCTTCTTTCTTTCTCTCCTTCCCATCTCTCCCTCTCTTCTTTATTTCTCTCCTTCCCATCTCTCCCTCTCTTCTTTATTTCTCTCCCTCCCTCTCTTCTTTCTTTCACTCCTTCCAATCTCTCCCTCCCTCTCTTCTTTCTTTCACTCCTTCCAATCTCTCCCTCCCTTTCTTCTTTCTTTCTCTCCTTCCAATCTCTCCCTCCCTTTCTTCTTTCTTTCTCTCCTTCCCATCTCTCCCTCCCTCTCTTCTTTATCTCCTTCCCATCTCTCCCTCTCTTCTTTCTTTCTCTCCCTCCCTCTCTTCTTTCTTTCTCACCCTTCCTCTCTTCTTTCTCACCCTCCCTCTCTTCTTTCTCTCTCTCCCTCTCTTCTTTCTCTCTCTCCCTCTCTTCTTTCTCTCTCTCCCTCTCTTCTTTCTCTCTCTCCCTCTCTTCTTTCTCTCTCTCCCTCCCTCTCTTCTTTCTTTCTCTCCTTCCCATCTCTCCCTCTCTTCTTTCTTTCTCTCCTTCCCATCTCTCCCTCTCTTCTTTCTTTCTCTCCTTCCCATCTCTCCCTCTCTTCTTTCTTTCTCTCCTTCCCATCTCTACCTCTCTTCTTTCTTTCTCTCCTTCCCATCTCTACCTCTCTTCTTTCTTTCTCTCCTTCCCATCTCTCCCTCTCTTCTTTCTTTCTCTCCTTCCCATCTCTCCCTCTCTTCTTTCTTTCTCCCCTCTCTCTCTTCCCATCTCTCCCACATCTTCTTCTTCATCTCCATCCTCTCTTCTCGTCCTTCCAAATCTCTCCCCTCCCTCTCTATCTTTCTTTCACTTCCTTCCCATCTCTTCCCTACCCTCTCATTCTTTCTCTCCTTCCCATCTCTCCCTCCCTCTCTTCTTTCTCTCCTTCCCATCTCTCCCTCCCTCTCTTCTTTATCTCCTTCCCATCTCTCCCTCCCTCTCTTCTTTCTTTCTCTCCCTCCCTTCTTTCTTTCTCTCCCTCCCTCTCTTCTTTCTTTCTCTCCCTCCCTCTCTTCTTTCTCTCTCTCCCTCCATTCTCTCCCTCTCTTCTTTCTTTCTCTCCTTCCCATCTCTCCCTCTCTTCTTTCTTTCTCTCCTTCCCATCTCTCCCTCTCTTCGTTCTCTCCTTCCCATCTCTCCCTCTCTTCTTTCTTTCTCTCCCTCTCTCCCTTCCCATCTCTCCCTGACTTCTTTCTTTCTCTCCTTCCCATCTCTCCATACCCTCTCATTATTCTCTTCCTTCCAATCGTTCTTCCCTCCCTCTCTTCTTTCTGTTCTCTCCCCTTCCCGATCTCTCCCTCTCTTCTTTGCTTTCTCTTCCATCTTCCATCTCTCTGTCTCCCGTCTCTTCTTCTTTCTCTCCTTCCCATCTCATCCCTCTCCTCTCTTCTTTTTCTTTCTCATCCCTCTCTCCTTCCCATCTCTCCCTGACTTCTTTCTTTCTCTCCTTCCATCTCTCCATCCCGCTCTTCTCTCCTTCCTATCTCTCCTCCCCTGCTCTTCTTTTTTTCACTCCTTCAATCTCATCTCTCTCCCCCTCTCTTCTTTCTTTCTACCTTCCTATCTCTCCATCCCCTCTCTTTCTCTCCTTCCCATCTTTCCATCCCTCTCTTCTGTCTCTCCTCCTCACTCTCTTCTGTTCTCTCCTTTCCCATCTCTCCTCCCTCGTATTCTCTTCCTTCCCCATCTCTCCCGTCCCTCTCTTCTTTCTCTCCTTCCCATCTCTCCCTCTCTTCTTTTTCTCCTTCCTATCTCTCCCTCCCTCTCTTCTTTCTTTCCTTCCCATCTCTCCCTCCCCCACTTCTTTATTTCTCTCCTTCCCATCTTTCCCTCCCTCTCTTCTTTCTTTCTCTCCCTCTCTTCTTTCTCTCCCTCCCTCCCTCTTCTTTCTCTCCCTCCCTCTCTTCTTTCTTTCTCTCCCTCCCTCTCTTCTTTCTTTCTCTCCCTCCCTCTCTTCTTTCACTCCTTCCAATCTCTCCCTCCCTCTCTTCTTTCTTTCACTCCTTCCAATCTCTCCCTCCCTTTCTTCTTTCTTTCTCTCCTTCCCATCTCTCCCTCCCTCTCTTCTTTCTTTCTTTCCCTCCCTCTCTTCTTTCTTTCTCTCCCTCCCTCTCTTCTTTCTTTCTCTCCCTCCCTCTCTTCTTTTTTTCTCTCCCTCCCTTCTTTCTTTTTCTCCTTCCCATCTCTCCCTCTCTTCTTTCTTTCTCTCCTTCCCATCTCTCCCTCTCTTCTTTCTTTCTCTCCTTCCCATCTCTCCCTCTCTTCTTTCTTTCTCTCCTTCCCATCTCTCCCTCTCTTCTTTCTTTCTCTCCCTCTCTTCTTTCTTTCTCTCCTTCCCATCTCTCCCTCTTCTTTCTTTCTCTCCTTCCCATCTCTCCCTCTCTTCTTTCTTTCTCTCCTTCCCATCTCTCCCTCTTTTCTTTCTTTCTCTCCTTCCCATCTCTCCCTCTCTTCTTTCTTTCTCTCCTTCCCATCTCTCCCTCTCTTCTTTCTTTCTCTCCTTCCCATCTCTCCCTCTCTTCTTTCTTTCTCTCCCTCTCTCCTTCCCATCTCTCCCTGACTTCTTTCTTTCTCTCCTTCCCATCTCTCCATCCCTCTCTTCTCTCCTTCCAATCTCTCCCTCCCTCTCTTCTTTCTTTCACTCCTTCCAATCTCTCCCTCCCTCTCTTCTTTCTTTCTCTCCTTCCCATCTCTCCCTCCCTCTCTTCTTTCTCTCCTTCCCATCTCTCCCTCCCTCTCTTCTTCCCATCTCTCCCTCCCTCTCTTCTTTCTCTCCTTCCCATCTCTCCCTCCCTCTCTTCTTTCTCTCCTTCCCATCTCTCCCTCCCTATCTTCTTTCTCTCCTTCCCATCTCTCCCTGCCTCTCTTCTTTCTCTCCTTCCTATCTCTTCCTCCCTCTCTTCTTTCTTTCCTTCCCATCTCTTCCTCCCTCTCTTCTTTCTTTCCTTCCCATCTCTCCCTCCCTCTCTTCTTTCTTTCCTTCCCATCTCTCCCTCCCTCACTTCTTTCTTTCTTTCCATCTCTCCCTCCCTCTCTTCTTTATTTCTCTCCTTCCCATCTCTCCCTCCCTCTCTTCTTTATTTCTCTCCTTCCCATCTCTCCCTCCTTCTCTTCTTTATTTCTCTCCTTCCCATCTCTCCCTCCCTCTCTTCTTTATTTCTCTCCTTCCCATCTCTCCCTCCCTCTCTTCTTTATTTCTCTCCTTCCCATCTCTCCCTCCCTCTCTTCTTTATTTCTCTCCTTCCCATCTCTCCCTCCCTCTCTTCTTTATTTCTCTCCTTCCCATCTCTCCCTCCCTCTCTTCTTTATTTCTCTCCTTCCCATCTCTCCCTCCCTCTCTTCTTTATTTCTCTCCTTCCCATCTCTCCCTCCCTCTCTTCTTTATTTCTCTCCTTCCCATCTCTCCCTGCCTCTCTTCTTTCTCTCCTTCCTATCTCTTCCTCCCTCTCTTCTTTCTTTCCTTCCCATCTCTTCCTCCCTCTCTTCTTTCTTTCCTTCCCATCTCTCCCTCCCTCTCTTCTTTCTTTCCTTCCCATCTCTCCCTCCCTCACTTCTTTCTTTCTTTCCATCTCTCCCTCCCTCTCTTCTTTATTTCTCTCCTTCCCATCTCTCCCTCCCTCTCTTCTTTATTTCTCTCCTTCCCATCTCTCCCTACCTCTCTTCTTTATTTCTCTCCTTCCCATCTCTCCCTCTCTTCTTTCTTTCTCTCCTTCCCATCTCTCCCTCCCTCTCTTCTTTCTTTCTCTCCTTCCCATCTCTCCCTCCCTCTCTTCTTTCTTTCTCTCCTTCCCATCTCTCCCTCCCTCTCTTCTTTCTTTCTCTCCTTCCCATCTCTCCCTCCCTCTCTTCTTTCTTTCTCTCCTTCCCATCTCTCCCTCCCTCTCTTCTTTATTTCTCTCCTTCCCATCTCTCCCTCCCTCTCTTCTTTATTTCTCTCCTTCCCATCTCTCCCTCCCTCTCTTCTTTATTTCTCTCCTTCCCATCTCTCCCTCCCTCTCTTCTTTCTTTCTCTCCTTCCCATCTCTCCCTCTCTTCTTTATTTCTCTCCTTCCCATCTCTCCCTCCCTCTCTTCTTTCTCTCCTTCCCATCTCTCCCTCCCTCTCTTCTTTCTCTCCTTCCCATCTCTCCCTCCCTCTCTTCTTTCTTTCTCTCCTTCCCATCTCTCCCTCCCTCTCTTCTTTATTTCTCTCCTTCCCATCTCTCCCTCCCTCTCTTCTTTATTTCTCTCCTTCCCATCTCTCCCTCCCTCTCTTCTTTCTTTCTCTACTTCCCATCTCTCCCTCCCTCTCTTCTTTCTTTCTCTCCTTCCCATCTCTCCCTCTCTTCTTTATTTCTCTCCTTCCCATCTCTCCCTCCCTCTCTTCTTTCTCTCCTTCCCATCTCTCCCTCCCTCTCTTCTTTCTCTCCTTCCCATCTCTCCCTCCCTCTCTTCTTTCTCTCCTTCCCATCTCTCCCTCCCTCTCTTCTTCCCATCTCTCCCTCTCTTCTTTATTTCTCTCCTTCCCATCTCTCCCTCCCTCTCTTCTTTATTTCTCTCCTTCCCATCTCTCCCTCCCTCTCTTCTTTCTTTCTCTCCTTCCCATCTCTCCCTCCCTCTCTTCTTTATTGCTCTCCTTCCCATCTCTCCCTCCCTCTCTTCTTTATTTCTCTCCTTCCCTCTCTTCTTTATTTCTCTCCTTCCCATCTCTCCCTCCCTCTCTTCTTTATTTCTCTCCTTCCCTCTCTTCTTTCTCTCCTTCCCATCTCTCCCTACCTCTCTTCTTTCTCTCCTTCCCATCTCTCCCTCCCTCTCTTCTTTCTCTCCTTCCCATCTCTCCCTCCCTCTCTTCTTTCTCTCCTTCCCATCTCTCCCTACCTCTCTTCTTTCTCTCCTTCCCATCTCTCCCTCCCTCTCTTCTTTCTCTCCTTCCCATCTCTCCCTCCCTCTCTTCTCTCCTTCCCATCTCTCCCTCCCTCTCTTCTTTCTTTCTTTCCTTCCCATCTCTCCCTCCCTCACTTCTTTATTTCTCTCCTTCCCATCTCTCCCTCCCTCTCTTCTTTCTGTGTCTGTGTCGTCTCTGTCTCTGTCTCTGTCTCTGTCTCTGTCTCTGTCTCTGTCTCTGTCTCTGTCTCTGTCTCTGTCTCTGTCTCTGTCTCTGTCTCTCACCTCAGCCTGGTCACGTGCCCTGACTTCACACACGCGGCGCTCCGTCGCCCAATAAATACGTCATTCGGTTGCCTGGCGACGGCTTCGGGGCGGGACCGGAAGTGGCCGTTATAGGCAGCGCCAGAGATTTGGAATACAGCGGGGAGCGAGTGTGATAACGGCTGAGCCTGAGAGAGGTAAACACGGCGTGTACTGAGGGAAATACCGGGAGATATATAGAGAAGAACCGGGAGATGTATAGGGAAGAACCGGAAGATGTATAGAGAAGAACCGGGAGATGTATAGAGAAGAACCGGGAGATGTATAGGGAAGAACCGGGAGATGTATAGGGAAGAACCGGGAGATGTATAGAGAAGAACCGGGAGACGTATAGGGAAGAACGGGGAGACGTATAGAGAAGAACCGGGAGACGTATAGGGAAGAACCGGGAGACGTATAGAGAAGAACCGGGAGACGTATAGGGAAGAACCGGGAGACGTATAGAGAAGAGCCGGGAGACGTATAGGGAAGAACCGGGAGATGTATAGAGAAGAACGGGGAGACGTATAGGGAAGAGCCGGGAGACGTATAGGGAAGAACCGGGAGACGTATAGAGAAGAACCGGGAGACGTATAGGGAAGAACCGGGAGACGTATAGAGAAGAGCCGGGAGACGTATAGGGAAGAACGGGGAGACGTATAGGGAAGAGCCGGGAGACGTATAGGGAAGAACCGGGAGACGTATAGGGAAGAACCGGGAGACGTATAGGGAAGAACCGGGAGACGTATAGGGAAGAACCGGGAGACGTATAGGGAAGAACCGGGAGACGTATAGGGAAGAGCCGGGAGACGTATAGGGAAGAGCCGGGAGACGTATAGGGAAGAACGGGGAGACGTATAGGGAAGAACGGGGAGACGTATAGGGAAGAACGGGGAGACGTATAGGGAAGAACGGGGAGACGTATAGGGAAGAACGGGGAGACGTATAGGGAAGAGCCGGGAGACGTATAGGGAAGAGCCGGGAGACGTATAGGGAAGAGCCGGGAGACGTATAGGGAAGAGCCGGGAGACGTATAGGGAAGAGCGGGGAGACGTATAGGGAAGAGCCGGGAGACGTATAGGGAAGAGCCGGGAGACGTATAGGGAAGAGCGGGGAGACGTATAGGGAAGAGCGGGGAGACGTATAGGGAAGAGCGGGGAGACGTATAGGGAAGAGCGGGGAGACGTATAGGGAAGAGCGGGGAGACGTATAGGGAAGAGCGGGGAGACGTATAGGGAAGAGCGGGGAGACGTATAGGGAAGAGCGGGGAGACGTATAGGGAAGAGCGGGGAGACGTATAGGGAAGAGCGGGGAGACGTATAGGGAAGAGCGGGGAGACGTATAGGGAAGAGCGGGGAGACGTATAGGGAAGAACCGGGAGACGTATAGGGAAGAACCGGGAGACGTATAGGGAAGAACCGGGAGACGTATAGGGAAGAACCGGGAGATGTATAGGGAAGCGCCGCGTGTAATACATATATATAGTGTATAGTGACGTGTAATGTACGGGAGGTGACCCCGGGGTGTGATGTCCTTACATTGAGATATATAGGGAAGCGCCGCGTGTACTACATATATATAGTGTATAGTGACGTGTAATGTACAGGGGGTGACCCCGGGGTGTGATGTCCTTACATTGAGATATATAGGGAAGCGCCGCGTGTAATACATATATATAGTGTATAGTGTGACATGTAATGTACAGGAGGTGACCCCGGGGTGTGATGTCCTTACATAGAGATATATAGGGAAGCGCTGCGTGTAATACACATATATATATATATATATATATATATATATATATATATATATATATATATATATATAGTGACATGTAATGTACAGGAGGTGACCCCGGGGTGAGATGTCCTTACATAGAGATATATAGGGAAGCGCCGCGTGTAATACATATATATAGTGTATAGTGACATGTAATGTACAGGGGGTGACGTCCTTACATTGAGATATATAGGGAAGCGCCGCGTGTAATACATATATATAGTGTATAGTGACATGTAATGTACAGGGGGTGACCCCGGGGTGTGATGTCCTTACATTGAGATATATAGGGAAGCGCCGCGTGTAATACATATATATAGTGTATAGTGTGACATGTAATGTACAGGAGGTGACCCCGGGGTGTGATGTCCTTACATAGAGATATATAGGGAAGCGCTGCGTGTAATACATATATATATATAGTGACATGTAATGTACAGGAGGTGACCCCGGGGTGAGATGTCCTTACATAGAGATATATAGGGAAGCACCGCGTGTTTACAGGTCACTAGTCACACCTCGCCTATAGTATTGTGTATGAGGAGAGGTATAGAGGTGGACGGGTCACTAGTCGGACATCATCTTCACTCTAGTTTTTGCTATGACTAGCAATGACTTAGTCTTTTCAGCCAAATCTATACTCCTAAACCAAGGGACCATCTGTTATGCCCATTCTATCTACCTAGAACTTCAGCTTTATTCTTGTGGTGGCATTATACAGGTCTCAGACAGGTTTAAGTTCCTTTGCTGTTTCTCCGTAGCTTTTCCACTGGCATACCATTCCACATATCTACTACTCTTTTTTTTTTTTTCTTTAAATTTTACTTCATATTACTCTTAAACCATCTACCTTCCCACCCCAAATCATCACCTTGTTGTTTTATTCTTCTTTGTGCTTAACATTGCCCTTGAGGGCTCGATCCTGGCCATTTTTCCAGATCTGCATAGGTAATTAAATTGAAATAACTGCGTAACAAATTGATACAGTTATACTTGCATAATATTCTGGAAATGTGGCCAGGATCCATTTCCATTGGACGTTGTCCCTCAAACCCGTGCTACAGAAACACTGTACTCTTAAAGTAGTTCTAATATTTTATCTTTTCAAGCTCTTATATTTATAGGTTTTTGCCTGTTGCTCTGTGCTACTTAACTCCGCCTTTTTTACATAATTGGGGGCAAGGCAGCTGTAGCAGATACTTCCTGGTGTCTGAGGCTGATCTACACTAGTCAGACACTGGAGCAATAACTGCCTTGCCTCTATGCATTTTGAGTGTGTAAATCCGCTAGATGATTCGATAAGTAGTGTTTGTTGGCTGGTATTGGCATTGTCTCTTCCTGTGTATATTTTACACCCGCTCTTTGCATTTTCAGTTGCTGATTTCCATATTTCGAAGATGTCTGCAAGAGAGAGTCTGAGACAGCCACATCTTTACCAGCCCCCGTCCGATGAGAGTCTGTATGTGGACATGTGTCATTTCAGAAACCCCCACAAGGAGGAGCTGAGTGGGGAGCAGTCTCGTAATGCTGCGCCTAACTCTGAGCAGTCTATTGACAGTATTCCCCTGACTGTCTCTGAGGAGGAGCTGCGTGCAGAGCTGTCTCTCCTGGGATTTGATGGTGTTCCTCGTCATCGACTCCTAGAATTCAAGCAGGATCTAGAGCGCTTAATGATGAGAGGAGTTAGAGGACCCTCAGGGGACAGACGGGAATCCAAAGAAGAGAGAGACCCACCTACCACCCCTCTCTCAGGGGCAGCCTCTGCTTGGGATCATCTGTCTGCCTGGGCAAGCCCATCTTCATCCTCTAGTCAGGAGTGGGAGGGTCCCCGTAAACCCCAAGATCCCTACACCAAGCACACCGTTACAGTGGCAAGCCGTGGATTGGGGACTCGTAGAGCAGCTCCCCTGACACGCAAAGTACTACGCAAGAAGAGTGATGGGCAAACTCATGTGAGCGACGAGTCCTCCATCTGTAGTGAGGTGGAGACCGATGAAGGAGACACCGTAACCACCTCAGCAGCCGAACCATCCCTCCCACCAGAGTCCTGGACCAGCCACTCACCTGACTGTATAAAATCCTTCATTCGCCCTCCACCACAATCCCTCCTCAATAGGTACCGACAGCGCTCCGACCCTGTGGGGCGCTACCAGCAGTATAAGCAAAGCTGGGATGCATTGCAAGTGGCACTAGAAAGGGGCAGAAAGGAGCTGCGCTGGGGCATCAGGGAGCAAATGATGGCACCACAACCACAGCCCCTCCCTCGACCTCTACCCTTGCCTAACCCATATGTGGTGCCAACAGACAAGAAAAGGTATGGGTTGCGTTGGGCCATCCGGCAAGATATGGCGAATGGAGTAATGCCACGTGGTAACTACTCCTAACTGTGGCTTATCGCCGAATGTGCCATGTGATGGGCTGTTATCTGGACTCTTGTGTGTTGTGTGTGTTTTTTAATTGTATGTTCAAAATAAACCAGCCTGTTAAGACTTGTGGTGGCATCATTTTAATTATCTTTATTTGCTCAATGGAGGTTGAGTGTCCAGCACCCAAGACTGGTATCCAGGAATATGAGAACATAATCCCTTCAGAGAGACCCCAAAGCCTCACCCACACGGATCTGACTTCCTGCAGTAATTTGGAACTGGAAATGTCTGGGTGCTTCAAAAATTAGGACAATGGTGGATCCAAAATTAAATTCTCCAAGTGGGTCTCCTTTCTCCAGGGTGAGACCACCAGGCCCAAACGTTTCTGTGTAATTGCAGTCATGATATCGTCCCTTCACGTGGCATGGAGAGTTGGTGTGCAGGTCCTGGGGAGAGATGAGGGAGAGCAAGTGAGGAGGTGACCAATTGTTATGGTGTGGAGAGGAGGATCGGAGGTAGAATGATAAGAACGAGAGGAATTACAAGTGGGGAGGGGAGTTTAGTGATGGGTCTGACTTGTAGTGTGCTTGGGGGGGGGTTGGGATGTAAAGGGCATTACAGTATCAGATGAGCATGGGGTCACCGTGATAAGGTCTCACACCGAGCATTCCTCATGGCCATATAACGAAGGCTGCATTGGCTTTTCTATGCCAATTATATGCTTGGATGGTCTTTTTAGCTAATAAGTTAAGGTGCATGCTCCTTCCACTGAGTTTCTACAGAAGTCTTCTCCGACCATCTTGAATGACGAGCAACCATGGAATTTGCTTGTGAAGGGTCAGTGAACATTTCAGAAATAGTATTAATGGAGGCAAATCTATATCTTAAACTTCACATGAAAAAATAAGGGAGGCTACACAATACATGGAGGCTCATGGACTTTGGTTTATTTCCTTTAAGTACTCTTTAATGTATTCCTTCCTGATGTGGTGCTTTTTTATCTCCATCTTTAAGTTTCTCACTACTTTCTGAGTTCCCCAAGTATTTAAGGAGGGCGGGGGAGTACTACTGTGCTGCTGTTTCTACAATGGGTCCATCTTGCTATTTTATTGATGGGAGATCATGTAGTGTGAAAAACATATGAGCCCCCATCATACTCACATTGAGTCCTACGTTTCTAGTGGCTTCTTCTCCTAACTTACCTGTACTAATGTTCTTATTTTTCTGGTCTATTGTCAGGTCATTGAAATCTCTCATCAACAATTTTTGCTGTTTTCCTTATTTTCCCATATATGTCATGCATCTTGACTATCTTTATTATTTCTATCCACACTACATACACATTATTATCTTATATTTCACTTCTTCCTTTTCTTAAGACTTGTTTGCGTCGTAAAACCTTGCGGGATGAAGTATGGAATGTCTCACACGACTAGGCTGCCCATGCTCCCCTTAGATCTTACCTCATCACCATAGATGCAAATGGATCCCACATTGGTGGCTCCCACAGCCGTGAGTGAGAAGAACCCAAACTGCCATTGGCCGCTTAGCACAACTCGCTCGTTCTGACAGAACAGGCTGGGCATCCATCGGGCAACGTGAGGACTGACCGAGAGTAGAGCACCTGGAATAGATGGCAATATTTCACACAACGCTTTGTACTGTGCCAGTGTTAATAAGCAGAGTATTTGTAACGTTACCTGGAAAATGTCTTCTGTGTTGTATACTCCAATCTGTTGGTGAATGAAATCGATGGTAATCACCGGGTGCCAAGTAGACAACATGATGATAGAGTCGGCTGGAGTGGCGTACACCTAACTGTTGTCGAAAAGGTAGACCTGTTGACAGAACAGAAGGACAGTGAAAGAGTGACCTTCATGATAAATGAGGTCTGTGGGCAAAGGGTTAGAGGGGTAATGACCTTCCTTGTAACGGAGATAATGATGTGTCTGGGGATAGAGGCATACCTACTGGCGAGGGAGCGGGGGGGATAGAGGCATACCTTCTGGCGAGGGCGCGGGGGGGGGGGGGAAGAGGCATACCTACTGGCGAGGGCGCGGGGGGGATAGAGGCATACCTACTGGCGAGTGAGGGGGGGGATAGAGGCATACCTACTGGCGAGTGAGGGGGGGGAAAGAGGCATACCTACTGGCGAGTGAGGGGGGGGGAAAGAGGCATACCTACTGGCGAGTGAGGGGGGGATAGAGGCATACCTACTGGCGAGGGAGCGGGGGGGGGGATAGAGGCATACCTACTGGCGAGGGAGCGGGGGGGGATAGAGGCATACCTACTGGCGAGGGAGCGGGGGGGGATAGAGGCATACCTACTGGCGAGGGAGCGGGGGGGGATAGAGGCATACCTACTGGCGAGGGAGCGGGGGGGGATAGAGGCATTCCTACTTGGGCGGGCGCGGGGGGGGGGATAGAGGCATTCCTACTGGCGAGGGCGCGGGGGGGGGGATAGAGGCATTCCTACTGGCGCGGGGGGGGGATAGAGGCATTCCTACTGGCGAGGGCGCGCGGGGGGGGGGATAGAGGCATTCCTACTGGCGAGGGCGCGCAGGGGGGGATAGAGGCATTCCTACTGGCGAGGGCGCGCAGGGGGGGATAGAGGCATTCCTACTGGCGAGGGCGCGCAGGGGGGGATAGAGGCATTCCTACTGGCGAGGGCGGGGGGGGGATAGAGGCATTCCTACTGGCGAGGGCGGGGGGGATAGAGGCATTCCTACTGGCGAGGGCGCAAGGGGGGGGATAGAGGCATTCCTACTGGCGAGGGCGGGGGGGGATAGAGGCATTCCTACTGGCGGGGGGGGATAGAGCCATTCCTACTGGCGAGGGCGCAAGGGGGGGATAGAGGCATTCCTACTGGCGAGGGCGCGGGGGGGGATAGAGGCATTCCTACTGGCGAGGGCGCGGGGGGGGGGGGATAGAGGCATTCCTATTGGCGAGGGCGCGGGGGGGATAGAGGAATTCCTACTAGCGGGGAGGGGGGAGATAGAGGATTTCCTACTGGCGAGGGCGGGGGGGGGGGGGATAGAGGATTTCCTACTGGCGAGGGCGCGGGGGGGGGGGATAGAGGCATTCCTACTGGCGAGGGCGCGGGGGGGGATAGAGGCATTCCTACTGGTGAGGGCGCGGGGGAGTAATAGAGGCATTCCTACTGGCGAGGGAGCTGGGGGGATAGAGGCATTCCTACTGGCGAGGGAGCGGGGGGGATAGAGGCATTTCTACTGGCGAGGGCGCTGGGGGGGATAGAGGCATTCCTACTGGCGAGGGCGCGGGGGGGGATAGAGGCATTCCTACTGGCGAGGGCGCGCGGGGGGGGATAGAGGCATTCCTACTGGCGAGGGAGCGGGGGGGGTAGAGGCATTCCTACTGGCGAGGGAGCAGGGGGGATAGAGGCATGCCTACTGGCGAGGGAGCAGGGGGGATAGAGGCATGCCTACTGGCGGGGGGGATAGAGGCATTCCTACTGGCGAGGGAGCGGGGGGGGATAGAGGAATACCTACTGGTGAGGGAGCTGAGGGACAGCAGATAGACATTGGCTTGTGAGACAAATATCTAGTCGTGAAATTGAATGTCGCCCAGGATGGGTGGATTGGATTTTCTTTACAATTGATATTTATAATAAACAATAGACTACTATAATACTCACTCGTATCCACGGGGTCCCGCCAGTCTTGAGGTCCCAGGAAATTCTCTAGGGAATAGGTAAGACCTTTAACCTGTTCAATCTGCGAACCACGTCCCTGACCACTGTGTAAAATGTGGCCATCACACGGACTTACCTACAGGGGACAACAAGACATGAGCATCATAAAGAGTGACAGAACTACTACAGAGAATTGTCATGAACTAATACACTGGGCAGAGAGGGAACACATTGGTCTACAGGAGACATTGAGGACATGGACCTCCTGAAGACAGGAGATGGTCTATTAAACAAGTGTTGTTCTTGAACCCGTACTCATGGGACACCCTAAGCTAAAGCTGACACTGTGAGAACATGGAGTGATCACCTGGAGACAGGTGAAGGTCTAGTATTAAAGAATCACATAGAGCACGAACCTACGGAAGACACATTGAGAACATGGGCAGAGTACCTGAAGGCATACAGGTGAAGGTCTATTAAACAGGAGAAAGGCTTCATGAACACACTGAGGAAATACTAACCTACAAGAGACACAGAGAGGACATGGACTAACCACCTGGAGACAGGCAGGTGAAGGTCTATTATACAAGAATCACATACAGGACACACCAACCTACAGGAGACACACAGATTAACATACAGGAATTAAGAGGAGACACATTAGATTACAAGTGACATAGAACAGATACAGATTAACCTAGACTTGGAATGGCAAAGAAGGATTGGTGTTAAGATCGGGTCAGGGAGGAGGTCTGTGTTTTGGGGAGGATTCAACTCACGCACCACACTGTGGGAATCAATTGGCCTAACAGTTGGTTTCAGTGGCCTTCGGAAGAGCTCCCCCAGGTTTCTATATCGATTTAGATCTTCCTCCTCCGCTTCTTCCATGTTCACAGAGAATGCCCAGATGTAGACGGAGAAGAGTGGCCGGCGAAGCCATCTGGGGAGACTAACGTCATTTATCAGGCCCCAGAGACGGGAGAGGAGGCGAGTAGGGGCTCTACTGTAGACAGCCTGGAGGCGAGATGTGATACAATGTGAGTGTGACAGATCAAGCACTGTCTGAGAATATAACACATTGAATTTGCACAGAAAAATTATTAAGATTCACATATCTGGTCTAGAAGTTTGTGAGCGCTTCATAGTGAGGAGCACTAACATCCACTGTAACTCTACAGTAACCCCGTACCATCAACTATCACCCATTATGCCTCAAAACATAGGATCATCACCCACTTTATGTCTAGTGCTCAATGTGAGTATGATGGGGGCTCCAAATGCTTGCTAGTGGTTAATGTGAGTATGATGGGGGCTCCAAATGGTTGATAGTGCTTAATGTGAATATGATGGGGGCTCCAAATGCTTGGTAGTGCTTAATGTGAATATGATGGGGGCTCCAAATGCTTGGTAGTGCTTAATGTGAATATGATGGGGGCTCCAAATGGTTGGTAGTGCTTATTGTGAGTATGATGGGGGCTCCAAATGGTTGGTAGTGCTTATTGTGAGTATGATGGGGGCTCCAAATGGTTGGTAGTGCTTATTGTGAGTATGATGGGGGCTCCAAATGGTTGATAGTGCTTAATGTGAGTATGATGGGAGCTCCAAATGCTTGGTAGTGCTTAATGTGAATATGATGGGGGCTCCAAATGGTTGATAGTGCTTAATGTGAGTATGATGGGGGCTCCGAATGCTTGGTAGTGCTTAATGTGAGTATGATGGGGGCTCCAAATGCTTGGTAGTGCTTAATGTGAATATGATGGGGGCTCCAAATGGTTGGTAGTGCTTATTGTGAGTATGATGGGGGCTCCAAATGGTTGGTAGTGCTTAATGTGAGTATGATGGGGGCTCCAAATGGTTGGTAGGACTCAATGTAAGTATGATGGGGGATGCAAATGCTTGGTAGTGCTTAATGTAAGTATGATGGGGGATGCAAATGCTTGGTAGTGCTTAATGTCAGTATGATGGGGGCTCCAAATGCTTGGTAGTGCTTAATGTCAGTATGATGGGGGCTCCAAATGCTTGGTAGTGCTTAATGTGAGTATGATGGGGGCTCCAAATGCTTGGTAGTGCTTAATGTGAGTATGATGGGGGCTCCAAATGCTTGGTAGTGCTTAATGTGAGTATGATGGGGGCTCCAAATGCTTGGTAGTGCTTAATGTGAGTATGATGGGGGCTCCAAATGCTTGGTAGTGCTTAATGTGAGTATGATGGGGGCTCCAAATGGTTGGTAGTGCTTAATGTGAGTATGATGGAGGCTCCAAATGGTTGGTAGGACTCAATGTAAGTATGATGGGGGATGCAAATGCTTGGTAGTGCTTAATGTGAGTATGATGGGGGCACCAAATGCTTGGTAGTGCTTATTGTGAGTATGATGGGGGCTCCAAATGCTTGGTAGTGCTTAATGTGAGTATGACGGGGGCTCCAAATGCTTGGTAGTGCTTAATGTGAGTATGACGGGGGCTCCAAATGCTTGGTAGTGCTTAATGTGAGTATGGTGGGGGCTCCAAATGCTTGGTAGGGCTCAATGTCAGTATGATGGGGGCTCCAAATGCTTGGTAGTGCTTAATGTGAGTATGATGGGGGCTCCAAATGCTTGGTAGGACTCAATGTAAGTATGATAGGGGATGCAAATGCTTTATAGTGCTTAATGTGAGTATGGGGGGCTCCAAATGCTTGGTAGGGCTCAATGTCTGTATGATGGGGGCTCCAAATGCTTGGTAGTGCTTAATGTGAGTATGATGGGGGCTCCAAATGCTTGGTAGTGCTTAATGTGAGTATGATGGGGGCTCCAAATGCTTGGTAGTGCTTAATGTGAGTATGATGGGGGCTCCAAATGGCTGGTAGGACTCAATGTAAGTATGATGGGGGCTCCAAATGGCTGGTAGTGCTTAATGTAAGTATGATGGGGGGTGCAAATGGCTGGTAGAACTCAATGTGAGTATGATGGGGGACTCCCAAATGCTTGGCAGGGCTCAATGTGAGTCCAGAGAAGCGATTCACTGCAAGAATTTGCACATTTAATGGTAAACAATCGATCATAATGCACATGATTTGTGTATGTGATTATCCCTGTACCAGTCAGCCAGGTGTCTAAGTGACTGAGGCTCCCCTGTCGCCCAGTATAACATATGCTGCCAGATTTATGCCATATTATTACCGCCGTCCCTGTATTTATTCTCGAACGCTATTCTAGGTTAGTTTAGATTATAAAGATGGGGCTTATTATTACTAATAAAAGAACCAGTGAGATGCGCATACCTGACCATATATACATGTAATGGTACAATCTATGGCACGTGCCCACTCGGGGTGCGGTATCTTATTTGTGCCATTACACAGGAGGAATCTCCTGAAGCATCTCAGACTATACCAAGAAACACAATAGCCCCCCAGATGTATTGGCCACCATTGGCTTTTGCCAGCGGGAAGCTACTGACCTCCCTATGTGATTATTAGTAACCTTACCTTGCTGACCCTGCCGGTTCGGCGCAGTCCGGCCTTCGCCAGCGGCTTTAGGAGTGGCCAGGATCGCAGCCGCAGGAATGGGTGAGGAAGCTGGCCCAAGCGTCTTTTGATGGACAGACGAGGGACAGTCAGCCTTGGGGAGAGAGTAGTCAGTATGTGACAATCTGGGAGTGGGGGGGGGGGGTGTAGGGTACTTAGTATGACCATGGGTGGTGTTATTGTAGAGGGTTCAGTGTGCGTGCAGGAGCTCGTGATAGTGGGGTCCCATGTGAGTGCAGGGGCGGAGTGTGATTGTGGGGTCCCATGTGAGTGCAGGGTCTCAGTGTGATAGTGGGGTCCCATGTGAGTGCAGGGTCTCAGTGTGATAGTGGGGTCCCATGTGAGTGCAGGGGCTCAGTGTGATTGTGGGGTCTCGTGTGAGTGCAGGGGCTGAGTGTGATTGTGGGGTCCCATGTGAGTGCAGGAGCTCGTGATAGTGGGGTCCCATGTGAGTGCAGGGTCTCAGTGTGATAGTGGGGTCCCATGTGAGTGCAGGGGCTGAGTGTGATTGTGGGGTCCCGTGTGAGTGCAGGGGCTGAGTGTGATTGTGGGGTCCCGTGTGAGTGCAGGGGCTGAGTGTGATTGTGGGGTCCCGTGTGAGTGCAGGGGCTGAGTGTGATTGTGGGGTCTCATGTGAGGGCAGGGGCTGAGTGTGATTGTGGGGGCCCGTGTGAGTGCAGGGGCTCAGTGTGATTGTGGGGTCCCGTGTGAGTGCAGGGGCTGAGTGTGATTGTGGGGTCCCGTGTGAGTGCAGGGGCTGAGTGTGATTGTGGGGTCCCGTGTGAGTGCAGGGGCTGAGTGTGATTGTGGGGTCCCATGTGAGTGCAGGGTCTCAGTGTGATTGTGGGGTCCCGTGTGAGTGCAGGGGCTGAGTGTGATTGTGGGGTCCCATGTGCGTGCAGGGGCTCAGGGTGATTGTGGGGTCCCGTGTGAGTGCAGGGGCTGAGTGTGATTGTGGGGTCCCGTGTGAGTGCAGGGGCTGAGTGTGATTGTGGGGTCCCGTGTGAGTGCAGGGGCTGAGTGTGATTGTGGGGTCCCATGTGAGTGCAGGGGCTGAGTGTGATTGTGGGGTCTCGTGTGAGTGCAGGAGCTGAGTGTGATTGTGGGGGCCCGTGTGAGCGCAGGGGCTCAGTGTGATTGTGGGGTCCCATGTGAGCGCAGGGGCTGAGTGTGATTGTGGGGTCCCGTGTGAGTGCAGGGGCTCAGTGTGATTGTGGGGTCCCATGTGAGTGCAGGGGCTCAGTGTGATTGTGGGGTCCCATGTGAGTGCAGGGGCTCAGTGTGATTGTGGGGTCCCATGTGAGCGCAGGGGCTCAGTGTGATTGTGGGGTCCCATGTGAGCGCAGGGGCTCAGTGTGATTGTGGGGTCTTGTGTGAGTGCAGGAGCTGAGTGTGATTGTGGGGGCCCGTGTGAGTGCAGGGGCTGAGTGTGATTGTGGGGTCCCGTGTGAGTGCAGGGGCTGAGTGTGATTGTGGGGTCCCATGTGAGCGCAGGGGCTCAGTGTGATTGTGGGGTCTCGTGTGAGTGCAGGAGCTGAGTGTGATTGTGGGGGCCCGTGTGAGCGCAGGGGCTCAGTGTGATTGTGGGGTCCCATGTGAGTGCAGGGGCTGAGTGTGATTGTGGGGTCCCATGTGAGTGCAGGGGCTCAGTGTGATTGTGGGGTCTCGTGTGAGTGCAGGGGCTGAGTGTGATTGTGGGGTCCCATGTGAGTGCAGGAGCTCGTGATAGTGGGGTCCCATGTGAGTGCAGGGTCTCAGTGTGATAGTGGGGTCCCATGTGAGTGCAGGGGCTGAGTGTGATTGTGGGGTCCCGTGTGAGTGCAGGGGCTGAGTGTGATTGTGGGGTCCCGTGTGAGTGCAGGGGCTGAGTGTGATTGTGGGGTCCCGTGTGAGTGCAGGGGCTGAGTGTGATTGTGGGGTCTCATGTGAGGGCAGGGGCTGAGTGTGATTGTGGGGGCCCGTGTGAGTGCAGGGGCTCAGTGTGATTGTGGGGTCCCGTGTGAGTGCAGGGGCTGAGTGTGATTGTGGGGTCCCGTGTGAGTGCAGGGGCTGAGTGTGATTGTGGGGTCCCGTGTGAGTGCAGGGGCTGAGTGTGATTGTGGGGTCCCATGTGAGTGCAGGGTCTCAGTGTGATTGTGGGGTCCCGTGTGAGTGCAGGGGCTGAGTGTGATTGTGGGGTCCCGTGTGAGTGCAGGGGCTGAGTGTGATTGTGGGGTCCCATGTGAGTGCAGGGGCTGAGTGTGATTGTGGGGTCTCGTGTGAGTGCAGGAGCTGAGTGTGATTGTGGGGGCCCGTGTGAGCGCAGGGGCTCAGTGTGATTGTGGGGTCCCATGTGAGCGCAGGGGCTGAGTGTGATTGTGGGGTCCCGTGTGAGTGCAGGGGCTCAGTGTGATTGTGGGGTCCCATGTGAGTGCAGGGGCTCAGTGTGATTGTGGGGTCCCATGTGAGTGCAGGGGCTCAGTGTGATTGTGGGGTCCCATGTGAGCGCAGGGGCTCAGTGTGATTGTGGGGTCCCATGTGAGCGCAGGGGCTCAGTGTGATTGTGGGGTCTTGTGTGAGTGCAGGAGCTGAGTGTGATTGTGGGGGCCCGTGTGAGTGCAGGGGCTGAGTGTGATTGTGGGGTCCCATGTGAGTGCAGGAGCTGAGTGTGATTGTGGGGGCCCGTGTGAGTGCAGGGGCTGAGTGTGATTGTGGGGTCTCGTGTGAGTGCAGGAGCTGAGTGTGATTGTGGGGGCCCGTGTGAGCGCAGGGGCTGAGTGTGATTGTGGGGTCCCATGTGAGTGCAGGTGCTGAGTGTGATTGTGGGGTCCCATGTGAGTGCAGGGGCTGAGTGTGATTGTGGGGTCTCGTGTGAGTGCAGGAGCTGAGTGTGATTGTGGGGGCCCGTGTGAGCGCAGGGGCTGAGTGTGATTGTGGGGTCTCGTGTGAGTGCAGGAGCTGAGTGTGATTGTGGGGGCCCGTGTGAGCGCAGGGGCTGAGTGTGATTGTGGGGTCCCATGTGAGCGCAGGGGCTGAGTGTGATTGTGGGGTCCCGTGTGAGTGCAGGGGCTCAGTGTGATTGTGGGGTCCCATGTGAGTGCAGGGGCTCAGTGTGATTGTGGGGTCCCATGTGAGTGCAGGGGCTGAGTGTGATTGTGGGGTCCCATGTGAGTGCAGGGTCTCAGTGTGATTGTGGGGTCCCATGTGAGTGCAGGGGCTGAGTGTGATTGTGGGGTCCCGTGTGAGTGCAGGGGCTCAGTGTGATTGTGGGGTCCCGTGTGAGTGCAGGGGCTCAGTGTGATTGTGGGGTCCCATGTGAGTGCAGGGTCTCAGTGTGATTGTGGGGTCCCGTGTGAGTGCAGGGGCTCAGTGTGATTGTGGGGTCCCATGTGAGTGCAGGGGCTCAGTGTGATTGTGGGGTCCCATGTGAGTGCAGGGGCTCAGTGTGATTGTGGGGTCCCGTGTGAGTGCAGGGGCTCAGTGTGATTGTGGGGTCCCGTGTGAGTGCAGGGGCTCAGTGTGATTGTGGGGTCCCATGTGAGTGCAGGGTCTCAGTGTGATTGTGGGGTCCCATGTGAGTGCAGGGGCTCAGTGTGATTGTGGGGTCCCATGTGAGTGCAGGGGCTCAGTGTGATTGTGGGGTCCCGTGTGAGTGCAGGGGCTGAGTGTGATTGTGGGGTCCCGTGTGAGTGCAGGGGCTCAGTGTGATTGTGGGGTCCCGTGTGAGTGCAGGGGCTCAGTGTGATTGTGGGGTCCCGTGTGAGTGCAGGGTCTCAGTGTGATTGTGGGGTCCCGTGTGAGTGCAGGGGCTCAGTGTGATTGTGGGGTCCCATGTGAGTGCAGGGGCTCAGTGTGATAGTGGGGTCCCATGTGAGTGCAGGGGCTCAGTGTGATTGTGGGGTCCCATGTGAGCGCAGGGGCTGAGTGTGATTGTGGGGTCCCGTGTGAGTGCAGGGGCTCAGTGTGATAGTGGGGTCCCATGTGAGTGCAGGGGCTCAGTGTGATTGTGGGGTCCCATGTGAGTGCAGGGGCTCAGTGTGATTGTGGGGTCCCGTGTGAGTGCAGGGGCTCAGTGTGATTGTGGGGTCCCGTGTGAGTGCAGGGGCTCAGTGTGATTGTGGGGTCTCATGTGAGTGCAGGGGCTGAGTGTGATTGTGGGGTCTCATGTGAGTGCAGGGGCTGAGTGTGATTGTGGGGTCTCATGTGAGTGCAGGGGCTCAGTGTGATTGTGGGGTCCCGTGTGAGTGCAGGGGCTCAGTGTGATTGTGGGGTCCCATGTGAGTGCAGGGGCTGAGTGTGATTGTGGGGTCTCATGTGAGTGCAGGGGCTCAGTGTGATTGTGGGGTCCCATGTGAGTGCAGGGGCTCAGTGTGATTGTGGGGTCCCGTGTGAGTGCAGGGGCTCAGTGTGATAGTGGGGTCTCATGTGAGTGCAGGGGCTGAGTGTGATTGTGGGGTCCCATGTGAGTGCAGGGGCTCAGTGTGATTGTGGGGTCCCATGTGAGTGCAGGGGCTCAGTGTGATTGTGGGGTCCCATGTGAGCGCAGGGGCTCAGTGTGATTGTGGGGTCCCGTGTGAGTGCAGGGGCTGAGTGTAATTGTGGGGTCCCATGTGAGTGCAGGGGCTCAGTGTGATTGTGGGGTCCCATGTGAGTGCAGGTGCTGAGTGTGATTGTGGGGTCCCATGTGAGTGCAGGGGCTCAGTGTGATAGTGGGGGCCCGTGTGAGTGCAGGGGCTGAGTGTAATTGTGGGGTCCCATGTGAGTGCAGGGGCTCAGTGTGATAGTGGGGCGCAGGCTGAATGTGTGGGGGGGGGGGGGGGGGGGGGGCTCACCATCTCTTTGGCCTCTGCGCAGCATTCGCACAACTCTTTGTTGATTTCCGCATGGTCACAATCTGCAAATAACACAAATACACAATGTAACACACTGACACAGGACTCACAGCACAATGTAACACACTGACACAGGACTCGCACAATGTAACACACTGACACAATGTAACACACTGACACAGGACTCACACAATGTAACACACTGACACAATGTAACACAAATACACAATGTAACACACTGACACAGGACTCACAGCACAATGTAACACACTGACACAGGACTCACACAATGTAACACACTGACACAGGACTCACACAATGTAACACACTGACACAATGTAACACACTGACACAGGACTCACACAATGTAACACACTGACACAATGTAACACATTGACACAATGTAACACAAATACACAATGTAACACACTGACACAGGACTCACAGCACAATGTAACACACTGACACAGGACTCACACAATGTAACACACTGACACAGGACTCACACAATGTAACACACTGACACAATGTAACACACTGACACAGGACTCACACAATGTAACACACTGACACAATGTAACACATTGACACAATGTAACACAAATACACAATGTAACACACTGACACAGGACTCACAGCACAATGTAACACACTGACACAGGACTCACAGCACAATGTAACACACTGACACAGGACTCACTGCAC